>CM052803.1:6153142-6274569 GCA_028533885.1 Nasua narica
GACCTGAGCCGAAGGCAGTCGCTTAACCAACTGCGCCACCCAGGCGCCCTTTTTTTTTTTTTTAAAAGATTTTATTTATTCATTTAACAGAGAGAGAACACAAGCAGGCAGAGAGGCAGGCAGAGGCAGAGAGAGGAGCAGGCTCCCTGTGGAGCAAGGAGCCCGATGCGGGACTCAATCCCAAGACGCTGGGATCATGACCTGAGCCAAAGGCAGCTGCTCAACCAACTGAGCCACCCAGGCGTCCCCCATCAAGGATTCTTGACTGAAACAACTTTTACCACTATGGTGATAGTCATATACAGATATTTTTTTTTATGTTTATTGTTCCTGCTCTGTTCTTCTACTGAAAAAAAAAAAAAAAAAAACAAAAACAAGGCACACTGGGTGGCTGTCGTTGAGAGTCTACTTTCAGCTGGGGTCCTGATCCCGGGGTGCTGGGATCAAGCCCCACATTAGGCTCCCTGCTTGACAGGAAGCCTGCTTCTCCCTCTCCCACTCCCCCTACTTGTGTTCCCTCTCACTGTGTCTCTGTCAAATAAATAAAATCTTAGAAAAAAAATTAAAAAACAAAAACACACCTTTCCGGGGCGCCTGGGTGGCTCAGTTGGTTGGGCAACTGCCTTCGGCTCGGGTCATGATCCCGGAGTCCCGGGATCGAGTCCCATATCGGACTCCCAGCTCTGCGGGAAGTCTGCTTCTCCCTCTGACCTTCTCCCCTCTCATTCTCAGTCTCTCTCTAATAAATAAATAAAAAATCTTTAAAAAAAAAAAAAACACACCTTTCCTCTCGCCCCCATTTACTTATTTGTTTACCTACCAGTATAGACTCATGAGCTCTTTTTTTATTCTATGGGTTATAATCTTTTACTTGATCCTCCAATAGTCCCAGATTTCACCAGAAGGAGCCCCTTGAAGTTGGCTTCTGCATTCTTCGGACATGACCCATCATTCTTTGAGCACATCCTTACTTTCTGTCATAGCAGGACGTTCCAAGCTCACCTGTGATGTTCCTACCCAAGCTCCAGAATCAGTCATTTATCCAAGACAACCTGGTTCTTAGGAGATTTACAGGCAGGATCTGGGCATGCGGTGTATTCACTGGTGTATTCATGGACTGCTACCAGAGTATGCTTGCTGCTAAGCCCTCTCAACAAACAGAACTAGGAAATACATAAATGTGAAGACATATACATACACACGTCTATTTCTGTATCTACACAGAAAAACCGTGAGTTCATCTGGTGACTCCAATGCCCATCCGATCTCACAGGGTTCCTTCTAACCTTTCCCACTTTCCATACTTATAGGAACTCCCTTTTCTGGCAATAAAAAAAAATCTGATTCTCATTATCCACAATATGTTTACTTGTCTGCGCAATTCTAGAACAGTGACTAGTTTCAGAATTGCTAACCCATACACCACTGTGAAAAACAAACCTACTAATTAGAGTTCAGTATTTGTTTATAGTTCTTTTTTCTTTAGTCTGAGGGTATATATTCAAAAGCTACATGGGTTAGTTCCTTTTTCCTGCCTCAGTGTAGTAATGGCCTCATTTGAAATAAATACTTAATATGCTGTAAAGTAAGAACACAAAGCTCAAAGCTGTGACAAAGGACACGAGTATCCCCACCCTAATTGGCTGGGCATTCAGAAGCTGAGGAGTTTTACAAACACAGAGATGCCAGGCTCTGCTAGTTATTTTGATCTAATAAATCTGGGCTAGAACCAGGGAATCTGTATTTTTCAAATGTTTCCCGAGTAATTTTGATATTCTATCAGTTGGGGAAAGACAGGCTATAAGAATAAAAGTCTAGGGGAGCCTGGCTGGCTCAGTTGGAAGACCATCCGACTCTTGAGCTCAGGGTTGTGAGTTCGAGTCCCATGCTGGGTTAGGGTTAGGGTTAGAGATCACTTAAAAATAAAAAAAATTTTTTTTCAAGATTCATTTATTTGAGGGGCACCTGGGTGGCTCAGTTGGTTGAGCAACTGCCTTCGGCTCAGGTCACGATCCTTGAGTTCCGGAATCGAGTCCCACCTCAGGCTCCCAGCTCCACGGGGAGTCTGCTTCTTCCTCTAACCTTCTCTCCTCTCATGCTCTCTCTCACTTTCTCTGTCTCTCAAATAAATCAATAAAATCTTAAAAAAAAAAAAAGGCGTCTGCCTTCAGCTCAGGTCATTATCTCCCGGTGTATTCCCAGTGTTCCCTCTCTCGCTGTGTTTCTCTGTCAAATAAATAAAATCTTAAAAAAAAAAAAAAAAAGAGATTTGGGGATGCCTGGGTGGCTCAGTTGGTTAAGCCACTGCCTTTGGCTCGGGTCATGATCCCAGAGTCCTGGGATCGAGTCCCACATCAGGCTCCTTGCTCAGCGGGGAGCCTGCTTCTCTCTCTCTCTGCTTCTGCCTGCCTCTCTGCCTGCTTGAGCTTTCTGTCTCTCTTTCTCTGACAAATAAATAAATAAAATCTTTAAAAAAATCTGTTTAAAAAAAATTAAAAAAAAAAAAAGATTTATTTGAGAGAGGGAACACTAGCAGGGGTAGTGGGAGAGAGAGAAGCAGGCTTCCTGCCGAGCAGGGAGCCCCACGCGGGGCTCAATCCCAGGATCCCGGGATTGTGACCTGAGCTGAAGGCAGATGCTTAACTGACTGAGCCACCCAGGCACCTCTTAAAAATAAAACCCTTAAAAAATAAAAACACAAGAATAAAAGGCTAAAAAAGCAGGAACCCAATGATCCCCTCTCCAGCCAGCTCCGAGAGAGCTCCAGCCTCACTGTGCCACGATCGTGGTGCCACTGGCCCTGTGCAGGATCTGCCCCTCTGCCTGGAGTAACCTCCCTTCTCTTCGGTCCTTAGCAAGCCCTTCTTCTTTAAAAGCCAGCTCAGATGTATTGTCCTCTGTGAAGACTCCTCGGCTTCCCAAAGATAGCCAAACGCCCGGTTCCCTGAGCTCCACGCTCGTTTATCATGAAGTAATTCACACGAGCTGGAGAGAGCAGCACGACAGGATGGTCGTCTCCAGAGCCCTGTCACAGCGTCTCACAAGTAGAATGATCTGTGTTTCTCCTTCCCACTGGCAAGGATCTAACGAGGATTCCCAGGCATGAAACCTGGCGTACAGCAGATACTCAAATGATGTTTGGTTAAGATTATTTACAGCTTTAATTCTGTGGCTCAAAAATGGCCTAAGTACTTTTCCACGACTCATCAGAACAGAGACCAAGAAGGTTCAAATTCCCAATGATTCTCTGCTAAGTAATTCGCGTCTTGCGATGAAGCCCATTTCTTCCTGCTCCCATTTCTTCCTGCTCTGGGCTAAGCCTGCATGTTATTGTCCGTGCTGGTAAGTGAATGCTGTTTCCATACTAGGCCCGGTATTTTTAGCACTCCTGTTATGATAAACTCACAGTAACCTCAAAAAGAACAAATCAAAGTCAACTTTTTGTCACAGGAAACCAGCTCACGCTTTATGTTTTGCAACATGCCATGGGAGAATAATAAAAAGATGAGAGACCCTTTGCTCACAGATGGTGAGGCCAAACTCTCAAGATAGTGGAAAAATGCAGCAGGAAGCATGCAGTCTGGCCACTAGCTTATGAAGTAAACTGGAAAAACACTCGACACCCAAACAAGGCCAACACACACGCACACACCACAGAGCAGCTGCCTCCCCAGAGGCTGAGCCGTGAAACCCCCACGTGCGAGGGCCGGGCCAGCGCAACGCTGGAATGGGGTCTGACTAGAGAAGCGGGCAGGCAAGAAGCCTCTGCAGGGACACCAGTGGGCGGGCGGCCCTCCCTCCGGGGTGGACCAAGTGACCAGACGGGACACCCGCGCAGCAAACACTTCCGGAGTCCCTGCTGTGCGCTCTGCTGGGCGGCAGTGAAACAACTCAGGTCCCCGTGAGGACTCAGGCATGCGCCACAGCCAAGCAAGCGCTGTTTCTTACTAGGAACTCCTAAGGCAGCATTAGGTGTATCAGTCTGCTTCCTAGAAAGCCTCTTGGAACAAATTCCGAGGACCAGGAAGAACTGAAAACAACGTACGTGCCTCTCAAGATGAAACTGGTCCCAAACAACGGGACACCCAAAGGAATACATCATACAGCCAGAGAGACCTATGAGGTCACTCTGTACATGCTCCAAGATCTTTTCGTAGCACTTAAGGCCATTCAGTGAAAAAAGGCAAGCTGCTTTAATAGTGTGGTTTACACACACACGCGCATGACTGTAACTGTTAAATCATTTTCCAAGAAGACAGGCAAATCTTTTCTTTTGGTTTTAAAGATTTATTAGAGAGAGAGAAAGAGCGTGAGCGCCAAGTATAGGGTGGGAAGAGGCAGAGAGAGAATTCCAAGAAGACTCCACAATCAGCACAGAGCCTGATGCAGGGCTCGATCTCACAACCCTGAGATCATGACCTGACCTGAAATCAAGAGTCAGATGCTTGGGGCACTTGGGTGGCTCAGTCGGTTGATCGTCTGCCTTTGGCTCAGGTCATGATCCCAAGGTCCTGGGACTGAGCCCCAAGTAGGGGTCTCTGCTTAGCGGGCGGAGTTTGCTTCTCCCTCTCCCTCTCCCCACCACTCATGTGTGTGCACTCACTCACTCTCACAAATAAATAAATCTTTAAAAAAAAAAAAAAGAAAAGTCCAATGCTTAACCAACTGAGTCACCCAGACATTTCAAACAGGCAAGAAATCCACTTTAAATTGGAAGGGTTTTTTTTTTTTTTTTTTAAGATTTTATTTATTTGACAGAGAGAGACAGAGGGAAAGCAAGTGAGCACAAGAAGGGGGAGGAGCAGAGGGAGAGGGAGAAACAGATTCCCTGCTGAGCAGAAAGCCCAATGGGGGGCTCGATCCCAGAACCCTAGGATCATAACCTGAGCCAAGGCAGACCCTTAACGACTGAGCCACCCAGGCGCGGCTCGACAATGAATTCTTAACAGTAGTTTCCCCTACAAATTGGAGGTGGGGAAATTGGGGAGGGTGTAATGAAGAAAACTTACTTTTTTACACCATTGTGAATTCTTTTTTTTTTTTAATTTTTTTATTAACATATAATGTATTATTTACCCCAGGGTACAGGTCTGTGAATCATCAGGCTTACACATTTCACAGCATTTGCCATAGCACATACCCTCCCCAATGTCCATATCCCTATCCACCCCACCACTGTGAATTCTTTGAGGATTGCTTCCTGTGATATTTTTTCTTTTTTTTTTAAGGTTTTATTTATTTATTTGACAGAGAGAGACAAAGAGAGACAGAGAGGGAACACAAGCAGGGCAAGTGGGAGAGGGAGAAGCAGGCTTCCCACTGAGCAGGGAGCCTGATCCAAGGACCCTAGGATCATGACTGAAGACGAAGGCAGATGCCTAATGACTGAGCCTGAAAAGTCCACGACACGACCTGGATATTCCCCAAGGCCATCCCACTCTGGGAAGTCATATGTTAGCACTGTTTAATTTTATAATAACAAAAGTAAGGCCATTTTAGAATTATATCCATTTCAGGTGTGCAAACTTTGACTTAAAAACCAACTGGGGTGCCTGGGTGGCTCAGTCGGTTAAAGCAACTGCCTTTAGCTCAGGTCATGATCCTGGAGTTCCAGGATCGAGTCCTCGCATAGGGTTCCCTGCTCAGCAGGGAGTCTGCTTCTCCCTCTGCTCCCTCATGCTCTGTCTCTTCCTCTCTCTCTCTCTCAAAAACAAAAACACAACCCCCCAAAAAAACTTAATAAAAAAACAAACAACCCTCCTCCTCCTCCTCCGTATGTGACTGGAAAATGTTCAAAAAAAAGTCAAAGGAAAATACTAAATAGTCTAGAAGCTGTACCCCACCACTCATCACATTCACCATCCCACTACCTCTCTTAGAGCCAAGGGAAAGCAGTGTTGTCCCCTAGCCCCCTCAGCCCTGAGTTAGGAACCGAGATCTGAATGAAGCTTACACACCAAAGGTTAGGCCTGCTGATAAGGGGGGAGCTGTGATCTCAGCTCAGCTCCGTCAGTCTCCAAAGATCGTGGTTTTTCCAGGACACAAGACTGCATCAGTCTCTACTCGGACTGTACTTTCACTGCCATGGTTAACAAACAAAACAGGCTGGGCAAAAAGAATGGTTCTAATTAAAATCAACTTTAGGACTATGTGGAGAATATTTTTGTTTGTTTGTTTTTTTAAAGATTTTATTTATTTATTTGAGAGAGAGAGATCACAAGTAGGCAGAGAGGCAGGCAGAGACAGAGGGGGAGGCAGGCTCCCGCTGAGCAGAGAGCCCAATGTGGGGCTCGATCCCAGGACCCTGAGATTATGACCTGAGCGGAAGGCAGAGGCTTTTACCCATTGAGCCACCCAGGCGCCCTTAGGATATTGTTTAAATTAAGGAATTAATTTTTAAAAAAAATCACAAAACAGCCGCTCCCAAACCAAAACAAAAAATTTCTAGAATTTTTTTTTTAAAGAAATACACTTAAACTAAGTTTTTTTTTCCTTTTCTTTTTAATTTGACAGAGAGAGACACAGCGAGAAAGGGAACATAAGCCGGGGGAGTGAGACAGGGAGAAGCAGGCTTCCCACTGAGCAGGGAACCTGATGCGGGGCTCAATCCCAGGACCCTGGGATCATGATCTGAACAAAAGGCAGACGCTTAACGACTGAGCCACCCAGGCGCCCCTAAACTAAGTTTTCTGGTATAAGTCATAAGTCAATAAAGTTATTAATTATAAGTATAAAAACATAGGGACACCTGGGTGGCTCAGTCATTAAGTGTCTGCCTTCAGCTCAGGTCACGATCCCAGGG
This sequence comes from Nasua narica, assembly GCA_028533885.1. Taxonomy (NCBI): domain Eukaryota; kingdom Metazoa; phylum Chordata; class Mammalia; order Carnivora; family Procyonidae; genus Nasua; species Nasua narica. Next base: position 6,159,945 of record CM052803.1, read on the forward strand.
TCCTGGGCTCCCTGCTCAGCAGGAAGCCTACTTCTCCCTCTCTCACTCCCCCTGCTTGTATTCCCTCTCCTGAGGTCTCTCTCTCTCTAATAAATAAATAAAATCTTAAAAAAAAGATTTTTAAGACATGCTGGCTGACTTAGTCTTACCATTTTATAAGCAAGAAAATAAAATCCTAGAAAAGCAAGTTATTTGCCTAAAGTCACAAAGACAGTGAACGGCCAGCGTATTTGACAGAAGGCAACTTTACATGTGGAAACTGCTGTGCTTTGCTGCATAAATCCAATAAGCTCAAATTACAGGAGAATCCCATAGCTCCATGAATGGGTGAAAAGCAAACCAAATGGACTATTTCCCTGGGTGTAAGATTCAGATGACACACCCACAGAGCATCAGCTTCATACCTACAAGCAAGGGTTCTAAGCGGCTGGGGTAACCTGGGAAAGAGATCACACAGCCATGTCCCTCTACTTTCAGAACTTCAGTCCAGCAGGCAGCTGAGGGCGTTAATTAAGTATGCATTTGGGGCCCTCCAAGTAGCTCCAGTTGTAGCCCCTCTGGGAAGATACAGCAGAGCTTGGAGAGACCGACTGAATAAAAAAAAAAAATCACTAGGAAGAAAGGTTAGAACGTGTCACCTGCTACAGAGAGAGAGGCTCAGGAAAGCCTGTGTTGGATATCCACAAACAGCCAGGAAGAGCACTGGGTGAGGCGTGAAGGGATTAGCCCCTGGAAGAGTCGGGCGACGTGGCTAACACACAGACTACCACTAATCTGTTCGATGACGATGGCAGGTCACTTCCCCTCCTGTGCCACTGAATGTGTTCTGAGGCTTAGGGAAAGTGGCCTGATGATGTGGACTTGCCCGCCAGCGATGAGGGTCCTTCAGCCACACATGCCACTGGTGAGGGGGCTGGAGGGAGGAGCAGAAAGCCCCTTCCTGCCACTCCTGGCCGAGAGGATATGTGGGCCTGCCTCCTTGTATAATTCCATGACTGTTACAAAACTTAACATGTAAAAATCGTTAAGATAGTAAATTTTATGGTATGTGTTTTTTCTTTTTTTTTAAGACTTTATTTGACAGAGAGGAGAGAGATCCCAAGTAGGCAGAGAGGCAGGTAGAGACAGAGGGGGAAGCAGGCTCCCGCCGAGCAGAAAGCCCAATGCAGGGCTCAATCCCAGGACCCTGAGATCATGACCTAAGCTGAAGGCAGAGGCTTTAACCCACTGAGCCACCCAGGCGCCCCTATGGTACATGTTTCTTATTATAACAAAAAAATTTCTATGATTATTAACCAACAAACATCATTTTAATCACCAAATCTGAAGCTCTGAATTTGAACTGAAAAGGTAGTGAGTACTGTTTAGAAGAGGGAAGTAAACATATGGGATATATTATCCAACGAACTGTCACAAGCAGAAAATTAAAATCTAGTGGGATTGCTGCCGTAATACCTACCCAAGTATGGAATTAAAGGAAATTGAATCAAACCCCAAATTTCTACACAGTTGCAAAGTACTCGTGTCAAAAAACAAAAACCCGGGCGCCTGGGTGGCTCAGTTGGTTGACCGACTGCCTTCGGCTCAGGTCACGATCCTAGAGTTCTGGGATCGAGTCCCACATCGGACTCCCAGCTCCACAGGGAGTCTGCTTCTTCCTCTAACCTTCTCTCCTCTCATGCTCTCTCTCACTTTCTCTGTCTCTCAAATAAATAAAATCTTAAAAAAAAAAAAAACACCCACAATTTCGCAGATAATACAGGTCTCTAGGACTTCCCTGCTCTGAGTTATGTCTACCACCCAGCCCTTACAAAAACCCCCTTGAGACAAGTGCTGTTAACACCCCCATGGGCAGAGGGGAATTTGAGTGAACTTCAGGAAATTTAACTCTTGTGGCTCAACACCACCCACCTAAAAAAAATGACAGAACCAGGACTGAAAAACCAGATCTGTTTTGATTCCAAAGCTCCTATTCTGAACAACCATGCACCGAGCCTGCCATCTGGGTCACAGTAACAAGGCTACTCCTTCTTCCTCAGGACCTGTCTACATCCCCTGCCCCCTGTCACTTCTGCCAGCGCTGGCCAGCAGCAGCTGGATGTAAATTACACTGCTGCCTCCCACCTCAGTGATGGGCTCCTGAAGGCGGGGATGGCCACAGGCCTGGGTCTTAGTCTGTTTGTTTTTTTTTTTTAAAGATTGTATTTATTAGATTGAGAGAGAAAGAGAGAGTGAGTATAAGCAGGGGGAGCAGCAGGCAGAGAGAGAAGCAGACTGTCTGCCGAGCAGGGAGCCCAATGTGGGACTCAATCCCAGGACCCCGGGATCATGACCTGAGTCGAAGGCAGATGCTTAACAACTAAGCCACCCAGGTGTCCCTATCTTTTTTTTTTTTTAAGATTGTATTTACTTATTTGACAGAGGGAGAGAGAGAGAGAGAACAAGCAGGGGGAGTGGCAGAGGGAGAGGGAGAAGCAGACTCCCCGCCAAGCAGGGAGCCCAATACGGGACTTGACCCCAGGACCCTGAGGATCACGACCTGAGCCGAAGACAGATGCTCAACCAACTGAGCCACCAAGGTGCCTCAGTCTGTGTCTTTTAAAACACCTATAAAATGGGAAACAGCAGCTACTCCACACGACTGTAGTGAGGATCCCCTAAGCACTTGGGATGGAGCTAGGCTACTGTTCCCAGGTGTCTCACATGGCCTCAGGCTTCAAAGACCTGAGCGGTTCAGGGCTCCAGCTCCTTTGCCGTGGCCAGTCTGTGTTCTCTTAGGTAAAACACCGAGCCTCTCATGGTCTCTGTTTCCTCACCTCAAGAAACCAAACTGGGGAGAATTCCCACCCTATCTCACAAGGGCACTGTGTTGATGAGCTCGGAGGAGAAAATCCTCTAGAAACTGCAAAGGGTTAGAACAGAGGTCTTGCCCTCAGCACTACTGACATTGACATTGTGGGCCAGATAACGCTTTGCCACAAGGGGCTGTCCTGTGCCATGGATATTTAGCAACACGCCTGACCTCTCCCCACCCTACCTGGCCACAGCCTGAACCAAAAATATCTTGGCACTGCTAATGCCCACAGCGAGCAAAACCGCCCGCGGCTGAGAATCACCAGATTTTGGTAAATTCAAATACCAGTTGACTCCTTGTATAAGCAGCAATAAGAACCACTTAGGTTATAAGCCCCAAGCCTTTGCAAATTAATGGCTACTGTTTAGTGAGGGCTCTTGATGTGTCAGGCAGAGTGATTAGCTTCTCCCAACGGTCCAGGCCCCGTGCTCAGGCTGGACTAGAGGCGGCACTGCCTTGCGGCACTGTCCCAGTCCAGAGGAGTATCTTCTGAGTCCTAGCAGACTCGTGTGCCCAAGACTCATTCCCACCTAACCCGCGGGATGCCTTCCCTACCTCCCCACACTGGATGATTTCTATACGAATGGATATGAAGTGCTCTAAACTAGTTTTTCCCAACTCTCCCAACCCAAACTGGCTAACACCACTAATTAATAGGAGGAAAGCTTCATTCCTAGCTCATTAGCCTCATCTGATTTTCAGTTTATCAAGGAAGTTTTATGTAGTTTTACAGATTTCCCTTTGAACCAATATACATAGTGCCTGGGGAGGGAGAACTATCACACACAGCCGCCGTCTGTCCTGACTTGGGGCAGGGGGTGTTCCTGGGGTCCACACAAGACCCCGCCCCGGAGAAAGGAAGGCTGAAGACTATCCAAATGCAACCAAGGGGGCTTTGCAAATTTGACAAATAAAAGCAACCTCTCTACCTCAGTCTCCCTGAGAATGGGTGAGGGTTACGCACAGCTCAACGAGGGGCCGCATCTCCATCCATCAGGATGTTCTCGAGTGGCCACAGAGACCACGGAGACCCAGCTCATGAAGAACTAGACTAGGAAACCCCTGGACTCTGCAGCCGCAGTTGCAGAAATCTAAGCACTGAGCGCCCACTGGGAAGCTCTGCTCTGGAGTCCTCACCTTGAAGGAGAAAGTAGTCCGAAGTTGTGCGCTTCAGAGCCGCCTTCGCTTTATCACTGCTCCAGTCCACTTCCAGCGCGTCCTTAACGGAGCAAAAGACCACCTTCTGTTGAGAAAAAGGCAAAATTGCTTAGGGAGAAAAAATGCTGGCTTTAAATGGCAAGGCAGTAGCTCCTCACCATTTAGGAGAAATGTCATTATTTAAGGTTTACTGTTCATTAAAAGCAGCTGAGGACCACGCAAGTCCAATAAATGTTAATTGAGCACTTCCTGTGTGCTCCTCTGGGCGCTGGGAACATAGCGATGAGTGACATACACTCCCTGCACTGGAAGGAGTCAGAGCAAAGCTAAAGACCCAGTTCCACTCTGGCTTTAACTCTGGCCGTGTTCACACTGCAGAAATTTTTGCACAAGTCAACAAGTGTGTGTCTAAAGATATTCCATAAAACATTCTTTGTCACAGCCAACAAAAAATAATGAAACATGTCTCATTAGAAGAATGGTTTGTGAATAACAACAGCAATAAATAACAGCAAGAAACATAAGCAAGGGTTAGGAAACAAAAGTTCCAGGCTGCGGGGCTGGAGGTGGCATCTGTAAAACGCCTATAGTGGAAGGAAGCATGGCCATAACCTCAAAGCTAAATGAAATTATCTCGAAAAATGCCATCACATATCTATATTTTAAAATGTAAATAATTAACGATGAGTAAGAAAGTGATTTTCCTTTTCCTTTCCTGAATCGTTCAGTCCAGAAGCCATCCACTGGGACTTAGGAAGGGGAGGGAAGAGTGTGTGTGGAGGGGCTGGGTGGCCTGCTGTAGGGGACAGAGCAGAGCCCGGTAAGAAGGGCGGCATCCTGCGGGGGGGGGGGGGGGGGGGGGTAGTGGTGACTGGGAGGCTGACTCCAACCAAGGACTTCAACAAGTGAAGATACAGAGAACCTAGGTTTCCCACTGTCAGAGAATTAGCATTGTGGAAAGGGAAGATCTAGAATAAAGCCTGTGGTGGGTTATTAGCGTGAACTCATTTTCGGTATATACAGACAGACAAGGAAGTAAGTGCAGACGCAAGCAGGTGTGTATGCCCACGCAAATACTGAGGAGCCACGTCCATGGACAAAGCAACAAAGCAACGATGCCCTGAGGACAGTCAGCACACCTAACCCCAGATCTTGGATTCTCACTCCCACTGAAACACTTCTCTTTGGAGAAACGGCTGATTTCAAAGCTAAAACAGGGAGAGTATGACAGGAGGCCAAAACATCTTACTGTGCCTGACACAAGAAGTGTGCAAAGAATGATGGGGACGTGTCAAGAGTAAACACGAGCCAACATAAAGGAGCTCCCACTGGTCAAATTGGAACACTTTGCGAAAAAAAAGAAATAGTAAGAGATTATACACTTTAAATAGACTAGAATCCTTTGGTCATCGATCTAAAATTGACTAATTGATAAAGTTTGATGAATAATGAGGTTATTTACATATTTTCAAAATACCTCTCCAAAAATTATTGGAGGGGAAATTACAGGGAAAAGAGGAACTGTTTTCAAAGGAGAAATCTGGCAGACATAATTCCATTGAAACGATCAAAATTAACAATGCCAGGAAAGCAGCATATGGAAACCAGCCCCAGACCACAGGATGGGATGAGGAGCAACCCTGCTGTGCTATTTTTGCCAAAGGTGTGAAGCTGGAATCTAATCATGAGGCAATATCAGACGAACCCACACTAAGGAATAATTCACAAAATAACTGGCTTGTAATCTTCAAAAGCATCATGAAAATCTAGACGCATGCATGATCCTGAACTGAATCTTTCTGTCATTAAGGACACACACGATTGGACAACTGGTAAAATCCGAATAGGGTCTCAAGGTTAGATGGTAGTGATGTATCCATCTGAATTTTGATTTTGAAGTTTGGTTTATGATTATGGAAAATGCCTTGTTTGAGAAAATACAGACTGAAATATTTGGAAGTGATGAATGGAGGATCGTTTTGACACCTTATCCTCAAATGGTTTAGACAAAAAAAAAAAAATGGTTCTCAGTACTAGCTACTTTTACGAAGTTTAAGATGGTTATGTGTGGGGCGCCTGGGTGGCCCAGTCGGTTAAGCATCTGCCTTTGGCTCAGTTCATGACAATCCCAGTGTCCTGGGATCGAGCCCCACGTAGGGCTCCCCGCTCATCAGGGAGCCTGCTTGGGATTCTCCCTCTCCCTCTTCCCTCACATGTGCACTCCTCACATTCTCTAATAAATAAATAAAATCTTAAAACAAACAAAAAAGATGGGGGCACTTGGGTGGTTCAGTCAGTTAAGTGTCTGTCTTCAGCTCAGGTCATGATCGGGCTCCCTGCCCCTCCCCCCACTCATGCTTGCGTGATCTCGATCGATCGATCGCTCGCTCTCTCTCAATAAATAAATAAATAAAATCTTTAAAAAAAAAAGATGGTGAGTATGTATAAATAATTTCAAACTTCTCTTTTTCTCCCTCCTCCTTTCACCACATATACACACCACACACCCACCCCACTCCCCCAACAAACGCCCCAGATATTTGAAAAAGAAAAGAGACAGCAGTATAATTTAGGATGCTAAGTGAACCAAGATCTATCAGCTCCCGGGCAGGTGACTCTGCTTGCTAAGGACCAAAACGGAACTGACAGATGAAAGCTCAAATAACTAGTGAAGACGACACAGTCATACGGTTTTTAAGGTAGTTTTTTACTTCCCCATAATCACTCCTTTGGGATTTAAATCCGCTGTAAAAGTTGGTATAAGATGTTTGTACTGCCTTCAAACAGTTCAGTCAATGAGTGTGTCTGACCTCAAAAGCCAAGTCAAATAGCCAGCTGAGTGACATTTATCGCCTGATACAGACTGCCTGGCCCTTCTTAAGAAGTCTTATAATACATGGGGCGCCTGGGTGGCTCAGTCATTGAGTGTCTGCCTTTGGCTCAGGTCACGATCCCAGGGTCCTGGGATCGAGTCTCCCATCAGGCTCCCTGCTCGGCGGGAAGTCTGCCTCTCCCTCTCCTGCTCCCGCTCCCCCTGCTTGTGTTCCCTCTCTCGCTGTTTCTCTCTGTCAAATAAATAAAAAAAAAAAAAAAAAAAGAAGGAAGGAAATCGTCTTAAAACACAGATCAAGCCATGGGCGGTATGGTCTGGGAATGCCATCACAGTAACAAAACAAACTCACATGAGGTTTCATTCATAAACTCCCAAGATTTTAATTCAGAATTTTTGTAATTCGCCTGGCTAAGAATCCACTGCTGTGTTAGCTCACAACATTATGACAAATGAGGAAAAAAATTTTTATTTCAGGGTCTCCGTCTAGAAGGCCTACCTCTAAACTTTCAGGGCCTGGGTGAAAGTACAAATGGAAACCCATTTATCACTTCTACATATTTAAGTATAAATCATACGAACAGGCTATTAAAAAATAAAGTGTATTATAGTCTCCTGCCTTAACAAATTTACTTTCTTCATTACTACTTGGAAGACTAGGATCGAATTTTGAATTCTCATGCTCCATGGGAGTTCTGTGCCAGAATGAGGTGCACTGGAAAAGGTGGTCCTCTTTCCCTCTCTCTCTTCCCACCTCCGGCTCTCACAGTGCAAGAGGCTTTGCACGTCAGTGTGGCCATACAGGCCATCCTTCCCTGACTACAACAACTGCTCTTCAAGCCTAGGCACGTGGACATTGTTGCCAAGGTTTGTATTCTGTAGAAAGATGAAGGAAGAAGCCCACAAAAGCCTGGCAAGTAAGCCTGGGGTTGTCTGGGCAGGAGATTCCAGGGGTCCCAAGCATGCACAATGTGCTCCAGAACTGGGGAGGTGGGGTGATGGGGGAGATGGGTCCAGGCGGACATATCTCTTTAATCCCATGGAATCCTCACTCTACCAGGGGCATGGCTGGGAGACCAGAGTGGGACCTTGCAGAGCACTAGGACCGAGGATAGAGAACCTCTTTCCTCCCCTAGTCTAAGGGCAGAACTACTCGAAATTTTGCTCAAATTGAACTCAGACAAATGAATTTACCTCTCTTAAGCCTGTCTCTGGGAAGTTTTAGGCAAGTTTTCTGAAACTTGGGGGAAGACCCCAGTAACCTTGTCTGAAATATGTACCAGCCCTCCAGCCATAGGTGGGCACATGGCCCAGGCCACACCAATCAGATTCTTTCTCCCGAGAATTGGGTATTTGAAAGTTAGAAACAGAAACACATTCATGACCAGAAGGGCTCTTTAGAGAAAAGCTAAATTCCTACTGACTCCAAGTCTCCCCAGCTGGCCTGGTCTTTATCCTTCTCAGGTCACAGTGGTTATTCAGTGCTTCTTGTGCTATGGCAGCCTGCCTCCATTTACTGTTCCATTTTTCTGGTTCAAACTACCTAGAGTCTATTATCATCTGGGTGCCTGGCTGGCTCAGCTGGTGGAACACACGATGTTGATCTAGGGGTCATGAGTTTGAGCCCCATGTGGGGTGAGGAGATTCTTTAAAAAATAAACAGGGGCGCCTGGGTGGCTCAGTGGGTTAAAGCCTCTGCCTTCGGCTCAGGTCATGATCTCAGGGTCCAGGGATCAAGCCCTGCATCGGGCTCTCTGCTGAGCGGGAAGCCTGCTTGCCCCCTCCCTCTGCCTGCCTCTCTGCCTACTTGTGATCTCTCTCTCAAATAAATAAACTAAAAAGTAAAAAATAAACAAAACTATATCACTCAATCTGTACTACAACAAATGCAAACGGTGGTGCCCATCCTACCCACCTCGCTGACACTGGATTTACAAGGAAAACATGCTTAACAGCATCCGCAGGAAACGAAGGGTCTTCAGATGAAGCCCCCAGTGATTATCTGCCAGGTAGCTACAACCACCACCACGAACACCCTAAAACAGGGAACTTCCACACCTTGCCCAGCCCTCCCCCGTCTCCCTGCCCTCAGCTCACGGATCCCTCTGGGTATAATGCCTGACTTACTTCCCTCTACTATCCATTTCCTTTGCTGGCAATTCTGAGGCTTAAGGATTTCAATCTGATAGTCTAGGTAGGACTAATAACAAGCCCTCTTATAGCTCTCCCCAAACGGGTATCAGCTTCCTGAGGCAGGGACCACAGTGGGAGACACAGCACTGCACAGACGAGAATCACTAAGTATCCATGAGCTGACAGGATCCAACCTGCTTTTCCTTTGCCAAAAAACCCAATAGTAAATATAAAAGATGAATTCTCCCACCCAGTGTGAAAGCCATCAAATTGCAGGGCTGTGCTGGGCCACTCAGGACAGCGGACAAGTACAAAACTGTTAGTGCAACAGGAGATGGACTGAGGCAAGGCGGAAAGAGAACGAACACAGCCTCTCAAGACCACACCCCCCCCCAAAGTAGACTATCCGCTCCCATGCTTATGGAAAATACGTTGAGCAAGCAAAGAAAGCAAAAGACAGTACTTGTAGACATCATATATGTTAGATCACTATGTATGTGTCATGTGTGTTAATGTATGTTTATTAAAACTCCAATTTTGGGACGCCTGGGTGGCTCAGTTGGTTAAGCAACTGCCTTCGGCTCAGGTCATGATCCCAGTGTCCTGGGATCGAGTCCCACATCGGGCTCCTTGCTCGGCAGGGAGCCTGCTCCTCTCTCTGCCTCTGCCTGCCTCTCTGCCTGCTTGTGTTCTCTCTCTGTATAAATAAATAAATAAATAAATAAATAAATAAATAAATAAATAAATAAATAAATAAATAAATAAATAAATAAATAAATAAATAAATCTTTTTTAAAAATAAATAAAACTCCAATTTTATCACATATGTAAATGAGTAGAAAGAATACTGAAAGGAATGTGGATTGGGGAACAAGGTTCACATTTTCTCGTTCACATTTTCACATTGTTCTATATTTTTCCACATTTGGGACTGTAAACATATTTGACTTTTACTTATTTATAAAAGATTTTATTTATTTATTTCAGAGAAAGAGAGAGAGAGAGAGCACAAGCATGAGGGTGGGGGGCAGAGGGAGAAGTAGGCTGCCCGCGGAGCAGGGAGCCCAATGCAGGGCTCCATCCCAGGACTCCGGATTCACGACCTGAGCCAAAGGCAGACACCCAAACAACTGAGCCACCGAGGCGTCCCAACACACTTTACTTTCAAAAAGCAGCCTGAACATCTATAACAAGGGATACAGCTCTGGCTGCAAAGCTAAATGTAAATCAGAATTGAAACAACTTTGAAAACCAGACTTCTAGGTTGGATTTCCACATCTACTCACAGGAGTCTATAGTTTTCAAAAGCATTTTAACAAACGACAACCGCAATCCTGAGACAAAGCTGTCACATTCAGCAGAGTGGCAAAAGAGTCTGAAGTCACCAAATGTTACCGTTACATACTGCTGATTCTGGAATGTGAACTGATAAAACTACTCAAGAGTAATTTAGCAGGTCTGGTGAAGTTGAAACTGCACATACCCTAATTTCCCTCCTAAGTATACACCCCAGAGAAATCACACATTTACCCAGAGAGATAGATTATCTATACACACACACACGCACACACACTCTCCCTCTCTCTCTCTGACACCATTTGTAACAGAAAAAACTTACATGCCCACATGCCCATCAATAGAAGACTGGATAAATAAACAGTAATGCATTCACAGAGGAAATATTCTACAGAAAACAAAACAAAACAAAACAAAAAAACTGTCCCGCAGAGCTGTCCTAGAGAACTCACAATGACGATGGCAATATTCTGATCGGTATCTGTGCTCCACAATACAGATGCCCATAGCTACACATGCATGGTGAACATTGGAAATGTGGCTAGGAGACTGAAGAAAATTTTTTATTTTGTTGTAGTTAATTTTAATTTAAAAAGCCATATGTGGCTAGTGGCTAACCACAAGGGACAGCAAAGCCCTACAACTGCATACAAACACAGATGGCCTCACAAACATAATGCTGCTCTTAAAAAGCAGGTGGCAGCACATATACAATATTAAACCTCATTTTTAAGAAGTTGAAAAGCATACCAAACAATTCTCTATTGCTTGGAAATACGTATGTAGTAAGAAGACACGGGTGGGAAGGAGAACCACAATCGAGGATAGTGGTTACTTATATTGGGGAGGGACAGCTGGGGTACTTTGACCATGCAAACTTTTATATGTATTTTTTAAAGATTTTATTTATTTATTTGACAGAGAGGGAGAGACAGCGAGAGAGGGAGAAGCAGGCTTCCTGCTGAGCAAGGAGCCCAATGCGGGGCTCGATCCCAGGACCCTAGGATCATGACCTGAGCCAAGGCAGACATTTAACCTACTGAGCCACCAGGCGCCCCCAAAAGTTTTATGCTTTAAATTAGGTGGTGGGCCCATGGTAGTTAGCTAGATCATTCTCAATTTACACCTACATCACATTCCATTGTTTGGATTTACAAACATGGGGTAAAATGCCATGTCCAGCAGGGCTCTAATGACCCCTTCCTGGTACTTGTTATTTAGAGAGAGAGAGAGAGAGAGAGAGAGAGGGAGAGGGAGAGAGAGAGAGGGAGAGAAAAGAAAGCATACCAGCACATACAGAAGCAAAGGGAGGGGGAGAGAAGCAGCCTCAGTACTGAGCACGGAATCCTACGACCCTGGACCCTCAGATCATGACCAGAACTGAAATGAAGAGACAGAGGCTCAACTGACTCAGCCACCCAGGCATCACCCCTCAACCTTCGGACTTTTTAAAATTCCCACAAATGGGGGGCTCCTGGGTGGCTCAGTGGGTTAAAGCCTCTGCCTTCAGCTCAGGTCATGATCTCAGGGTCCTGGGATCGAGCCCCATATAGGGCTCTCTGCTTGGCAGGGAGCCTGCTTCCCCCTCTCTCTCTGCCTGCCTCTCTGCCTGCTTGTGATCTCTCTCTCTGTCAAATTAATAAATAAAATCTTTAAAAAAAAATTCCCACAAATCTACCTGCCCTGGGAAGAAGAGAGAAGGAACACATAGATTGGTACAACAGGACTGGAAATATTTGGGATTTTAAGCTGGATAGTGTTTTGTCGTGTTCTGTAATTTATACTGATGTCATATTACTTGGGGGTATCAAATATCACAATAAAAAATACACTGGACTGTGCCCTGATGCTGGGAGAGACCCCTTTCCCTCATGCCTAAAATGCCAAAACCTCCCCCTTCACCGGCCTCCCCCCACCCCCACACGCTTGTCCTACCTGGAAAACCTGCTATCAGCACTATACCCAACTCTGCCATTTGCACCCTGAATCTCCTGCCCCCCACCCCAAACCAAGTGATCCTGACAATTAACAGGGCTTTGAACACCTCTGGCCTAAAGGTCCTGGTCCAGGCAACCCAACGACCTACTTCCAAATATTGCTGGTCAAGTCCCTTGTCCTCCTTGGAATTCCGTTCTCCCAGCCCAGCTCAAATAACGTAAACCGTGACAACTAATGTGCTATGAGGTGAATTAACCCACTCGGTTGATCATAAAGAAAGTCAACTCAGTAATTCTTTTTTAAAAGGACAGCGATCTGCGAAGCTGTCCTATGGCGCGGCAGGAGCAGCCAGGGCACACCGGACAAACATCCTCTGGGTCAAGACCGCGCCAGGGACCGCGCCGGAGCACAGCGGTGAGCTGGAAAGCGCCCAGCCCTTCCACAGCCTAGACTCTAACGGGGGAAACCCGGACAAGTTCTCTCAGCAGCACAAACCAAGGTGAAGAATGAAACCAGTCAGTCCCTGGAACGTTCTCTTCAGGACGGGGGTGAGAGATGAGTCGTCCACGAACCGCTCAGAAAGGGGGATCAAAATAATGCATCACTCCTCAACTGTGGAATTTCACAACTGATTCATGATAAGAGTATTAACAGTGCCTGAATTACTCCCCTACTATTTCGGAAACAGAGGTAAAATTAAATCTGTATTTCTTAGCATGTCACAAACAAATCCCATGTTATGTTTAATTTTTAAAGAGCTGTGATGGAGAGTAACCACCACCAGGCATCTACTCGTGTCTGGTAGCCCTTAACAATAAAGAAACATGAGCAGCAGCAAGGGAGCCTGAGGGTGGCCTTTCATCTTAAAAACTTTTCCAGAAAGGTCCCAATTTTTACATATTTTATCCCATCATCCCCATAAAACTTCAGATTATCCTAGAAACTCCAAGGGGATTCACCCTTCAGGCGGCAAGGCAAGCCTGTGGCCTCAACCACGGTCTATGTCCTCCCCCTCCACTCCCTCTTACACAGCCGCAGGATCTCCAGCAAGTCAAGGAACTTCTCTTAGCTTCGGTGGCCGCAGTAAATGGAGACAACAGGACTAGATGAGCTTCCCTGCACCCAACAGAATGGCTCGCACACAGTAGGCATTTTGCAACTCAAAGATACAGAAAGAGCTGGCTGTTTGGGGATAAGGGAAGCCAGAGTCATTCTGTTCCTACATCCAGCTTTCAGTTGATCCCATTTCCTGTAACTAAAGGCCAGTCCTGGCTTCGGTGCTTGGCAAACTCACCTTCATGTGCTAACTCTAACAATTCTTCCTCTGGGAAACCTTTCTGGACACTTCCTTATCACAGAACTACTGCCCTCTCCTTTATCTACTTTGTACTGATGTCTCTATTAGGGTTATGCCCAAGACAAGATTCTGATGAAATCTGTCTCACAACTTTTCCTGGGCACCTCAGGAAGCCAACTACTGAGCACCCACCTCTGGGCTACGCATTTTCCCACTCTTGTATTTATCATGATGACATATGTGCTAGAAAGGCCCAGTATCCTCCTAAGCAGTGTGAAAACCACAAGCTCTATTTTTCCTCTTTGTTTTTTAACGTTTCTAATTTAGGAGCACAATGTGTACCTTGAAGCAAAAGTGGCTATACAACATTTGGTTGAACCTAAGGAAAAGGGGGGGCGGGGAGGGAACCCTAACCAGAAACCTTTCGCAGGAAACAGGAAGTGGTTGCCTCCCCACCCCCATCCTGCACTTTGAGCATAACCCAACTACTTATTCTGTACAATTTAGGCGAAGGGGCATAATCTCAATGAAGGAATTTTTGAGTTGGAAGAAAACTTCAAAATCATGGAGCAGTCTCTGCCAAAACGGACGAGGCCTGTTATTATAAGGTGGCAAAGCCAGAGTCCAAACCCAGCTCAAACCCGTCCTTCTGCGGTGCTCTTATGGGGCCGCACAGCACAAAGACAAGGTTTGGAATCCCAGGGATTGTCATCAGGAATGCACTGAATGCCTCACAACCTTAAGGGCTCGGGTTGGAATCCAGGCCTGAATTGTCCAAGTGAAACAGCTGACTAACAATGTCAGCTGGGGAATATTTTGATACCTTCAAATTCGGCCCCTGGAGGAAGAGGCCGCACAAAGAGCTCTGTGACTGAAGAGCCCAAGGAATGGTACGCAAAGGCCACCGGGTGCCTGCCCGGGCTGCCCACATTCTCCTCATAGCTAGATAAAGTGGCTCCCCAGAGCGGTTTCCAGATCCGCCCCAGTGGGCACCATCAGTATTGACTCCAGGGGAAACTTCCAGCTGTGAAGGCCTAACAAAGCTAGGCGCTCTCCCCATTTGAATGTGAAAGACCCGCCTCAATCCGAGAAGGCCCTTAAGCCATAAAACCCTTCACACCAAGGCCAAGTGTCACCCTTGTAAGAGGGTGTGATTTATAAAATGACAGCACCCACAAAGCTGCTTTTGTACTCCTCCGTTAGTTAACAATTTATCTCCCCCCACCGAACTCACGGAGCTATTCAGATAAAGCTTGACTGGGCCTCAAAAAGAAAGAAAAGAAGAGAGAAAGAAAAGGCCCCAAGTTTTGGCCAAAACACCAATGTTCACTCTGGGTAATTATGGTCCTGTGAATAGACACTAAAATTAGGGCTTAATAATTCCTCTGTATCACACTCACAGCAATCAAACTCTTCCAATACAAACATAAAGAGCAAGAAAATGAAAATCTCCGGCACAGCCTTGCTGGAAACTCAACGAGTTCCACTTCTGTGGTTTCTGCAGTCTCTCTTGTGGTTTCTGCACTCTTAGAATCCCCCCTTTAGAGCAATTTTAACTCGAAGCTCTGACCAGCTGTTTTTCTTTCTCAACATTTAAATCTACAAAGCAAAGAGTAAATACGGGCTCGGTCATCTCTTTCCTCAGTTGGACAAAACCAATTCTGGCCCCTTCATCCTATCTCCCCCATCGCATGACCCCCTTCTCAGATTCCAAGACTGGCTTCGGAAGACCCTCTTCTTCCGAGTCCCTAACCCTCCTCTCTCTGTAAAACGAATTTAAATCACTGCACCAACTCCAGTAGAGCTTAAGTCCCTACAAACTATGTTAAAAAATACACACCGATGATAACACTTGTCAACATTGAGGCCTTTCTTCTTAAAAGGTTATCTGGTGGAAAGCCGTCCCCGAACACTTCATTTTAAAGAAGCAAAGCATAAACAATTCAAGTTTAAACTGTCTTCCTGCCCACTTAGGTAGGACTTCCCTAAACTGTCTATCCAAAAAACTTTCTTTTATGCAAGAGGGATGGCCTTTGCTCCAAAACAGTCGCTCTGCTACTGCTCCAGTTACTAGAGGCCCCAGTTGGCCTCCACACCAAGTCCTGCGGGTCTGTTCTCTGTAGCTTCCACCTGGGGAGTGGAAGGGCATTCAAACCAAAGTGAGTAGGTGGCTGGTATTAAAAAATTTGGGACTGGGGGCGGGGGGCGCGCCTGGGTGGCTCAGTGGGTTAAAGCCTCTGCCTTGGGCTCAGGTCATGATCTCACGGTCCTGGGATTGAGCCCTGCATCAGGATTTCTGTTCAGCAGGGAGCCTGCTTCCTTCTCTCTCTCTGCCTGCCTCTCTGCTTACTTGTGATCTCTGCCAAATAAATTACTAAAAAATCTTAAAAAAAAAAAAAGTTTGGGACTGGGGACACCTGGGTAGCTCAGTCGATTAAGCAACTGCCTTTGGCTCAGGTCATGATCCCAGGGTCCTGAGCTGGCTTCTCCCTCTGCCTGCTGCTCCCCCTGCTTGTGCGTGCCTGCGTGCACTCTCTCTCTCAAAATAAACAAAATCTTAAAAAAAAAAAGTTTGGGGGCGCCTGGGTGGCTCGGTTGGGCGACTGCCTTCGGCTCAGATCATGATCCCAGAGTCCCGGGATCAAGCCCCGCATCGGGCTCTCTGCTCAGCAGGGAGCCTGCTTCCCCCTCTCCCTCTGCCTGTCTCTCTGCCTGCTTGTGATCTGTCTCTGTCAATTAAATAAATAAAATCTTTAAAAAAAAAAAGTTTGGGGCAGAACCTTTAAAAAAAAAAAACTATTTCTGATTCCATTAAAAATTGACACCTGGCATCGCTGCATCCACCTGGCATCGCTGCATCCATACTCCATGGCAACATGCGGCTCTAAGCAGCAGCCACCCCCCTCTTTAAGTGGGACAAGCACTGGCCCGGCTTATCCAGACCCCTCCCTTCAAGACTCTGTGCCTGCCTTCCCTGCTTGCGGTTGTCACTGCCCGTCTCAATAAGGCTCCAAGGCTTCTGATCTTTGCCCCATCACAGTACACATACCTTTTTGACCATAGTTGTTTCAGATGAATCAAGCTTTGCTCTCTTGGTATCAGGTCCGTCTTCTACCCCTTGGCTAACTTTGGCAACTTTGGTTTTCTCCCTAGAGGGTGACAAGGTAAGGAATTGAGCTCTACTCTTTGAATCATGCCCAAGAGCATCACCAGCTCATGTGATAGGAGGGTAGCTAAGAGCAAAAGTTTGGGCGGCTTGGGCAGCTCAGTAGGTTAAGCATCTGACCCTTGATTTCAGCTCACGTCATGATCTCAGGGTCGTGCGATCCAATCACCATGGGGCTCCCCTCAGCAGAGAGTCTGCTTAAGGTTCTCCCCCTCTTCCCTCTCCCGCTGCCCCTCCCTCCCCCATCGTGTGCTCTTTTTCTAAAATAAATCTTGAAAAAAAAAAAAAGAGCAAAAGCTTTGCAGTCAGGCATAGCTGAGTGGGTTCAAATCCCAAAGTGGCCAATGATTACCTGATAAATCAATTACCCACTACGTGGGAATAACAATCCCTGACAGAATTATTTTAAGACAAGAAATAACGAATTGCTTAGCATACACTGCCTAGTACAAAGTAAGCTCTCAACAAGTCTTTATAAATTTCACTTGAATCATGAAATAGAGCCAAACTCTCCCCTCTGCCATGGGGAGCTCACATTAAAATAATCTGGGCCTGCTTTTCCCTAGTATGCCTTCTCCACCCATTTATAGAGTGCCCAAAAAACTACAGTTTCTGAAAGCCATAAAACGCCCAAGTTATGAGGGACCTTGAACATGTCTGTCCTTCCCCCATCTTGATCTTACAGACAAGGTAGGTACATGCAGACCAGAGCAATTTCAGTGATCTGCCTAAGAAGCTGAACAAAAGAAAGCAATTCTTGACTCTTGGTAAGAAGCTTCACCTACCACACAGGGTCTCTCTTTACCTCTTATTAGCAAGGGAGGTAGTCAGAAAAAACAGCCAAAAACCCACCACAGGTAGTTTTACAATACTGGCGTCATCTGGCATCTTTCATCTAGAAGCTACAAGTTCAAAACACTGCAGGTCCCACCATGTGAGAATCACCACGCTCTGCAACCTTGATATTCAAACTAAGAGGAGAAGGTCTGTGACTGTGCCTTCAGAGTTACCCATCTAATTATTTCGTACCCATTTTATTATCCACCTGAAAACACAGAGGCCAAAACTGAGGTACATGTGTTTACAATCCAGGCAAGCCTCCCCTATATAGAAGGTGTGGTTTTGCCACCTGAAGTCCAGGCTGATCAAACACCCACCTGGTGTATGACTACCGTAAAAACTCCGCTGTAGATCAGACCATTATTTGGGAAACACGGCCACATCTCCTACAATTCTGAACACACGACCTATATAATCAGTAAGCTGTCAATGAACTGGTTTCCAAGTGTTCTAAGCATACTTTCCTGAGATGGGTTGTTTCCTATTGGTGAATAAAACTAAATTTTTTTCTGAAAATGTTACATTCTCCCCTCCTCTCCCAAAACTTACTCTACGAATTCATGTTCTCCAAGATTGGCAAATGTGTATCCATGGTAGCCAAAAACATCTCCTGTAAAAAACTTGATGCTATTTTTGTGACAGATCTGGTCAACTTTGATTATGACATCCCTGGAACAGCAAGTCAGGCAAACCTGCAGAAAGAAGAATTGGCTGGGTGTGAGTTTTGCAAACTGTGAATCACTGCCCTCCTGTCTACATAAATCTTAATGAACAGTCTCTGCGGGCGTGTCTAAAGCCAGTTTCAAACTGGTATAACAGGTTCTTTGGATCCTATGGTTAGAAGACAAAAGAAAAGTTGCAGGTTTCACTAGAAATGTAAATTGTGAGACCTCTACTTTCTGCAATCAAAACAAATAGGTTTAACTAGAAAGTAAAGCCACCCCATGAATTTATCTCCCCTATTCTATGGCCATATATAAACAACATCTCAAAGTTTTTGTGAAAAGGAAAAAGACAGTAATAATTTAGCATAAGTTATTTCTAAATTATTTAATCTATTAAAATCCGCATAAGCTATCATGAGAAGCGCAACCAGTTTTAAGTGACCCAAGGGTCACATTTAAATATGAGGGCATTTTCCCCCCTTTTGATTGATATGTTAAGATAAAGAAGATAAACAAGTCCCGCTGAGATTATTTTTCCACAGTTTTCCACACTTTTCAATGTGAAACTTTATCTGAATTTAAGGACAAAAGAAAAGGTTACACACCAAGTGACCTTCCATTCAGATGTAGACAATGAACCAGTGATTCACTCAATAGAATTATCAATGTTGCTCTGAGGCCTCTAGGTTGTGTTCCAGAAAGTTGAGGTACTGGTAATAGCTAAATTTTACTATATAAAACACCATCTTTTCGCGAAAACATCTGTGTTTTAGGGTCACAAAGGGTTATGAAGACAACTTCTAAATTGCACATGTTTTCTTCTGAACGTAGGAAACACCCAAAGGGTGGCTCGGTGGGTTGAAGCCTCTGCCTTCGGCTCAGGTCATGATCTCAGGGTCCTGGGATCGAGCCCTGCATCGGGCTCTCTGCTCGGTGGGGAGCTGCTTCCCTTCCTCTCTCTGCCTGCCTCTCTGCCTGCTTGTGTTATCTGTCAAATAAATACTTAACCAAAAAAAAAAAAAAAAACAAGGAAAAAAATCAAATCTAAAAGGCAAGACAGCCACAGTTGAACACGCAACATTGACCAAATGGAACCCGCAGAGTCAAAAATGAGGGTAAAACCTAAGAGGACAGTCACACCCGGCCCATGAGGCATTTATCCTCACCCTGGGGGCATGCGTTACACAACCAACTGGCCCAGCGCTTCAGTTCTAACAAACCCTCTAAGTGCTAGAAATGCAAGGGACACCTAGAATTAACCAAATGTGGTTACTATGGATAAAGACATGAAGAGAAGACTTATGTCCAAACAGAAAATGTTCCAATACTTGGGAGTTACAAAATAGAATGAATTAAATTAAAAAAAAGACAAAACGCACAGATGATCCATCATTCCAAGCACACATTTGAACAGATGCACATATGAAATGTAACAGTGTGGAAAAACAAACTACCCAGCGCAAATTCTAACCTCTCATGTAACGGGCCTCTCATTTAAAAAACAAGTAGATCATCTGTGACTGTTTCATGGTTACCCAACATTTGTTTAGCTTTTCCTGGGTACAGGGAACCATGTCTGAAAGGTCACAGACGCTGAAACAAAATTTAACTTATCCTTTCACCTCTGCATAGATCTGGCAGTGAAACCAAATGAGGTTGGATATACCTCATTTGGCTTATGACTACAGTAATTTTGTCTAGTTATCCATGGCAACATGGTCAAAGTGGCTGTGTGAAAGAGACAGACATAGACCAAGATCAGGTGTGCTCTTTTTTTAAGACAAAACACAAGCTGTAGTTTGATATTTCTAACCAAAAAATGCCTCTACTACAGAAATTAACCACCAACTTGTTTTCCGGAGAAAACACTTGCAGTAGAATGTATCGAAGCTATATGGAAAGATTCTGGAAGGAGTACAAAACACCAATGATGAAACCTGGTCTCAAGGGAACATATGCCCAAAGAAGAAACCAGCAGACAGTAAGTCACAGCTACAGCAGAGCCAACAGACTGGCTCTACCACCAACACATTCAACACGGCAAGGCACGTGCTAGTGAGGCACATACGCAACGTCATACTCGACACTGCAAAAGCAATGTACTGAACCTAAAGATTTTACACTCTTTACGAAACTTACAGCATCAAACTGAGTGAAAAATGACTCCGGCTTCTTTTCTATATTCTCAGTGTCCACCTTCACATCCACCATGGGGTTGAGATTCTGGGCTCGTTCCAAAGAGGCTTCGGCCCTGTTGCGGCCAACGGACCCAGTGCGGATCAAGAACTGAGCTCCGGGGTCTTCTGGAGACACCTACAGATAATATTTTTTTAATACTTGAATTTTGGGGAGAAAACAAATTCTCAAAAACAACGAACCTCTCCATTTTCAAGGATCACTAAAATATCTACCATCTAATTGTATTATTGTTCCTGCAGGAATCTGCCTAATGCAGATTCCCTACACTCATTCCTTCAGAGGCTTTAAGTAGACATTTAACTTTTTTCACTTGGCATTGATAGTTAAAGAGCACCCCCTTGTGTTTGTAAAGAAAATTCACTCTGAACAGAAAAGTCCACACTTTTTTCTTTCACTTAAATTTGTAATTGCTAATAAAATGATAAAATTATCAGTGGTGTAAGAATTTACCAAATACCTACTATGTTCCCAATTTCAAGCATCTGGAGACACACAATCAATAGTAGTTTAAAAAAAAAAATAGTAGTTTAAAGGAGGTAGTCACGGGGGTGCCTGGGTGGCTCAGCTGATTGAGCATCTGTTTTCAGCTTGGGTCATGATCCCAGAATCCTACGATCCGGATCCTAGGATTGGGCGTCGTCGGGGATTAAGTCCCGAGGCAGGCTCCCTTTGCAGTGAGGAGCCTGCTTCTCCCTCTGCCACTCCTTCTGCTTGTGCTCCATCAAATAAATAAAATCTTTTAAAAAAATAAATTAATAAAGGATGTAGTCCCTGTCTACAATTGGTTTAAAATCATACTAGCGAGGGGTGCCTAGCTAGCTCAGTCTAAAGAATGTGCACAGCTCTTAATGAGTTCAAGCCCTATGTTGGGTGTAGAAATTACTACCAAAAAAAAAATTTAAACGAACTTTAAAAATAAAATCAGAGGGGCACCTGGGTGGCTCAGTCGTTAAGCGTCTGCCTTCAGCTCAGGTCATGATCCCAGTGTTCTGGGATCGAGCCCGGCATCAGGCTCCTTCCTTGGCAGGAAGCCTGCTTTCTCCCTCTCTCACTATGTTTCTCTCTGCCAAATAAATAAAATCTTTTTAAAATAAATAAATAAATAAATAAATAAAATAAGACCAGTGCGAAAATCAGGCACAATTAAGGATGCTTGAAATTAACTCTTAAATTCAATTAAAATTCAGAAAGGAGAGATGAGTAGGGCTGGAGCAAAGGGAGGATTTCACCTACAAGGCTGGATGTCAGCAGAGAGCCTCAAAGACAGATAATCAAATCACCTGACAGGGGCACCTGGGTGGCTCAGTTGGTTAAATGACTGCCTTCAGCTCAGGTCCAGCGTCCTGGAATCGAACCCCACATTGGGCTCCTTGCTTAGCAGGAGCCTACTTCTCCCTCTCCCTCTCCCTGCTTGTACTCTCTCTGTGTCAAATACACAAAAGTCTTTTAAAAATAAATAAATAAAATCACGGAAAGCTGCCAGGAGGATTAGATTCCATTCTGTTCACAGCATTTCTTCACACATCAAACATCTAATTTAACGATTACTCTCCAGTATGACCTTGCTACCTTCACTAAGACACAAGTAATCTCCCTCCTCTCTTGCAGCCATCTATCCCTTACTACCTTTCCTTCAAGAAAATGAGCTGGTCTTCCTCCCATTCAAGGCCGGCTCCCTAACAGTATCCTTGACCCATCCTGTCCTACTTCTTCAGGGATCTCATTACAGACTGAGAGGCTGTACATCATACTGGTTAAGAGCAAGGCTCTGGAATAATTCAAGTTGAATTAAAATCTTCGATTCAAATCCTAGCTCAACCACTTACTGAACTGCATGACCTTGAGCAAGTATATGGGAATCATATTCAAAGTGAGGTTAATAAAAACAGTATACTTACTATAATCACTCTATTAGCGCTGCTCTGCTCTTCCCTCACTGGACATCCAGTCTCTACGTGGACCCTCTTGGATATGGTTTCCCCAAGATTCCATCTCAGAACCACTCATCTTTTTGCTCTGCATAGCTCCATAAACTCATTACTTTTAGTTTCTGCTGTTATTTCTCAAATTGTTCTTATTGGTACAGATTGCTTCCTGATCCATCGGAGTGTGGTATTAAACTGCCCACCAGATATTTCCTCCTGAGTATTCATATTCAACTCCTCTACTTTTTGGTCAGTTGAGGAGTCTACCAACCACTCATCCAATTACTTGAGCCACAAACCTTTATATTCCTGCTGTGTCCTTGCTGATGAGGGAGCTAAGAGCATGGGCCCTACCAAGAGTCAGACTCCCTGGGTGATGGTCATACCACCAACTACTATGACCTTGAGTGGGCCAGCAATTCACTTCCCTTTCAACAGTTTTCTTATCTGTAAAATAGGGATGACAATCCTACATCTCAGAGTTGTGAGGACTAAAGGAGACACGACTACAGCTCTTAGAACAGCATCCAGCACCTGCAGGAAGTATCTCCTACTACAGCGATTCCTCGCTTTCCCTATGCTGCTGTATACGATCCTACTGATTCCACCACCTCCTATTTTTCACCTCTGTGTGCTTCTTGTCTTTTCTACCACTAGTGCTACTACTCCCTTTTCATCCCTCGCCTAACCTACTAAAGCAGCCTTCTAGGTGGTGGCCTTCTGCCCTGTATCTTGTGCAAATCATATCCAGTAACTAGTGTTCTATAGGAGGCCTGAAACTCACCAGGTCACCCATCCCATACTGAAACCCCGTAAGGAATCCTACCACCCAGACGACTGAGCACAAGCTTACAGCAAGGCTCCCTTTACCTACAACCTGCACCCCCCACAGGCCACTTCGGGCTTCTCATTCTAAAAACACCAAATAGCACTGCTTGCTATGTTCTAGTTCTACCATGCTGTTCCAGGCCACCACTTCTGTTTCCTGCCTAAAACACAGCCCCTCTACTTGTTCCTTAAGCCTCAGCTAAGACTACAGCTCCAGGAAGCCATTCTTGTCCCCCTACCACAACCTGAGTCAAAGAGCCTGCTCTGGTTTCCAAAGAAACCTTGAGGATGCGAACCAAACTGTGTGCATCTTTGTGTCACAAGTGTCTAGACGCGGTAGCCTGCAGGTACTCTAAAACACTCTGAACTCCGAAGGACAGGAAATAACATCCTTGATTTATAGATGGGCAAACTGAGGGGCACCTGGCTGGCTCAGTCGGTAGAGCACGAATTAAGAGACTCTTAATTTCAAGTCTGAGCCCCATACTGAGTATAGAGATTCCCAATAATATTAATTAGCAAACTGAGTCCCTGAGAAGTTAAGACTCTCGCCCAGCTTGAAGATGTGGGATTTGAGTCCAAATCTGCAAAATTCCAGAGCTTTTGTAATAGGTAGCATAGTTTCCCGGGGATGTTCCTTGTCAGGGGAAAACGAGCACAAGCAAACTGCGAAAGGCAGAACCACCAAACCGTGTCCATGAATTTATGAGGTGAGAGTCAGGCCCGGTAAGTTGACTGGGCCCAGGTTACATGAAGCCAGTGGTTCTCAACCCTCTCTGACTTTTAGACTCACCTGATGAACTTTTATTTTTAACAAATCCCCCAAATACTCAAACCACAGATGGGACTGAGAACCACTGTGTTAGGTCTTGAAAACCAGTCAGAAGAACGAGGCTTTGCAGTGGAAGGTACGAGGAAGGCACGTGGAAGGCACCGGAAGTCCTCACAGTGAAGAAGGAAGGGATAGCAGCCAGCCTGTTCACTCTAACACTGGGTGGCACCCATCACTGTTCTGAGGCGGTGACAGAAATCCGTCCCAACCCCCTCCGTATTACATCATTGCTCCCCATTCTCGGACTCTCACAACCAGATGAGGAAGTCATCATCCCTACCTGGTCTCATCTTTCCACACCGAGGACCGCCACATTTAGGAACCATCCTTCCCTGGTTCTCTCGGCTCTGACACTCTCTACACTGCAAACAAATTCTCCCTCCAATTGCCTCTAGGGGGCACTGTGGTTGGGGAGATGTCAAAACTGCAATTGCTCAGCCGGTTAATCATCCGGTAGTTTGCTTGCAAGGATTTTCTTTCTTTTTTTTTTTAAAGACTTTATTTATTTATTTATTAGGAAAGAGAGAGAGTGAGAGAGAGCAGGTCAGAGTGAGAAGCGGACTCCCCATGGAGCCGGGAGCCCGATGTGGGACTCGATCCTGGGACTCCGGGATCACGACCCGAGCCAAAGGCAGTCGCTCAACCAACTGCGCCACCCAGGGGCCCAAGGATTTTCTTTCTTTTGAAGGTTTTGAATTCAAGTCAAAAATCAGTTTGTGACTGATATTATATTAAGTGAGCCAACCCACATTTCTCTTCATTGCAGGAGAGCTTTTTTTTAAATCCTGATACTGCTTTTCTCCTGAAACCCAAACAGATGAGCTTTAAAAAATTTCATCATGGGGCGCCTGGGTGGCTCGGTGGGTTAAAGCCTCTTGCCTTCGGCTCAGGTCATGATCTCAGGGTCCTGGGATCGAGCCCCACATCGGGCTCTCTGCTCAGCGGGGAGCCTGCTTCCTCCTCTCTCTCTCTGACTGACTCTCCGCCTACTTGTGATCTCTCTCTGTCAAATAAATAAATAAAATCTTTAAAAAAAAATTTCATCAACATTTTGCTTTCTTCCACAGAACCTATACCTCACTGTGTGTGCTAGTTACTTAGCATGTTCATCGCCTAAAAGGAAACACGCAAATATTGTCATGTGATGACACAATCTTTCAAGTATTTTACCTTAAACAACATCAACAACAACAGGATTTCTAGAATTTGCTTTAAAATACTGTCCAGGGGCGCCTGGGTGGCTCAGTGGATTAAAGCCTCTGCCTTCGGCCCGGGTCATGATCTCAGGATCCTGGGATCGAGCCTCGCATCAGGCTCTCTGCTCGGCAGGGAGCCTGCTTCCTCCTCTCTCTCTGCCTGCCTCTCCGCCTACTTGTGATCTCTCTCTGTCAAATAAATATCTTTAAAAAATAAATAAATAAAAATAAAATAAAATACTGTCCAAAAAAATACAGGGGAAAAAATACAGACCAAAAAAAAATATATTGTTATCTGTAGAAATCAGATAGATACGGTGTCAAATGTTACTCTACTTTTATATACATTTGAAATTTTCTATAAAAGAAAATTAAAACATTGAGGCATGAGAATGTAAGAGAAAGAAATTATTTTCACCTTGGAAAAACTGGTCAGAGGAATCTACATAGAGGATGGGAATGACTACTATATGATCAATTAAATGGTATGTCATATAATTATTATCAGAGTTTATTGTGTGCAAGCCCCACACTAAGCAGTCTGCATCCACTCTCCCACCCACTGGTTTCCAAACTCATGGCTGTGAACTGTCTACAGTGAAGCTCTCCTGAGATACCTCTCAAATGTTATATATTCCTGAGCTGCATCTCGAATGTTCTAAAACAGAATCACTGGGGGGTAAAGGCTAGCTATATGGTAACAAAGCCCCAAGGCAATTCTGCAATTTTAATTAGTCATGCAGGCGGTTTATAGGTACGAAGTGGAAAACCACCCCTCTCCTCCTCAAAGTCACCCTCCTATGTAGAGATTAAATATGCTTTACAGAAGGCAAGCGCAAGGAGGTGACAGGAGATGTGAGTTGACCACCGAGGACGTGCCAGTGCCGTGAGGCCAAAGGCCACACCTCCTCTAAGGCCAGTCCTCCTTTCACAGGCCTGCAGGGGCACACGGGAATTCACGACACTCCCAAGGGTTTTATACTGAAGAGGGGAGACTGTGAAGGAAGAGTGATGAGGTGGCTGAACATCTCACCTGTTCAGGATCCAACATGGTCAGTCCTTTCACTCCTGCCAGAATGAGATTCTTGGCAATTTCGGCCCCGAGTCCTTTCATGCCGACAAGAAGCACCCGGGAGGCCCGCAGCCTATAAGGCAGACACTGTTAACCAGGTGCAGAGAACAGTGAAAGTTTCACCAAATTATTGAAAAACAAAACAAGTCAAAATAACAGTGAAGTAATTTTGGTTTTCATTAAATGCACGGAAGCATCATGGCCTAAAATCTAAGGAAAGAGACAGGCTCTAATCCATCCTGCAAAGAACAATTCATTCAACAAATATTTATTGAGCACTATTCCAGGCACCCCTCTAAGGTATAGAAATAGAGCAGTGAACAAGACAGACATAATCCCTGCCCTCCTGGAGCTTTTATTTTATGGAAGAGAAAGACAGAGATATAGGATATGTCAAAAAGTGATGAAAATCACGGAGGCCTGGCTGGCTCAGTCCATAGAATGACTCTTTGATCTCAGGGTCATGAGTTCAAGCCCCACATTGGGCATAGAAGAGCTTACTTTAAAAAAAAAAAAAGTGATGGAAATCAAGCAGCATATAGATGAAGAGTGATAGAGGATGTTATTTTACTCAGACTGATCATGAAGTTCTTTCTGAGAAGGTGCTGAGCAAAAACCAAAATGAGGGGCGCCTGTGTGGCTCAGTGGGTTAAAGCCTCTGCCTTCAGTTCAGGTCATGATCTCAGGGTCCTGGGATCGAGCCCCGCATCGGGCTCTCTGCTCAGTGGGGAGCCTGCTTCTCCCTCTCTCTCTGCCTGTCTCTCTACCTACTTGTGATCTCTCTCTTCTCTGTCAAATAAAGAAAAATAAAATCTTAAAAAAAAAAAAAGAAATGAAGGACAAATATACAAGTATAAAAGCCCTGAAGCAGAGGAGTGCATGGCGTGTTTCAGGGCCGGAAAGGACAGTGGCTGAAGAACAGTAGGATGTGGGTCACAGACAGAACCGGGGGCCACAGCATGAAGGCTCTTGCAGGCACTGTATGGGCTGAATTTTATCTAAGCACAATGGAAAGCCATGGGGGGTGGGCGGGATTCCTGGAGGGGTAAGAGTGTCACAGTTAAGGCAAGAGAGAATGAAGGCTTGGGCTAGTATGACAGTAGAAGAAAAGGTAAAAAGGAGTAGTATGAGTTAAAACGGGGTGGCATGAAAGAGAGTGTATTTGGAAAGTGTTTAGATCATTCTAGTCTGCAAAGTCACAAAAGATAAGATTTTAAGAAAGGTAGTCAGAGGGGCTCCTGGGTGGCTGGGGTTAAAGCCTCTGCCTTCACCTCAGGTCATGATCCCAGGGTCCTGGGATAGAGCCCTGCATCAGGCTCTCTGCTCAGCGGGGGAGCCTGCTTCTCCCTCTCTCTCTGCCTGCTTCTCTGCCTACTTGTGATCTCTCTGTCAAGTAAATAAATAAAATCTTGAAAGAGAGAAAGGAAAGAAAGAAAGAAAGGTAGTCAGAGGTCCAGCCATCTCAAAAAGTCTGGGGTCTCCTGGGTGGCTCAGTCAGTTAAGCGTCTGCCTCCAGCTCGGGTCATGATCCTGGGGCCCTGGGATGAAGTCCCACATTGGGCTCCTTGCTCGGCAGGGAGTCTCCTTCTCCCTCTCCCTTTGACTGATGCTCGCCTGCTTGTGTTCTCTCTCTGTCAAATGGATAAATAAAATCTTCAAACAAACAAAAAGTCTAGACTTAGGGGGGCCTGGATGGCCCAGTGAGTTGGGCAACTGACTCTTAATTTCAGCTCAGGTCATGATTTCGGAGCCCTGAGACGGGCTCCATGCTCAACAAGGAATATGCTTGTCCCTTTCCCTCCCTCTCTGTTCTCCCTCCACACGCTCATGCATGTGTTCTAAAATAAATACAATCTTAAAAAAAAAAAAGTCTGGGGACACCTGGGTGGCTCAGCCAGTTAAGCAGCTCCATTCTGCTCAGGTCATGATCCTAAGGGTCCAGGGATCGAGTCCCACTTGGCTCCTTGCTCAGCAGGGAGCCTGCTTCTCCCCCTGCCTGCCATTCCCCCTGCTTGTGCTCACTTGGCTCGCTCACTCTCTCTGACAAATGAGTAAAATTAAAAAAAAATTTATGAAATGAGGCAATTTTCAACTTGCACTAATATTAAGGAGAACATGCAGAAGTTCTTCTAAAAATGGTACTGATAATTATGGATACTTGCATGTAATTAAACTAGATATCTTTAATGCGGATGGTGGCTGACAAAATAGGAACCTGCACTGATTCTTGACACCAGCAGACACTGGACTTCTTCCACTAATATAACCCAAGGGTAAAATGAGGGAGAGGGAATATTGCCAATATTTCCCTCAAAGGCGTGTGTCTAGGTCTCAGCTTCTCCATTCCAGCTTTTCCTCTATGGGGCCTTTCCACTGCCATCCACAGGCTCGCAGACACAAGCCTTTCCAGTGACAATTCCACTTCACTAAAGAAGGAGGGAATTGGGAAGAGGGCTTACAAGATGCGAGCAAGGTAAATAACAGAGACACTAGCAATGAGGACTTCGCTCATCACAGATTTATACCAGTAGGTGGAAGGAAGAAGAAAAGCTACATGACTTTCCAGAGGAGCTCCTATCACTCCAGAATGAGCACATATAATAGGCAATGTTTCCAAAAAGAATATAGTACACATACCAAACCTTTTGACATCAAAAAGGTTGAGCACCCTTGCATTTAGCTGTACCTTCCAGATCTCTGCTATCACTGTAAATCTCTAAGTCTTCCCTTTACCTGGACCCTACACTGCCCCACCTGGAATTCCAGGGTGCCAAGTTCTTGGGTTTTTGTCCTGCTTGGCTGCTCCAGTACCTCAAGGATACAGCTAGAATAGCCGAGCTCTCCCCTGGGAAAGGATATCTTCAGATAGCCTCCTAATCCCCACCTCCACTAAATTCTCACACTCTGTTCTCTTCGCTGTTCCTTCAGCAATAGGGCACTGCCAATCACTAAATGCCCTCTAGGTCTGAAGAATTAGCTTTGAATTCTGGTTCTGCCACTTCCCAACTGGGTGATCTGAACAAAATGCATGATCTCTCTAAACTTCAGTTTTTTCATCTGTAAAATGGGGACACCACTTGTGACTTTATGTCGATTAATCTCCTTGACAACCAGGCAACATGGGTGTGCAAAAGCATCTAGTGTTATTCCTGGCACATAACAGATGCTCAATATATGTTACTTGGACTTACTGAACTCCTTAACCCCGTTACCTTAATTACAAAAGGGCTCAGTGACATGCACCTGAGTGGCTCAATCGGTTAGGTGTCTGACTCTTGATCTCAGCTCAGGTCTTGATCTTAGGGTTCTGAGTTCAAGCCCCACACTGGGCTCCACCTACTTAAAACAAAAAACAAGGGGTACCTGGGTGGCTCAGTCTGTTAAAACAGCTGACTTTAGGCTCAGCTCATGATCTCAAGATCCTGGGATCCATCATTGGGCTCTACACTGAGCAAAGAGTCTGCTTGTCTCTCTCCCGCTGCCCCTCCTCCTACTCGTGAGCTCCCCCTGCACACCCCCACCCCATCTCTTAAATAAAAGTCTTTAAAAAACAACAATAACAACAACAACAAAAAGGGCTTAGTGATAGGTGGGATCCTGATTTTCAAAAAAATCTGAGCGAAAAATTCTAAAGTTGGCACTTAAAGGCCTTCAGTACTGTCTCCCTTCCACTTCCCCAGCTGTCTCTCCCACCAGCACCAGATTCCTCCCTCCCAGACATCCTTCCATTTCCCACCTGCCAACTTCAGATGACCACCTTCCACACTGCTGAAATACACTCTTCCTCTCTAGGGCTAGTTGGGCTTTTCCCCAGACTTCAAACCCCAATTCAAATCCCATTTTCTCAAAAAGTCCCTCTTATCACAGCCGACTCAAGTGAGCACCCCCTCCTCTTGAGCTCTTAGAGCACTGCAACCTATAAATGCCTCTGACAAAAATCACATTTAGCCACGTGGCTTCTCCAAAATTCCTACCTCCTACAGAGCTCTAGACTCTGACTACTTGGGAGGGTCCCCCCACCCCCCCCCCGCCCCTAAAGATTTTACTTACTTATTTAGGGTGGAGGGAGTGTGTGAGTGGGGGGAGGGGCAGAGGGAGATGGAGAAGCTGACTCCCTGCTCAGCAGGGAGCCCTACACGGGGCTGGATCCCAGGATCCCCCCCAATTTTTTTTTTAAGATTTTATTTATTTGACAGAGAGAGATGGCGAGAGAAAGAACACAAGCATGGGGAGTGGGAGAGGGAGAAGCAGGCTTCCCACTGAGCAGGGAGCCCGACGCAGTCTCGATCCCATGATCTGAGCCGAAGGCAGCCAGCCACTTAACAACTGAGCCACCCAGGCACCCCTGCCTCGGAAGTTTTTTTATTCAGCTGCCATCAACACTGAATATCATGTTTATATTTTTAATCCTTAACTATGCTGAAGGCCCTGAGCTTACAGCTAATGTATGGCTCAATAACATGAAAAGCACTTAAAATAGTACCTGGAACACAGTCAGCACTTAGTAAATGTCAGCTATTATTATTCATACTCTGATGCAGCAATCCCCTTCTAGGAATGAATCCTGCCAAAACACTCGGGTGTGCACCAAGATCACGTACAAATCTGTTCACAGCAGCGGCATCCATCCACTCCCCTCCACATCCACAGCCACCACCATTTCTCACCTATGGAACTACAATAGCTTCATACCCGGTCTCCTTGCTTCTACTCTTGCCCCCTACAATCTGCTGCCCCCAACTCAGGAAGAGAGATCTTTTAAATCAGATTATGCCCCTCTCCTGCTCAAACTGTTCAATGGTTCCCTAGGCAAGTTCCTTACCCAAAGCCCTGTGAACCGCTCCCATCTCAGGCTCATCATACTCTTCGGCCTGCTAATTTATCTACGCCCTGGCTCCAGCCTTAAAACTTGGGCATTAGTCAGTTCTTTAGGTCTCAACTCAACTGTCACCACCTTAGAAGTCCACACTAGCCACCTAATCCAAATTTATGTTCACATCCACTGTCCATAAGAGACACCAAAAGAAACCCAAGTGTCCAATCAGAATTACATAAATCTGCTACATAATAAAATAATAGCTAACATAGAGTGAAGATTCACTGTATTAGCACGTAGTACACGCTTTATGTGTATTACGTAATTCTCATGACAATCTGATGGGCTGGTATCTTCTTATCCTTATTTTGTAGCTGAGAAAACAGGCACAAAGAAGTTCACTAGCTTACCCAAGGATACACAGCTAGGAAATAGCTAATAATCAGCTAGTTGATAAGGGCAATAATAAGGGAGAGCGAGTGAGCTCTGAGGCCACACTGCTCTGGTGCACACACGCTAGAAAAAATAAGATAATAAATAAGAATAAAATAAATAAGAAAGAATAAATAAAAGGCAACGCTTACTAAACTGTAACTGTATGCCAAGCACTGTTCTAAGCAATATATGTGTATTAACTCTGCCAGAAAGGGGCACCTGGGTGGCTCAGTCAGTTGGGCATCTGCTTTCAGCTCGGGTCATGATCGCAGGGTCCTGGGATCCAACCCCGGGTCTGACTCCATGCTCAGCAGGGAACCTGCTTCTCCCTCTCCCTCTGTCTGATGCTCCCCCTGCTTGGGCTCTCTGTGTCAAATTAAATAAATAAACAAACAAATAAATAATAATTAAAAAAAAAACCTCTGCCAGAAAGGCACTGTTAACTCCCATTTTGCAGATAATAAAGCCATAGTAAACAAAATGTGTCAAACCCTCCCTTCCCCCTACCACTCCAGATGCCCATGCTCCAATCCCTGGGACCTGTGAATAAATTACATGACAAAAGGACCTTAGATGTGATTAAGATTCTGAAATGGGGAGATTAACCTAGATTATTACTTGGGTGGGTCCTTATAAAAAGGAGGCAGAAGGGTCAGAAGATGCTATGTTGCTGGCTTTGGAAATGAAGAGGCCACAAGCTAAGGAACACAGGTGACTTCTTCATGCTTGAAAAGTCAAGCAAAAAGCCTCTCCTTTAGAGCCTCCACAGGGTACGTTGCCCTGTCAACACCTTGATTTTACCTCAATGAAACTGATTCCAGACTTCTGACATCCAGAACTGTAAGAGAATAAATTTGTATTGCTTTAAGCCATTAAGTGGGTGGTAATTGTTACAGCAGCAACAGGAAACTAAGATATTGAATTTTTTTTTTTTTTTTTTTTTTTTTTTATTAGAGAGAGAGTGAGAATGAGAGGGGAGAAGGTCAGAGGGAGAAGCAGACTTCCCGCAGAGCCGGGAGTCCGATATGGGACTCGATCCCGGGACTCCGGGATCATGACCTGAGCTGAAGGCAGCCGCTCAACCAACTGAGCCACCCAGGCGCCCGGAAACTAAGATATTGAGAACAGAGTTGTTAAAGAACTTGCCGAAGATCACACAACTACTAAATGGCAAAGCAGGCATCAACTCAGGAAATACTGCTCCAAAGTCTGTGCTCTTCAAGTTATACAGCCTGTCAATACTACAAATAAATGTAAAATCACATTGCAACAGGTTATATATATAGTGCACCACTAACCACAATGGCAGTAATTACCAGCTACAGAGGGCTCCCTAGGTTTGAGGCATGGAACTAGGTACAATACATAGACTACTTCACTGATACGTTGATACTGGGGCACCTGGCTGGCTCAGTCAGTAGAGCACATGAGTCGATCTCAGGGTCCTAAGTTCAAGCCCCATATTGGCTATGAGGCCTACTTAAAATAAAATTCAAAACAACATCTTTGATTAGGGTTCTTCACCATCTTTCTTTTGGGGGGAAAAAGCATACACATCCTAAACACTGCATACAATTTCTCACCCTACAAGTCCAAAGGGCTCTACAGACACCAGAGTAGGCCATCACACATTTCCATAGGAAAGGATTCAAGTCTGCCTAGAGTAAGGAGAAAACTGAGGCTTAGAAAAGTTGTCCCAGCTCTCACAGCTCACGAGTGGCCAAAACTGGAATAGGAACACAGTTCTGACCACAATCTATGATTTTTCCTCTTTCAATATCTCCTCCATGTTTGGTTCTAAATACTTGCTGATTAGGATCTCTCATCCGTACCTTTTACTGCCACAGGAATACCTTTGAAATTTCTGAGAAGGAAGGAACGAGAACCTTTTTATCACAACCTTTGAACTCATAATACATACTGCAAGTTAAGTGAAACCAACTGAATTCCACTCATGGTTAAGAACTCCTAAGACTGGGGTGCCTGGGTGGCTCAGTGGGTTAAAGTCTCTGCCTTCAGCTCAGGTCAAGATCTCAGGGTCCTGGGATCGAGCCCTGCCTCGGGCTCTCTGCCTGCCTCTCTGCCTACTTGTGATCTCTCGCTCTCTGTCAAATATATAAATAAAATCTTTAAAAAACAATAAAAATAAAGAATTCCTAAGACTACCAAATTCACACTTGAACCACATATATCAAGAGTCTAATGTGTAATAGTGAATCATGCACAAATCTGGTTATAAGACTATTTCAAGTAGGATAAGCACAAAGTCTCCAGGCCAGAGAGAGGTTTAGCATATTTGAGGAACAGAAAGATTCAAGAGCTTGAATGAAGTGAACCAGGGAGATAGAGACAAGATCAGTCAAGGCAGGGCATGAAAGGCAATGGATTTTAAAAGCTTTGTATTTTATTCTGAATATAAGAGGAAATCTTTATGCAGAGAACTGGCTGTGATCTGATTTTCTTTTAATCAATCTGGCTGTTGTATGGAGACTGGGATTATAAAGAGTCAAGAGTGAAACACAGACCAGTTGAGGGGACTACTGAGGTGATCTGAGAGATGATGAGTATAAGTTGGACTTAGAAATGAAGAAAGGTTGGGGCACCTGGGTGGCTCAGTCGGTTTAAGCGACTGCCTTCAGCTCAGGTGATGATCCTGTAGTCCTGGGATTGAGTCCCACATCAGGCTCCCTGCTGTGTCTCTGTCAAATAAATAAATAAAATCTTAAAAAAAAAAAAAATTCCATGTTTTCAGAGACTCATTATTCAATTCTGCTGTTCAAAAGAACTTCAGTTGGTTCGACAGGCACACATTTGCCATAACAGTGACAGGGCATGCACTGCGTTGTGGAGGCCAATCCTGATTGTCTCATATAAGGACCAATTTATTGTAGTGTTGATAGCGGTTCATAGTGGAGTTTGAATCTCAATGGCAGAAATTCTTTTTTTTTTTTTTTAAGATTTTATTTATTTATTTGACAGAGAGAGAGAGATCACAAGTAGACAGAGACTTGCGGGGGAAAGGCAGGCTCCCTGCTGAGCAGAGAGCCTGATGTGGGGCTTGATCCCAGGACCCTGAGACCATGACCTGAGCCAAAGGCAGTTGCTTAACCAACTGAGCCACCCAGGCTCCCCTCAATGGCAGAAATTCTTATTTAACCTTGGATACATTCCTTCCCTGTGCTTAACAACTGAGCCACCCAGGCGCCCCAAAAACATGGAAATTTTTGAAGTCCCTTTTTGTAAAGTCAAAACTTCAGAGCTGAAAGAGTCCTTAAAAATGTAGTCACCCAGGGGTGCCTGAGTGGCTCAGTGGGTTAAAGCCTCTGCCTTCGGCTCAGGTCATGATCTCAGGGTCCTGGGATCAAGCCCCACATCGGGCTCTCTGCTCAGCAGGAAGCCTGCTTCCTCCTCTCTCTCTGCCTGCCTCTCTGCCTACCTGTGATCTCTCTCTGTCAAATAAATAAATAAAATCTTAAAAAAAAAAAAAATGTAGTCACCCAGGGGTGCCTGGGTGGCTCAGTCGATAAGCGTCTGCCTTCGGCCCAGGTCATGATCCCGGGGTCCTGGGATTGAGCCCCACATCGGACTCTGCTTGGCGGGAAGCCTGCTTCTCCCTCTCCCACTCCCTCTGCTTATGTACCCTCTCTCATTGTGTCTCTCTCTGTCAAATAAATAAATAAAATCTTTAAAAAAAAAAATGTAGGGGCACCTGGGTGGCTCAGTGGGCTCAGCCTCTGCCTTTGGATCAGGTCATGATCTCAGGGTCCTGGGATCGGGCCCCACATCGGGCTCTCTGCTCGGCAGGGAGCCTGCTTCCTCCTCTCTCTCTGCCTGCCTCTCTGTCTACTTGTGATCTCTCTGTCAAATAAATAAATAAAAATCTTTAAAAAAATTTTTAAAAATGTAGGGGCGCCTAGGTGGCTCAGTGGGGTAAAGCCTCTGCCTTCGGCTCGGATCATCATCTCGGGGTCCTGGGATCAAGCCCCGCATCCGGCTCTCTGCTTAGCAGGGAGCCTGCTTCCCTTCTCTCTCTGCCTGCTTGTGATCTCTCTGTCAAATAAAGAAAGAAAGAAAAAAATCTTTAAAAAAATTTCCACTACTGTCTAAAGATGCTTCTTTACAAGTTTTCTTTTTGAACCAGGATTCAGTCAAGGTTTACATCTTACATTTGGCTTCACCTCTTTATGCTCTTTTAATCTAGAACACTCCCTTCCTTTATTTTTTCCATGACACTGACCTCTAGACTAGAACGAGGACAGTTGTCTTGTAAAATGTCCCACATCCTGGACATCTTATCATTACCTCAATGTTCTTTAATTTGTTCCTCTGCTCTCTGAAAGCATGATTAGGCTAAAAGATAGCAGGAAAACTTCACAGATGACACACTGAAGTTCTTATTTCACAGAAAGCACATTATTAATAATCACATCCAAAGGCAACAAACTCGTTTTTGATATCTTTGAATATTTCCTTGGCCTTATGGATTCTAAATGATTAAGTATTTTTAAATTAAATTCTTTCTCTCTCCTTCCTTCCTTCCTTTATTTTTAAAAGTAATCTCTATCAGGGGCACCTGGGTGGCTCAGTCGTTAGGCGTCTGCCTTCGGCTCAGGTGATGATCCCAGGGTCCTGGGATCAAGCCCCACATCGGGCTCTCTGCTCAGCAGGAAGTCTGCTTCTCCCTCTCCTACTCCCTCTGCTTGTGTACCCTCTCTCACTGTGTGTGTGTCTCTCTCTCTGTCAGATAAATAATAGATAGATAGATAGATAAATATCTCTTTTTAAAAAAAAAAAGTAATCTTGGGCCCCTGGGTGGCGCAGTTGGTTGAGCGACTGCCTTCAGCTCAGGTCATGATCCCGGAGTCCCGGGATCGAGTCCCACATCGGGCTCCCAGCTCCATGGGGAGTCTGCTTCTCACTCTGACCTGCTCTCTCTCACTCTCTCTCTTTCCAAATAAATAAATACATCTTTAAAAAAAAAAAAAAAGTAATCTCTATCTCTAACATGTGGCTTGAACTCACAACCCCCATATCAAGAGTGTAATGCTCCACTAACTGAGCCACCAGGCATCCTTCTGATGCTCAAATGGTCTCAAATGTGGCCAATTCTCTAGATTTTTAAATGCTGGCAACCAATTTCAAAAAATTTAGAACAGTGTATGAAAGATACCATCCATTTTTTAACCTCTAGACCATAACTCTCCTTTCCAGTTCTAATAACCTTGGTCCAATATCACACAGAATCAGCAACAAAATGTTGCCAGAATACATACAATAATTGATTCCTAGGCCTCTTTCCATTTTACAGAAGAACCCCAGACTCCAGCATTCTCCTATTCCACCTGGAGTTTCCTCAGAGGCAAGTAAATTTGCTTTGTGGGGCCTCTTTCCTGTCTGTACAGGGGAAATCATTGCCCTTCCTACTTCAGAGCTGTTATGAGTGAGACTCAGTTGAAAAATGGACATGAAGCCACTTTAACAAACTCTCCAAGATTGTCTATAAATACAGAGATCCAAATTATAGATAATCCCTTCCTTTCCTCCCAGGACCTTCAATCAATCGTTTTCAGGTTCTGCACTGAGTTCGGTACTTCTCCACTCCCTCAGAATAACTCCCATTTCCCAAGAATTCTACACCCTGGCTTTGATTTGTCTTTTAGGTCATCTCCTCTTCAGCAGCTCCCATCCATTCTTTACTGCTCCTCAGAAGAATCATTCCTTTCCTCTGACAGCTCTCTCACTACATTCCAGCTTGATCTTCACCAACTTTGCCCTACCTGAAAACTACTTGCTGCCCCCACCCTTCGCACGAGCCCTTCTAATACACTTAGGATCTCTTTCCCAACCCTTTCGGACTTCCTACACTCAAACCTACTACAAATAGCAGTCCCTAAAACCAACCAGTCCCACCTATGTCTTCAAGCCCATTTCCACCATTTATTTTTTTTTTAAGATTTTTATTTATTTATTTGACACACAGAGATCACAAATAGGCAGAGAGGCAGGCAGAGAGAGAGGGTAGCAGGCTCAGGACCCTGAGTTCATGACCTGAGCCGAAGGCAGAGGCTTTAACCCACTGAGCCACCCGGGCGCTCCCCATTTCCACCACTTAATTCCCAATCTTCCACTTTAGATGCCTTGGATCCTCAGACCAACGCTTGCTAATGCCTCACAATGCCCCCTCCCCCAACTGCATAAAACCCCACACACCTGAAATGAACCTGAAAACTCAGGTTCACCCCCATCTCACCCCCTCACACACACTTCTCTCTCTCACCAAAATATTCTAGAAACTTCCACCTCTCAAGCTAAATTCTCTCAACCTGCCTGCCTCCTTTAGAGTTAGATCAATTAACTCTATACTGTTTAAATCAAATTAACTCTATACTCTGGAGTTAGATCAATTAACTCTATACTATTAGATTCAATTAACTCTATACTCTGGACTCACATCACATACCTCCCTGCCAACCAGACTTCATCTCTGAACTCAACCACTCACATTCTTCTTAGACATAAATAACTGTCTAAAACCTAAGTCCTGGGGCCACTGCATGGCTCAGTCAGTTAGGCATCTGCCTTCAGCTTGGGTCATGATCCCGGGGTCCTGGGATGGAGCCTGGGATGGAGCATGGCATCTGGCTCCTTGCTCAGTGGGGAGCCTAATTCTCCCTCTCCCTCTGCCTGCTGCTCCCCCCTGCTTGTGCGGTGTCTCTGTGTCAAATAAATATTTTTTAATCTAAATAAAATAAAACCTAAGTCCAAAAGAGAACTCTTGCTTCTTTACTTACCCCACCATCTCAGTCAATAAATGGCAATCCCATATTTCCAGCTGCTCAAACTAAAAAAAAACTTAAAGTCATCCTTGAGTTCCGCCTCTCATACCTCACACACTGTATCCTTCAGCAAATCTTGTCCCCTCCCCCACCTTGAAAATATATTTGAATATATATTTGTCCCCTTCTCTAGAGTTCGAAGCCACCATTACTTATGTCCTAAGTGGATTATTACCACGCTCTCTCAACCAGAATCCTCATCTCTACTTCTGCCCACTTCAACCTACTCTCCCCACAGCAAGAGTGATGCTTTTAAAATGCAAACCTGATCGCAGTACTCCTAGGCTCAAAACTCTCCAGTCTCCAGAAATAAAAAAGCTACTCCTCATTTGGTTCCACCATCTTGCTTCTTTCTCTCATTTGCCAAGCAAGCTTTGGCCTCTAGGATTTTACACCAGCTGTTTTCTCTCTGCTAGCAAGGTTCTTCTACATGGCTCTTTCTCCTACAGGTCTGAGGCTCAATGTTACCTCTTCAGAGGCTTTCCCTGGCCCCCCTATCAAAATAGCTCTCCACCTCAGCACCCTTTATTGACCCTGGTACTCTACTGTATCTCTCTCCCTGACACTTGCATTACCTATTATATTACTTCTTTATGTTTATTGTTTCCTCCACCAGAATGTACACTCGGTATACATTCCACGCGGGCAAGTTCACTAATATATGCTCAGCGCCTAGAACAGTGCTTCTGGCAGGTGCTCAATAAATATTTGATCAAATCAAACAACTCTTTCAAAGACCTCATGCCCTCCGATAACTATTCAGTGCCCAAGGTGTGGCCAATTCTAGTGTCCAGTCCTCTCTAAACACACCCCCATCCCTAGACATAAGCAACCTCTTCGGGTAGCTCCAGCCCCTAGGCTCTCCGGGCCTCTCAATGTTCTCAGTTGAAATAACTTGCTCGAAAACTCCTCAAAAACCCTCATTCTTTCAAACTGGCCCATCCTTTCGAAGCCTCAAGAATGTAAGCTCGCCCGTGTTCGGTGGGCCAGTCTCCCCAGCGTCCAGCAGAGAACAGGTTCCCACAACCTCTGAATGAATGAACTACGCTCCCACTTCATCTTTCCCTTGCACCCTCCTACTCCCTAAGCGCCCCCCACCACGACTCCCTTAGGGCGTCTGCGTCCCCGAGTTTGAGTCCTCCTGATCCCTCAGGACTCCCCCACCGCCGCTTCCAGAGCCCTCCCTCGGAACGACCCTCCCCACCACCCTGGGAGGTCCCCGCTTCCCACATCTTCCAGAAACACCCCTAACCAGCCCCCCCAGTCCTCTCAAGGAGGCCACCCTCCCCCGGCACGTAATTCCCGCCTCCTCGCTTCAAATCAGATCCTCCCGCTCCGTGAGGGCCGAGAACGCCTCGGGCCCGACGCCCCCTCCAGACCCTCAGCCCCACAAGCCGCTCTGGCCCTGACCGTTTCTGGGCCTCCAATCCCCACAGACGGATCTGCCGGTCATACTGCGCCGCCTCCTCCTCGCTGATGCCGCCGCCAGCCTCCTCCTTCTCCACCATGGCGCCGGCTCAAGCTGCCTGCGCTCGGGTCCTGCCCACAGCAACCGCCCGCCGGCCCCACGCGCTGCCAACCGCCGCCGGCCGCGCGCCCGGGCCGCCCCTGCGCCTGCGCTAGGGACCGCGCCTGCGCAGGACTTCCTCCACGGCCCGGCCCGCCCCTACAGCCCGGGACCACGTGGACCTCCCCAGCCTCAAAGGCGGGCCAGCTGGACTGCCAGTCACGTGATGGGGGCTCTAGCCAATCCTGGCCCAAAAATGGCGTGGTTTAACGCCCCGAGACGAGAGATACCCAAGTGTTGATAAATGGGGCAGTTAATTCGACAAATATTTGTCTAGCACCTGCAGCAATGCTGGCATTGGGTGTGTTTTGAAATAGAGCAGCAAATAAAGTAGACAAAGCCCAGCCCTCATGGAGCTTACGTTCTATTGAGGGGAGCCCAAAAAGAATAGAAATCAGACCACGATAAATGCTGTGGAGAAAAATAAAGGCAGATATGCAACTACAGGGTTGCAGAAGTGGCCAGAGATAAGGTCTCTCAGAGAAAGTGATACTGAACAGAGATCTGAAGGGACCCAATAAACACGCCATGTGGATAACTGGGAAATGGAGGATTTCCAGTCAGGGCAAACAGCAGGTGCAAAGGCCCTGAAGCTGGAACGTGCTAGCATAGGCAAGGAACTGTAGAAAGGACTGGAGCAGAGTGAGAGAATGGGCAGGTCATAAGAGGTGAAAATGTAGATGAAGCAAGTGGGATATCCAGTACGGCCTTGTAAGGTAGTATTAGCTTATACCTATTTTCCTTGGGCAGTCTTTTTTATTATTATTTTTTCAAATATTTTATTTATTTATTTGGCAGAGAGGCAGGCAGAGAGAGAGGCGGAAGCAGTCTCCCCGCCGAGCAGAGAGCCCCATGCAGGGCAGGATCCCAGGACCCCGAGATCATGACCTGAGCGGAAGACAGAGGCTTTAACCCACTAAGCCACCCAGGCGCCCCCTTAGGCAGTCTATTATCCATTCAACAAATACTGAGCACTTGTTATGTGTCAACGATTGATCTTAGTGTTAGGCTGGGTAGAGCACTGAAAAAAGAAATAACTGCTTTTTCATGGGTTTTGCATGAATTCTTTCTCTAATCTTTATGAGATTACTTCGTTTTTTTAATACTACTATTTCATAGCTGAGGAGTCTGAGGTCCAGCAATTTAAGCATTGGTAGCCTGAATGAAGTCTTATATCTTAGAAGTAGTGCAACTGGGATTCAAACCCAGGTGGGTGTGGCCCACATGCTTCATCAGGAGGTTATACTACTGGTGGTATATTAAGCTTCTACCATGTGCTCTGATCTTGCCCTTGAGGTACATACTCTATGAAACTCAGAGATGGATATTTCATCCCCTTTTACAGACTTCAACTCTGGGACTCAGAAAGGAGTAGGAATTCATCCAGGATCACAATATCACTCAAAAAAAAGAAGTTTGGGGGGGGCCTGGGTGGCTCAGTCATTAAGCATCTGCCTTCAGTTCAGCTCATGAGCTCAGGGTCCTGGGATTGAGCCCCACATCGGGCTCTCTGCTCGGCAGGGAGCCTGCTTCCCCCCCACCCCCGCCCCGCCTGCCTCTCTGCCTACTTGTGATCTCTCTCCTCTCTGTCAAATAAATAAAATCTTAAAAAAAAAATTATTCACCAAATATTCTCGAAAAATAGCTACCACATCCCTTCTATGTGTTTGACTTTGTGCCAGGCCCCAGGGATACAATAATAATAAAAATGAACATACTCCTGCTTTAGGGACAGTCATAACCCAGTGGGAGAGATAAAACAGCTACATAAATATAAATAGAAACTTTGTGAAGTGCTGTGAGGGAAAAGAAGAAAGAGCTATGACAATGTTTGACTTAGTGCTAGAGTCAGAAAAAGGATATTCTGAGAATGTAAACTTTCTGCTGAGCTTTACAGAGTAAATAAAGTTTAGCTAACAAAACATGGGAAGAACCCCAGGAAAGGATGGCTGCACCTGCTGTGACCCAGAATTTAAGTTCATTCTCTCTCTCTTTTTTTTAATGATTTTATTTATTTATTTATTTATTTATTTATTTATTTAAGAAAGAGTAGGAGGGCGCCCAGACAGTAAGGGAGAAGCAGGCTGCCCCCTGGGCAGGGAGACCATCGAGGAGCTCAATCCCAGGACCCCGGGATCAGGACCTGAGCCAAAGGCAGACACTTAACTGCTTAACCGACTAAGCTACCTATCCACCTGTCATTCTTTCTGACTCTGCCTCCCTGAGGGTATCTCCTTGACCCTTACTCCTCCACCCCCATACACTCTGTAGGAGGTTTAAACTGGGTCCACAAATCTGGGACACCTGGCTGGCTCAGTTGGTGGAGTATGTGACGCTTGACCTGGAGGTCACGAGTTCAAGTCCCTCAAGCTTATTGAAAAAAATAATAAGAAATAAAACATGTCCACAAATCCTTTGATATTCTTCAATGATATTGAGTGGGGGGGGGATCAAAGTCCCCTGTCCTTGAATCTATAATCTGTGATTGCTTGATCAATGGAACAAGAGGAGAGTAAATGCTGAACCAATTTCTCCATCCAGGCCTTAAGAAATGTGCAGCTTGGGTCGCTTAGGTGGCTCAGTCGGATAATCATCTGCCTTTGGCTTGGATCATGATCGCGAGGTCCTGGGACCCTGTCCCGCGTTGGGCTCCTTGCTCAGTTGGGAGCCTGCTTCTGCCTCTGTCTGCCTCTCTCTCCCTAGGTTCTCTCTCTCTGACAAATAAATAAATAACATAAAAAAAAGAAAGAAAGAAGGAAAGAAAAATGTGCACCTTTCCCTCAAAAAAGCTGAACATAGGGGCGCCTGGGTGGCTCAGTGGGTTGAAGCCTCTGCCTTCAGCTTGGGTCGTGATCGGATCGGATCAAGCCCTGCATTGGGCTCTCTGCTGGGCGGGGAGCCTGCTTCCCCCTCTCTCTGCCTGCCTCTCTGCCTGCTTGTGGTCTCTCTCTCCCTCTCTCTGTCAAGTAAATAAATAAATTAAAAAAAAAAAAAAAGCTGAACATAATTAGCTTATGACCCAGCAATTTCACTCTTAGGTATATACCCTGAGGAATTGAAAGCAGGAACTCAAAAAGATACTCTTAAGTCAATCTTCATTGTAGTGCGATTCACAATAGCCAAAGGCAAAACAATCCAACTGGCTCGGAAGAAAGGATAAACACAGCTAGGAAGGTGCATACTATGGAATACCATTCAGCCATAAAAAAGAGTGAAGCATTGGGGCGCCTGGGTGGCTCAGTAGGTTAACTGTCTACCTTCAGCTCAGGTCATGATCTTAGGGTCCTGGGATCGAGCCCCATGGTGGGCTCCCTGCTCAGCAGAGAGTCCGGTTCTCCTTCTGCCCCTCCCCCTGCTCCTGTTCACACACACCCTCTCTCTGGCAAATAAATAAAATCCTTAAAGAGAGAGAGAGAGAATAAAGCATTGACACATGCTACAACACATCCCAGAAACATGCTAAGTGAAAGAAGTAAGTCACAAAAGCTGATGAAAAAAAAATGGTGGTGGTGATCGCATAACATTATAAATGTGCTTAATCCCGCTGAGTTGTATAATTAAAATGATTAAAATGGTGGGGTGCCTGGCTGGCAGAGCATGTGACTCTCCATCTCAGGGTTATGAGTTCAAGCCCCACGTTGGGCACAGAGCTTACCTAATTTTTTTAAAGATTTTATTTTATTTATTTGACATAGAAAGAGAGCACAAGAAGGCGGAGTAGCAGGCAGAGGGAGAGAGAGAAGCAGGCTCCCTGCTTCTGCCTGCTCCCTGCGGGGGAGCCCGATGTGGGACTTGATCCCAGGACCCTAGGACCATGACCTGAGCTGAAGGCAGTCGCTTAACCAGCTGAGACACCCAGGCGCCCAGAGCTTACCTAATTTAAAAAAAAAATGGTTAAAATGGTGGAATTTGTGTTATGTATGTTTTTAATCACAATTGTAAAAAATTAATAAAGCAATGTACCCGAACTCACTGAACTGTACTCTAAAAAGGTGAATTGTGTGCTATGTGAATATCTCAGTAACGCTGTAAAATTAAAAAAACAAAAAAACAAATGGAAGCTTCAACTTTCCCTTCCTTGGGACACTTGATTTTAATCCCAGCCTCCTTGCTAGGAGAAGCCAAAACAGCCCAAAGAGAAGTCCACAAGGAGAGGAGCCAAGGCTCCTTACCCTCCAGGAGGCCAACAGCCCCAGGCAACAGCGGGCACAGACCTGTTCACCATGTGAGTGAGCCATCTTGGAAGTGGGTCCTCTGGTAGCTGCCCAGATAGAGCACAGACAAGCCATTCCTTCCAAGTCCTGCCCAAAGTTCTGATCAGTAAGCAAAAGAAATGTTTGCTGTTGATTTACAACACAAAGTTTTGGGATCACTTGTTATATGGCATTAGATTA
The DNA here is from genome assembly GCA_028533885.1 of Nasua narica. Lineage (NCBI taxonomy): Eukaryota > Metazoa > Chordata > Mammalia > Carnivora > Procyonidae > Nasua > Nasua narica. The sequence continues at coordinate 6,204,222 of CM052803.1, forward strand.
CCTGGACGCTCCCCCTAGCAACTCTCTCCTCGTGCTTCCTATTTTCTCTATAATGCTTCTTTCTCTGTCCCTCCCCCTGACTTGCAGCCATTCACATGCAAATGGACTCTCTCTCTCTCTCTCTCTCTCTCTCTCTCTCTCTCTCTCTTTCTCTCTCCCCCTCTCTCTCTCTCAATCTTTCTCTTTCCCTCAACCTACTCTTTCCTCTCCGCAACTCTTTCTCCTTCTCTGCCAACACTCGCCATCTTTCTGAATTTAGCTTCTCTGATGCGCTCATTCATTCAGTATTCCCCAACGACCTTCTCTGCAGGGTCCAGCCCTGTGCTAGGTGATACGTAAACCCTGGGGGACTATTTTGTCCTGTGGGGTCACAGAAAATCTCTCAGAGGAAGTAATAGCCAAGTAGAGATGTGAGGCATGAAGACAAGTCAGGTGACTGAGCCATGGGGACTGAAGGGAGTAAAGGCATCAATTAAGAAACCAGATTATGGGGGCACCTGGGTGGCTCAGTCAGTTGGGTATCCGCCTTCAGCTCGGGTAGTGGTCTTGGGTTTTGGGATCGAGTCCCACGTTCCTCCCCCTGGCTTGCTCAGCAGGGAGTCTGCTTCTCCCTCTCCCTCTGCTGCTCCCCCTGCTTGTGCTCTCTTTCAAATAAATAAATGAAAAAAAAAAAAAAAAAGGAAACCAGATCATGACGGCACATGGCTGGCTCAGTTGGTAGAGCTTGTGACTCTTGATCTCAGGGTCGTGAGTTTGAGCCTCATGTTGGATATAGAGGTTACCTAAATATAAAATCTTAAAAAAAAAAAAAGCTTTAAAAAATAATAAAGAAGAAAGGAAAAGAAAAGAAAAGAAAAGAAACCAGATCATGGAGATGCCAGGCTGGCTGGGTGACTACACGCTTGTGAGTTCAAGGCCCACATCGGATGTAGAGATTAAAGTCTTTTTAAATTTTTTTTTTGAAGATTCTATTTATTTGACAGAGAGAAAGATCACAAGTAGGCAGAGAGGCAGGCAGAGAGAGAGGGGAAATGCAGCTAATGCTCCACGCTGAGCAGAGAGCCCGATGTGGGGCTCGATCCCAGGATCCTGAGATCATGACCTGAGCCGAAAGCAGCCCCTTAACGACTGAGCCACCCGGGCACCCTGAGATAATTTTTTTAAAAGATTTTATTTATGTATTTGAGACAGAGAAACAGAGCCAAGCGAGAGCATGAGCTGGGGGAGAGGGAGACGCAGAGGGAGAGGAAGAAGCAGACTCCCCACTGAGCAGGGAGCCTGACGCGGGTCTCTATGCCAGGACCCCGGGATCATGACCTGAGCTGAAGGCAGACGCTTAACCATCTGAGCCACCCAGGTGCGCCCCCCAGCTCTTTTTTTTAAGGCTGAATATGAATATATTCCATTGTAAGTATATGCCATATTTTGTTTATCCATCCATCCATTCATCCAGTAGACATTTGGGTTGCTTTCAACCTTTCGACTGTTATGAATAATATTGCTATAAGCAAACGTGTACAAATATCTCTCGGCGACCCTGTTGAGGCCACGGAATGTATACCCATGGGGCAGCTTGTTTTTCAGCAACAGCTAACGAGAGCAGCTGCCCAAACTGAGATTTTTGTCACTTGGAGGGGGTAGAGAGCAGTGATTCCATAGATCAGGCCCCTGGGTTTCAGAATTACATAATTACTTCCACCCAGGCGACTGCTCACCATTAACCGAGGCAGTGGTTCCCAGTCCCACCTGCCCATTAGGATTATCTGGGGAGGTTTTCGGCAAATACAGTGCCCAGGCCCCACCTTCAGAGACTGATTAATTGGTCTAGGGTGGAGCTGAGACTTTGGGATTTTTACAAAATGCTCCCCAGATGATTCTAAAATGCAGTCAGGGTGGAGAACCCTGGAGCAAAGATCCGTGTGGTGGTTTTTCTTTTTTTTTTTAAGATTTTATTTATTTATTTGACAGAGAGAGATCACAAGTAGGCAGAGAGGCAGGCAGAGAGAGAGGGGAAATGCAGCTAATGCTCCACGCTGAGCAGAGAACCCGATGCTGTGGGGCTCGATCCCAGGACCCTGAGATCACGACCTGAGCGGAAGGCAGAGGCTTTAAACCCACTGAGCCACCCAGGCGCCCCAACTGTGTGGTGTTTTTATTCTAGTTTCTCTTCCTGACCTTCTTGCTAGAACCAAATAACTCTTAGGGTTGTTTAAAAGATATCACATTAGGGGGGCCTGGCTGGCTCAGTCGGTGGGACACGTGACTCTCGATCTCAAAGTCATGAGTTCGAGCCCCACATTGGGCATAGGGCTTACTTAAAAAACAAAACAAAACAACTAAGGGCAGGCACCTGGCTGGTTCAGTGGCGTCCCTGACTCTTGATCTCAGGGTTGTGAGTTCGAGCCCAACGTTGGGTGTAGAGTTTACTCAAAAATAAATAAACTTTAAAAAATGCTTAAGTCGGGGGCGCCTGGGTGGCTCAGTAGGTTAAGCACCTGCCTTAGGCTCAGGTCAGGATCCCAGGGTCCTGGGATGGAGTCCAGCATAGGGCTCCCTGCTCAGTGGGAAGCCTGCTTCTCTCTGCCTACTTGTGACCTCTCTGTCTCTCTTTCTCTCTGCCAAATAAATAAATAAATGAATAAAGATTAAAAAAAATATTTTACTTATTTGACAGAGAGAGACAGAGAGAGTTAACAGAAGCAGGGGGAGTGGGAGAGGGAGAAGCAGGGTCCCCGTGGAGCAGGACCCTGGGATCATGACCTGAGCCGAAGGCAGGTGCTTAACTGACTGAGCCACCCAGGCACCCCCAACCCTCATTTTAAGGTCCTGCATCCCAATTTCTTCAACTATGCTGTGCTACTTCCTCGTCCCGGGGAAAAATGCCCATGACAGGCTCAAATGACCTCTTTTTTGGAAGAGAATTTGGAAGTCTGGAATAATCATGCTGCAGAAGGTCATACCAAGTGTCGGTTGGATAAGCCTTTGGAAATAAACACTTCCGCTGAGTTTTCTTATATTTTTAAATGAAATGTGCACGTATCATAGAAATAAAAACAAAGGTAGTCAAACCATTTTGAAGAGCTAAAACTGATCCTTAGTATCAAATAATTTATTACTTAATATATTGACCTTGAAATGACCCTGAAGATCCATGGCATGCAGTCATTTCTAATTGGTTAGGGAGTGACTTGATCCATTACCTGTGAGTATGCAGTATCTTTTGTAAAATGATCACTTTGTGGAAAAGAGCCCTGAAAATCAAGCAACCTGCCCTATAAATTATTTTCTCCTGCTCTTCCAGATTCAGTAAACATCTAAAAGGCTCCGGGTCCATTTTCCTATTCCTCCCCTTATCCTTTCCTAAAGCTTATCAAATTTAATGTAATGGTATATTCAATGGTATATTCTCAAATTTGGGGTTATACATGTTTTCAAACTTTTTGTCTTAAATTGAAATTTACATAACTTAAATGTAACCCTTTTATTTATTTTATCAAATATTTTTTAAAGATTTTTATTCATTTATTTGACACAGAGAGATCACAAGTAGGCAGAGAGGTAGGCAGAGAGAGAAGAGGAAGCAGGTTCCCCGCTGAGCAGAGAGCCCGATGCGGAGGTAGATCCCAGGACCCTGAGATCATGATCTGAGCCGAAGGCAGAGGCCTTAATCCACTGAGCCACACAGGCGCCCCTTATCAAATACTTTTAAAACCTTATTTATTATTACACGGGCATCTGAGTGGCTCAGTGGGTTGGGGCCTCTGCCAGCAGGCTCTCTGCTCAGCATCGGGCTCTCTGCTCAGCAGGGACCCTGCTCCCCCCCCCCCCCCCCGCCCCGCCTGCCTCTCTGCCTACTTGTGATCTCTCTCTCTGTCAAATAAATAAAGAAATAAAGAAAGGAAGATTTTATTTACTTAGACAGAAAGAGACACAGCAAGAGAGGGAACACAAGCAGGGGGAGCAGGAGAGCGAGAAGCAAGTTTCCCATTGTGCAGGGAGCCCTATGTGGGGCTCGTTCCTAGGATCCTGGGATCGTGACCTGAGCCAAAAGCAGATACTTAACAACTGAGCCACCCAGGCACCGCATAAAAATTAACCATTTTAAAGTGAACAGGGGTGCTGGGTGGCTCAGTGGGTTAAGCTTCCGACTCTTGCTTTCAGCTGGGGTCATTATCTCAGGGGCCTGAGATGAAGCCCCATGTTGGCTCTAAGGTGGGTATGGAGCCTGCTTGGGATGCTCTCCCTCCCTTCCCTTCTGCTCCTCCCCGGCTCTCTCTCTCTCTCTGAAAAAAAAAAAAATTAAAGTGAACGATTTGGTGGTGTTCAGTACACTCATCAGGTTGTACAACTACTATCTCTTTCTGGTTCCAAAACATTTTCATTACCCCAAAGGTGGTAGTGTACATCTCATAAATTCCCAGGTCTGCCATGACCTTGCTATACACACAATTCCACAACTGGAAAAGTTCAGCATTACAGTTTAATATAACTTAGTATAAACATTTCTTTCCAGTATTTAAAAACTATCACTGATTTTGTTCTTTAGGTGATCATTCCTTACCAAGGTCATGTTGCAGGACATCCTATCGTCCCTGGTCCCTGTTCTCTAGTGCCAGTACAACCCCGTCATTATTGTGATGCCCAAAAAAGTCCCCGCAAACTTCTAAAACGCCCTCCAGGGAGCAACACTGTCCTCTTGGGAACCGTTTGACAACCCCAAAATAAACATAAATTTCCCACTATACTTCCCAAGAGGTCCTCTAGGGGGTGACATCATTTCCTTGAGAACGGAGCGGAGCAATGATCCAGCCTGGACTTCATTACTCCCCGTTTCCCAAAAAATAGCTATTGGGTTAGCAGTCAGCAAGATCCCACATACCTTAATGCCTCTCTTTGTGGTCAATTGTCTCCTCTTTTCTTCCCTAGTTATTTTCAGAGGCTGGAGTCAACTTCCGATGTTTCTTCCACGTGGTGTAATGACTTCTGTGTAAAGCTCCCCTCATTTATGGTGCAAAGAACACACCCTAGAGCCATCCCCGTAAGTAGAAAAATAAAATCCTTTGCCAGAATCATGATGTTCCCAGAATAGAGACAGGCACCAGGGGAAGCATTGGTCAGACATAGGGCCATCACAGAAGATTTTGTCTCAGAAAAATATAAGGATCTGCCAAGCTTAGTGACATTTTGGAGGTCTAGAGGAAGAATTTTGGAATTTGGGGGATAGTTTCTTTCCTAAAATAAAGGGCAAGTTGCTAAAACTTGCAACCTTCTTGCTCTCACTCATCAGCCAAAAAAGTTCTAAGGCTGGGGCACCTGGGTGGCTTAATCGGTTGGGCGGCTGCCTTCAGCTCAGGTCATGATCCCAGATCTTGGGATCGGTGGGATCAGCAGGGTGTCTGCCTCTGCCTCTGCTCCTCTCCCCCCCCCCCCCCGGCTTGTGCTCTCTCTCTCTAATAAATAATTTTTTTTTAAAGTGACATCTAGAATGCCAGAAGGGCTTGACAGTCAGTATTAGACAGTATTCTAGTAGGACACGGAAAAGGCATGGAGAAATCTTGCCTCCTGGGATTTGCTGATGTTCTCATTGTTTTTCCTTTTTTTTTTTTTTTAAAGATTTTATTTATTTGTTAGAGAGAGGAAGTGACAGAGAGACAGGGTACAACCAGGGAGAGCAGCAGGTTTCCCACTGAGCAGGGAACCCCATGTGGGGCCAAGATCCCAGCACCCTGAGATCATGACTTGAGCCCGAGGTTAACTGACTGAGCCACCCAGGGGCCCCTCTCATTTTCTTCATTACCTAAAAGCAGATGGCCCTCTAGAATTCTGATGTGGCCTGCTGAAGCTTCAGAGATGGCACCAGCTGGAGATCACACCTTGAAAGGACAGGGTCCTGTACTCCATGTGGTCTAAGTTCTTAACCGGTGTTATTTCATCCCTAACTAGAATACACAGCATTCAGAAATCAAGGAATGGAAGAGGAAAGGGGATTTGCAGCATTTTCTTTTCCATTCTCACAGCCCGGCTCTACTAGTCTTGTGTTAAGGAAAAGTTCTGGGGCGCCTGGGTGGCTCAGTTGGTTAAGCAACTGCCTTCAGCTTAGGTCATGATCCTGGAGTCCTAGGATCGAGTCCCACATCAGGCTCCCAGCTCCATGGGGAGTCTGCTTCTCCCTCTGACCTTCTCCCCCTTCATGCTCTCTCTCACTGTCTCTATCTCAAATAAATAAATAAAATCTTAAAAAAAGAAAAGTTCTAGACAATGTACTCAAAAGCATGTGCCAACATTTTATTACAATCATTTCTGCAAGGGGAAAAAAAAAGGTCTCTTGTGGGTGAATTAGAAATTTATACTTGGTAAGGACACTTGATGGGAAAAGAGAATGGTTAAATCATGAGATTACAGACTAGATCCTGAAGAAAACGATTCAAGATTATGAGTCTTGATTGGCACCTAGGGTAGAACACTAGTTTCCCAGTACAAATTTCATACCATCAAAGTTCATTCACAAACAGCTTCAATATTTTTATCAGGAAAGCAAATGACCTCACTGAAGGAGCCTGTAAATTACTCTTACAGAAAGCTTAAGTCCCAGACCAGGCTTGGGACTTTTTTTTTCTTTTTGGTAGGGTCAATATACTAGGAAGTGACTTAGTGCCTTCACCTGCAGATCTTTCACACCACTTGAATTTTTGAAAAAATAAAAAAAATTTTTTTTCTGGTCCTAGAACCTAAATGCTCCTTCACTTGGCCAGGTCTGAAATCAGCTATTTCCTCCATCTGGAACTTTCTCTCTTCCTTCCTATATCAACTTGAACAACCCTGCCCTGGGCGCCCCCTCCCCTCCAAATAATAGAGGCTCCCTTTTAACCACCAGTGCCCCCCTCCCCCCAGCCCGCCTCGGCCACCCCGGGGCATTATCGATTTTTCAGCTTCAAAAAGGTAGAATGCTCCCATCCCCCATCGCGGAATCTGTCACTGTACAAGAAGCTCATAAAAGCACTAAACAAAGATCCTTGGATGTAAATAGGACTGAACGAATTTTTGCAGGAGGAAATGGAATGCCGGCACTGATTAAAATTCTTGAGACTCTCTTTATGGCTAATACGATGATTTTGAGACAATTACTTAAACACCAGGATTCAGTCTGCATCCACTGAATGGGAGCATCAGTTCCTCTCTGCATAGCTGTGAGGGTCAAAGGGCTTTACGTTTGCACAGTTTAACCAGGTCAATAGCTCTCTCGTGGAGCACTTATTGTAACCCTTCCTGATACGACGCTCCAAGTTCTGAAACTTCCTGGAGGCAGTACCAAGGTCCGCCCCTTTCGCACCGCCCCAGAGTGACGTCACCGACCGAGGTCTCTAATGACGTCAGCTCCGGGCCGGCTCGACTCCATCCTCCCCTACTCCGGAAACCTACAACTCACGGCACCCGGCCTCCGGCTTTCGGTTATTTTTTTTTTTTTTTTCTCTTCGTAGCCCGAATCCTTTTCCTCCCATTCTGCGACCTAAAGCTTTCGGCTCTTCCTGCCTTCCCTTAAACTGGCAATTTTCAGTTCGCTTGCTCTAGGGCAAATTTCCCACTCTTTTTATTCTGTGAATCGCCTCCTGAGCCCCGCCCTTCGGCCTTTTCCGTCTAAATCCCTCTTTCGGCTAGTTCCGCCTCCTGCCACCCATCTCGGACGCCGCCTTCGGCTCCTTCCGGATCGTCTCAGTTCCTTGTTTTTCTCTCTGCCCCCCTCCCCAATCCGGTGCTGGTCCGCTTCGGCTATCTCCGTCCCCGGCGACTTTCCATCCATCCTTTAGCCACACCCCCGTCGCCACTTCGGCTCTGTCCGCCTCCCCCTGTCTCCCGCTCAGCGCCTTTCGGCTTTTTCCGCCTTGCCCCGGCCTCACTCTCTCCCTTCGGCTCTTTCCGCCGCTCTTCGGGAAGGGGCCTGTGCCCCTCTCCTCCACGTGACGCGGCCTCCGCCTCCGCCTCCCAGTTCCCCCTCCCACCTCGCCCTTCCTCCCGCCTCAGCCTCTCGGTTCCTCCCGGCTGAGCCGCCATTTTGTGTGAATTTCTGACTGCGGCGGGGGCCGAGCAGCCGGGGCACCTAGGCGGGCAGACAGATAGTCGGCCCGTCTCCGCGGCCCGTTTCCTCTCTCCCTAAAATCCTTTTTTTTAACCCCCCTCGCTCGCTCTCCTCTTCTCCCCTCCCCCCTCGCTTGCTCCATCGCGCGCGGCCCGCGCTAATTACACCCAACCACCCACCAGTGTCCGTGTCCCCCGGGTCCCCCACCTCCGGGCCCGCGGGGGAGGTGTGTGGGGGGGCTCTCGCCCCGATGAGGGCCCCGCGCCCGTGAGCGAGTGACCCCAGGGGCGGGCTGCGGAGAAAGGCGGCGAGCGGCCCGCCGAGGCCTAGGCCGCGCGGCCTACGCGGAGGTCGGCGCAGAGGTGATTCCGAAACCGAAAAAATATATACCCATTCCTATCAGGAGCCCTCAGAGCTGAAGTGTGCCCCTCCCGCCACGCCCAAGCAGTCCTTTTTCGTGCATTAACATCCCCTCCCCCCCAAAGGAACTATGGAGGCCGCGCCCGGGACCCCCCCGCCGCCACCATCAGAGTCGCCGCCGCCGCCATCGCCGCCGCCGCCATCAACGCCTTCGCCTCCTCCGTGTTCCCCCGACGCCTGCCCGGCTACCCCGCACCTCCTCCACCACCGCCTCCCGCTCCCTGACGACAGGTCAGGCCCCCGGCCCGGCCGGGGCAGCGTCCCCGGGGGGAGGAAGAGGAGGAGGAGGAGGAAGGGGGGCGGCCGCCATGTTGGGCCGGGCCGCGGAGGAGGAGGAGGAGGAGGAGGAAGGGCGGGGTCGGTGGGTGTCTCTCGCTCGCTCGCTCTTTCTCGCTTGCTTTCTCTCCTGGCCTCATGCGTTTCCCCCCCCTCGCGGCGCTCGCCCGCTCTCCCTCGCTCTCGCTCTGTCTTTTTTGGGCGCCATGCTGAGGGGAAGGTGAGGAGGCGCCCCCCGGACCCCCGCGCCCGCCCGCCCGCCCTGGGGAGGGGGCGCTGGGGGGGGCTGCGGAGGCCCACGGGGGTCCTGGCTGCCCCAGCGCCCGGAGCTGGCAGCCATGGGCTCGCCTGCCCGTCGCCTGGCTTCGGGGAAGGGGATGGGGGAGGGGCTCCCGGACCCTTTTGGTGTGTGTGGGGGGATCTCGAGCAGTAACCCCGCTCTTAGGGGTTTGGAGTTGGGGGTCTCCCAGCCCCTGGCAGTATCCTTTCTCCTGGGGGAGGTGTGCCCTGCCCTACTTGGAGAGGTACCCTAGTTTTTTTAGGCAGAAAGTGGGGGTTCGTTCAGTTCTTTCTCCATCCTTTTAGTGGGGGGGTCCTTTGGGTGGGGGCACTCGCACTTTTTTTTTTGGCGGGAGGTGTTTTCTAGCTATACCTTAGAGGGCAAAATTGGTGTGGGGGGGTGGATCTCTAGCCCCCTTGATGCGAAGCCCCTGCCTCTTCTGGGGAGAAGCCCCTTTCCCGTGTTTTTCCTTAAAGGCAGGGGGTCCTCTCGTTTTTCGTAGGTAGGTGATGTGTTTTCGGCGGGGTTGGGGTGGGGGCTGAGGTTTGGTTTCCCTGCCTTGGAGGGGAGAGGAAGTTGGTCTCTTCTTTCTCATGGGTTTCCCTCCTCTTTCGGGCTAAAACGGGGCGCCATCCCTTCCGGGAGAGAAAACGAGGTTTTTTTGTGCTTTGGCAGGGGGTGAGAGGGAGAGCCCCCCTTCCCCATTATTAAGTGCGAAATGGGTTCGCCCCACGCCCTTTTCTGGAGGGTGAAAAAGGCGCCATCCCGGCGCATTTCAGGGCAAGATTGGGGCCTCGGTTTCCCTTGCTCCAGAGGGTTGGGGTGCAGGGATTGCCCTCCCTTTCCTGGTGGGGCAGGGGAAGAGGTGTCTAGAGAGTGGATTTGGAAATGGAAGGAGGTTTTCCACCGGCAGGAAAGGCAGTCTGGGGAGGAGTGGGGGTGGGGAGGGGAAGAGATCGCGCTGGGCAGATGGCTGCCCCACAGCAGCCTGGGCTGGGGAGTCGCTTCTAGGACCTTCTCCTAGACAGGGGTCTCAGCTAGGGCTTCCTTGCCAGGTGCCACGGCCCCTTCTCCCCACTTCCACCTCCCCTTTTCCCTTTCTCCTTCACAGACCATACTTTGCCTTTTAAAAGAAATGCCACCCACATTCAGAGACACAAGTGCAGCAGTTTGGTGAGCTTTTACAAAATTTTTTTTTTTTTTTTTCTGTTTTGTTCTAATTAAATGTATCGTCCTGGGAATCGCAGCCCATCGCAGCCTGCCTCCAGTTCAAGGAAATAAACAGATTAGCAAAGGTCTGTGCGCTAAGCCCACGTTGGGCTTCCGGGCCCCCTCTTGGGGGCAGGTGCATTACTCAAAGGTGCTTACACGCTTTATTCGACCTCTAAGGAGTTCTCTTATGTCAGAAGTGTATGTCTTACAATGGGTTGGGATGGTAAGTAGCCTCTTTTATTGAGTAATTCAATTATCTCCCTCTTTTTGTCCCTTTCCTGCCTGCCTTCCTCCTGCCTTTAGACCAAAGTGATGCTTGAGTGAATTTATATGTTCGAATCAGGATTCTAAACCCAGTTGAGCCCTTTAAGACTTGCACATCCTTTTGATCTTTAATTTTTTTAATTTGTCGTACACAGTTTTCTCAAAGGAAAAAAAAAGCGTTACTGTAACATGACAAAAAACTTATGTAAAAGGCCCATATGTTTTCAAGCCCTTGGTATCCCTCTCTCCATGTCAGTCCATTGCTTTGTCTCCAGCCTTCATCTTTGAAGAAAGTGGATACTTCAGTTCCATTTGTAGGAGACGTTAACTGAATTTGGTTTATGATACTTGCATTTGGGTTAAGGTTCTCCCTCCCCTTCAGCCCCTACTCGCCCCCCCCCAAAAAGATTGTGGTTCAAGTAGATCCAATTTGCTCCTTTTACTCCAATGTCTCTTATGGTGATGGACGTTTAAATTAAGCAAGTCATTTGTAAAGTACTGTTTAAGCACCAAATCTGTAAAGCGTGTCAAGCCCCAATCTCCTCTCCCTGTCTCCACTGTTCCTTTGTTCGAAAGCACATGCCTGACCGTGAAAAGTTGATGCAAACACGCCCAGTCATGGTGGAGAGAACACTTCCTTCAGCCCCCTGCCCACCCCCCACACATACAAGATAAAAACAACAGAAATGACTTGCAGAACCAAACATTGTACTTCTGATGTGTTTTACAAGCATAAGTTCTTCCGTTAAAAGACAAAACACGTTGAAGTTCCATTTTCCGTCTTGCCCACTTTGGGTCCCTGATGTACTTTGGTAGCGAAAACTTTTTGTAACACACAGCCCAGTTTTCCCCTCCGAAAGATCCTGTTTCCTTTTTTGTTTTCCATTCTTAGGAGAAAAAAAAAAGTTCACTTACGTTGGGATGAGGAACCGTAAAACTGCAATTCAGTGGGCCACTGGTTTTATTCTTTCTCTCCATATACTCACAACCTAACTGCTGTGAAGTGGTGATCTTAGGTATGTAAAATCAGTTGTGGGAGGAAGAAGCATCCACACAGTACAGTATCCTGCCAAAAAAAATGTCTGAAGCACAAACTGAACACAACATCCCGTGCACAGGGTCAGCTGAAAATGGACTGCATTTATCTGAAGTTTTCCCTCCTTGGTGAAATTCCTCCTCCAGGAGCCAAGTGCAGAAACTGGATGCTAACAGATGAACCTTCCAAGTTTCGAGGGCGACTAAGTTGTCGGAGGATGCTTGTTTAACTTTACTTGAAAAAGAAGTGTGGAGGAAATGGGATTTCTTTTGTAAGTGAAAATTTTAGCAGTCATTCATTGAACTTAAAAGTATTTCCCCAAACATTTGAGAGTACTCAGGCATATCAACACAAGGGTTTATTGTTTTTTTGTTCTCAAAGGACTCTCCTATGAAAACCAAGAAGCCCAAGTAATTATGTCAAATTGTACTTCGATAGTCTTTGTTTTTGAAATGTCACAGTACTGCCTTTTTTTTCCCCCCTAAACTGATGTACCAGTACTAGTTAAAATTCAAATTAATGGATGTTGCAAAGAAAGGGAAAAAAAAAAGGGTGTCACTCAGAATGCCTGATTTAACAGCACCTCTTAGACACTCGAAATCTTTAAAATTGTTTTATTCTCTGGGGAGAGGCTTAATGGGAAAGCAAATTAAAATATCCCGGTAGAAATGCAACTGGTTGTGACCATGAAAATAACAGATATTCTGGTCCTAAATCCCCTTTATTTTTTACTCTCCTCAAATTTGTTCTTTGCAAGAAAACTGGGATTCCCCCAACAGGGCCTTCTGATTCACAGACCGTCCTCTATCTCCCAGATTGGGTTTCGATTTGCTTGGAAGGTTAAGTTTTTGATTGTTGACAAGAATCTAGCTCTTCTAGAAGGACTAGCGGCTTCTAGAAGCTAGCTCTTCTAGAAGGACTAGTGGCTTCTAGAAGCCACTCCTATGGCTTTTGCTTAGCCAGGAAGGCAGATCCCAAGGGAGAACTGTTTTGCACCTGCAGAAATGAAGCCTTTCTCAGTCGTTGGCCCACCTGGCACGTTAGAGCTGAATGGTTGACTTTGACTTTGTTCCATCCAGTTGAATGTAGACAATTTCATATTGAGCCGATTTAGTAGTTTATCCTTAAGTAATGCCTCCACTTCTGCTCCTTTCTCTTAGATCTTTTCCCTGCCCCAGTAGGGGAGAAATGGATGTCTTGGGGTGACCTTATTTGCTGTTCGCCTCTGCTAGGTTTTTGTGGCTATTAAGTCCCTAGAACCATCTTCTATAAGCCAGATCTGGTTACGGCAAATACCTGTATGGTGAAAATCGCTAATTATTTCCCAGCCTCTGTGGATAGCTTCTAGGTCAAACCATATTCCAGAGAACCTGCTTGTTGGTTCCTGTGGACAAAACTGTCTAGTACAACGGCGGGTTCTGACTCGGGGTAGGAAGTTGAGTGACAGAGTCCTTCAGAGCAAACAGTAAGTGAATGGCTGCGTTTCTAAGCGAGCAAGGTGCTTGCCTGTACCTTGGCAACAAAGCTCCTGCCACAGTAGACGAAAGGCTGGTTCTGGGGTTCCTGGTAGTTGGCATTTAGGAGGTTGATTCAAGCCTCCGGAGGAGCCATCGGCTCGGTGGTGATGGGAGTCTTGTCAGAATCAATGATTTGAGGCTGGTTTCATGATTAGAACGTACTGGAAAGAGTGGAAAAGCTGCCTGTTTGGGCGGGCCTCTAACGTTCATTTGGTTAAGTCCAAGGTAAAACTGGGACTCTCTGTGGGGAGCGAGATTTTCCTGGATTTGGCTTTCCAAATTTATCGGCCTCGTCTTTGCGGTGCGACGATATTGCTCTGATGGTTACAGAAGATGGCAGTCCTGGAAACGGGGCGCTGGGTTTCTTAGTAACGCTAGGAGCTTACGTGGGCAGTCTTTACATTCCTGCCTCGATCAGTTGATGACAAAATGAAGACACGGCCCCTCGGTTGGTGTTGACCCAATCACATCCTGCTATTGGAATAATTTTTATTCCAATACAGGGCATTTGCAGGGAGCGTAGTTTGCTTCTCTTGGCCGAATTGCTCAGAATAGTGAATCTTTCTCGTTATTTTTTTTTTCCTTCCTTGTGTATTTTATTTATTTTTTGGGAGGGTGCATTCGTATCTCTGTGAATTGGTGACTCAGCTCTCTGTTTGTAAGGCAAGTGGTGACATCTCCCGAACGTCGGAGGTGGCAACAGGATGGGAAAGGAACAGTGTGGCCTTTGGAGACAGATAAGATTGTGTTCAGGCCTGGCTCTCCCTGCAGTGGGCGCGGAGGATAATGTCGGTTTCTCAGGGTCACTGCAGTCAAGTGGGCATGCGCGGGACGCCCACACAAGGCCAGGCATTCAGCAAATCTTGGTTTCCTTAGCTTCCCGCAGTCCCTACTAGAGGAAAAAAAAACAAAACAAAACTAGAATTTATAGTCTGGTGTATAAACAGAAGCAAGTATAACATCTGTGTTTTGCGGGATGTCAATTTCTCTTCCACCTCAGGGTTCTGGTCAGTTTATTTCATGGCAGGGAGCAGATCAGGGTGGAGACTCAGTGGAAGCCATCTTGAGGCATGTCCCACTTGCCCAGCGTCCTTATTACAGGTGCCAGGACAGCCTGGCATCTTGAGTTTATGCTGACGACCTTCCCGTGTTCGTCTTCAGCAATTAGGATCCCAGTCGTGCTCCGACCGTGGTGCTCCTGAGAGCTGAGAAAACGGGGCTGTCATAACCTAACCCACCGCGTACTGGTCACATCACCTTAATCCCGTGACTGACGCTCTCCGGAGTCTGGAGAGATGAGCCAGGCGGCTCCCAGCTCCACGATTCCCCCGCCCCTTGGTAACTGGGCTGAGTCAGTCAAGGTTTTGTTCATTCAGCAGTCAGGCTTGTCCTCTGTGCTTTTCTTGGAGCAGAAAAGTTTTCAGAGTGTGCAGGGAGCTCTTCTCTTCTGAGGACTTTATTTAGATTTGGGCAAAGGTGGTTACTGCCTATAGCAGGCTTCGGGTTTCCTTCCCACGTCGGACGCCTGCAACTTCTGGCCACCGTCGGCGGTTTGCTGCCCCTGTGGCAGTTCTCGGTCCCACCTGCAAAGAAAGTGCCTTAAAAATGAACTACAAGGTGAGGCTGAATGGCTGGATCACAGGCCGATCCACCGGTTCGCTGAGCACCTGAGTCCCTCGTCCCTGTCGCCCCTGTTGAGTGGTCCCAGAAACCGAGAACTCCAGAAGCGTAAAGGCTGGCATGGCTTGGGTTTCGCTTGCTCCCTCTAAGCCAGGGGCGGCCCGCTTCTGGAAGAGAGGGGATGGGGAGCGGTGGACAGCGAGGACGTGGTACTCGTGAGTCTTTGACCGTTAGTCTTCCCAGAGGTGTGACGGGGTCTCTTGTACGAAGGGCAGAGACGACCTGCCAGGGACCTTCAGAGGGCTTCTCGTGTGAGAACTGGAAACAGAAATGAAGTCACTCGTCCAAGGTCACAGAGCTAGGGCATGTGGAGATGCACTCCGAACCCCGGGCTGCCGGTTCCCAGACCCAGGCTCTCTACCCAGATGCTGCCCTGGGGCTGACGTTTCCAAACAGTGGTGTGCAGCCCTTAGTGGGATACAAAGTCCCATTTGCTGATTTCTCTCCTGCATTTGAAACACAAAGAAATGAGAGAGGATGGAAAATAGCAGAGTACGGTGGAGTTTTAAACCCCGAAGGCTCTGGAAAACTTGCTTCGGAGAAATGTAAAGGAGGAGATGTGGGTGAAGGTCAAAGTTTAAAAGCTGCTGTTGGTAGGACAGGGTGGACGGTGTGTGGCTCTCGGATCAAAGCCTGCCCACCGGGCTTTTTTTTTTTTTTAATTCTGAGTAAAGTTTTATTGGAGCACAGCCATACCCTTTAATTTATATGCTCTCCGGCTGCTTTTGTGCTGAACAGCAGCCTTGAGTGGTTGGGACAGAGACTCTGTGGCCCTCCAAGCCTACATTATTTACTCTTCGGCCCTTTAAAGAGAAGGTTCCTGGCCCCCCCCCTCCCCCGCACCGCTTTGATGCACCTACTACCTGCCCAGCAGCTGCCGGGATTGCTATTGTGGTGGCAGAGGTGGCGGGAAAGCATGGGAGGCCATACAGGTACTCCCTTTAAAGTTGGTTCCGACTGGCGGGCCTAGTCACTAGAGCATGCATCTCTTGATCTCAGGGTGATCAGTTCCGAGCCCCACCTTGGGTTTAGAGCTTACTTTAAGGGGGGAAAAAAAAAGCCGGCCTCTGAGAGAGTGGAGGTCATGCTCTCACTCCGTGACCTGGTGCGCTTCCGTCTGCCCTGTGTTTCCCTCCTTCCGCTGCACATAGAGGCCCAAGCCTGGGCTTTCGAACCTTAACATTGAAGGGGTTTTCACTTATTAGAAGTAGCTGGAGACTTCTTGAAACCAATGTGGAAGCAGATTGAAGCTGACACGTCCGTTAGGCCCCGACCCCAGGGAGCTGGGGCCGGACACGAGTGACACTTGGCTCAATGTCCTGTGCAGGTGGCTTGGGTTATTGCTCTCCTCATTTTCCTAACACACATCAGGGCTTAGGTTTCCTTGGGATTCCAGGCCCTGCCATCACGGGGCACACCAGAGCAGCCCCAGGGACCCTCACTTCTTGGCAGCCTCCCTGGGGGGTGCCGACTGCTGGCCACGTTCCCCTCGGCTGATGCATCAATCACGTAGGAGCTTTTGTCCCCCTCTGTTTTCTTGGAGCCCTCGAGAAACACTTGGCGAATGAGTTTTCGATTAAAGACAAGTCCTCCATCACCTGCGAGTTTTTAAGTAATCCAGGTTACTGCCGGGGAAATGGTCCGGTGCCCAGCGAGGTGGATGCTAGTTTGTGTGGAATCTCTCACAAGCGCCCGGCCAGTCTGAGCCTGACCCTGTGCTGAGCTCTTGGACAGTCAGGTGACTGCCAGCCTCAGCTGTGCCCTCCAGGAGCCCACAGCTGACGGGATGTTTGCAAAGAGTCGCGTACAGATAATCGCAGTTCTCTTTCAGTTCTTTACCGGTGTATGATGGACACAGAATCTGAGTCACCCGAGGCCCGGTTTCTTTTGAGTTGAAAATTGAATACTTTGTCTTAGTTGAACGTACGTTGAGTGGAACCAAACATTTCTCCAGAAAAAGTTACAGTCAAGGAAGAGTCTTGGTTCCCAAGTTCAGTGATTCGATTTTCTTTTCTGGAATAATAGAAATCAGCCCTCCTTGGATGAGAACCAGTGTTTTTCCAGCTGTAAGCAGTGTAAAGCTTGGCGTGAGAAGGTGGTTAGGAAACTCTGTTGAGGGGCGCCTGGGGGGCTTAGTCGTTAAGCATCTGCCTTCGGCTCAGGTCATGATCCCAGGATCCTGAGATCGAGCTCCTCCCATCGGGCTCCCTCCCATGGGAGGGTCCCCCCATCGGGCTCCCTGCTCAGCAGGGAGCCTGCTTCTCCCTCTCCCACTCCCCCTTCTTGTGTTCCCTCTCTTGCTATGTCTCTGTCAAATAAATAAATGAAATCTTTAAAAAAAAAAAGAGGGAAAGAAAAAAGAAACTGTTGCTGAAAAACCAATTTCATTCATCTGACAGGAGGAACATGGATCAGAGAGAGATCTTTATCAAAAACAGGAGCCACGTTCACGTTCAGAGTGGGAGTGGGAGAATAGCACTCAGGCAAAGGAAGTGACCCTTGACTCGGTGAGATGCCTCCAGCAGGCCAGGTTTTTTCTCGATCAGTTTGAAGCTTTGCAGAAATGCTCTAAGAGGTTTGTGTGCTTGGACCAACCCTAGTACGGATGCCGCAGCCTTCGGGATGAAGCATTCCTTCGGGTGTTGGACGATTTGGGAATTTCCTTCCCTGGAATTCCCCTTTCTTTCTGTCCTTCTGGAGAGAAGACCCTTTACTTGGGTTTTGGCTAAGAATTCTTGGACCTTTCTGTGCCCCTCTTACTCCCTGAACTGTCCAGTGTCTTTGGTCAGAGTTTTGAATGTCCGAGTTCCCTTTATTTGATGTTGGAAGGACTGTATTTGCCTCGTGTCTTCTCATAACGATAGATTTTCCTCCTAAAGACTTATCCTGGGCCAGGGTAGTGCTAAGCACTTGATTTACATGGTCTCAGGAAATTCTTCCCCTGAGAATTCATCTGTCCCGGAGGTTCTATCTTTGCCTTCACTTTGCAGTCGATTTTTTTTTTTTAAGATTGTATTTATTTATATGAGGGGGGACAGTGGGAGGGGGAGCAGCAGACTACCTGTTGAGCAGGGAGCTTGATGCGGGGCTCTATTCCAGGATGGTGACCCGAGCCAAGGGCAACTGCCCAACCGACTGAGCCACCCAGGTGCCCCTCACTTTGCAGTTGAAACCCCGGGACACGAGAGTGTTAAGGACCTTGCCCAGTGTCTTTTTTTTTTTTTTTAAGATTTTATTTATTTGACAGAGAGAGAGATCACAAGTAGGCGGAGAGGCAGGCAGAGAGAGAGGGGGAAGCAGGCTCCCTGCTGAGCAGAGAGCCCGATGCAGGGCTCGATCCCAAGACCCCGAGATCATGACCTGAGCTGAAGGCAGAGGCTTAACTCACTGAGCCACCCAGGCGCCCCTGCACAGTGTCTTCATGCTTCATTTTGGCTTTACTTGGGATACTGTTTCATTTAACCTGTTTTCTGTGCATCTGTCTTATTTTTGGCAGCCCAGTTACAAATTTCAGGGCGGGAGTTTTTGTCGGCTGGCCCGTTGAGTTAATTATTCTCTTTCAGATAATTTCTAATTATCTCAGGGGTAGATGTTAGGAGTTGGGCCTGGAGTCGGAGAGTCTAGGACTTGTTCCAGTTTTGTTTCTTCCTGTCTTGACCCCATAGGCAGATTTCTTCTCTTCGAGCCTCTCTGTAAAACGGGATGCTGAGGACCCACAACCTGCGTAGGTTTGTTACTGCGCCTCAGCGTGAGACAAGTAGAAGGGAGCTCGGTAGTACAGTGCCTGGCGTGGAGGTTGCTCATCCAGAATGTTCATAGTGAATACTTCCTACTGCTTTTGGTGTCTAAGACCCTCAAGTATCCAGGCAGGTTTTCTTTGTGGAAATCAGGGCTGGAGGTAAGGCCTTGATGAGGGGTGATGGAGCCTCCCCCACCCCCTTTTCCCTGACCCCAGACCCCAGACTCCAGCTCTCTGCCTTCCTTGACAGCCCCCTCACCTTGCTGAGATTGTCCCCACCCAGGCCATCGTTGTTTCTTTTTTATTTTTTTTAACTCACTATGGAAATTTTTAGCATTTTCGCGAGAGGGGAAAGGCCATCATCTACCCAGTTTCAACAAGTATGTCCATTTTGCCAGTTGGGGTTCGTCTCCCTACCTCCCCCATCTGCCTTGCATATTTTAAAGCAGATCCCAGATTTCGCCCTATCTAGCTTGCAGACTCTTCTCGGCACATATTTCTAGTTCAAAGATCTTTTTTTTAAATAGAACCACAAAACCGTGATCCTCTCTAACAAGATTAACGGTAATTACTTCGTACCTGAAATACCCAGACCTGGTTCACATTTCTCTATCACGGCGGTAGGTGTGTTCATATCTGGGTCCCAGCCCCAGGGAGGCCCTTCTGCTGACGTCGTTGAAGTGAGGGGCTCGGGGTACTGGTGGTCGTCAGGCTTCCCGTCTCCCGTGCTTGGTTTGTGCTTGGCTGCTCGGTGGGGTGGCGCCCGTGACGTGGGCCTGTTGCCACGGAAGCGGTGTGATGTCACAATCTCCTGCGACCCCACCTGAGAATGTTGAGGGAAAAGGAGACACAGAGCCCATTTGCTCTTGATTTCTGGTCGATGAACCTAGGTAGTAAGGACACTGAAAAACATGTGCAAGACCCAGGGGCTTATTTCAAGGATTTCCTGCCTCCGAAAATCCCTCAGTGAGGTTCCTCCCCACCCTGTGGGGCTGTCCCACCTCTTGTCAACGGAGGGAAAGGCTCTGTGCCTTCACTCCTAGTAAACAACTGCCCCACACGTCGGATTTGGGGACTTAGGCGTTTAGGCCTGTCGTTAAACATTTGAAGAGGCAGAGCCTCCTTGTAATTTTATAATTTTGTCCCTAGTTAATAGGTCATTCAGAGCCTACCCAGGCAATTTGTTGAGCGCTTGGGCAGTTAATGATCATAACCCTGACCTTCACATTAACCTAGCCGCCTCTTGTCAAGGGCTCTCATGATCTTCAGGTAACAGCCACTGCTCCCATGAGTTTCCATCTTCTTTTTTTTTTTTTGCACACCCCCCTCCCCCTTTTTTTTCCCCCCGTAAACCAGATTGAGCCACAAGCCCGGGCCCCTTGCAGCTTTCATCCAGATCTCTTGTCTAGAGAATTTCCATGTTGGGAAGCTTCGTTTTTTTTAAGGGGCCTTTGTCCATTCCTCCTGGGGCTCAGCTCTCTCTGTGCCTTTCCTTCCTGGTCAGCCACTTGGTTACTTTCTCTTACTAGCGAGATCAGAGCTGAGGAAGGGGAGATGTCGGTTTGTCAGTTTCAGCAGCGGGATTTGTGGGGAGAGGACTGTGCATGCGCAGTCGGGGCAAGTGAAGTGGGGACTAGTTGGCCAGCAGTGAGCGGTGGCCGCCAAGGGGCTCTGGCCGTCGCTTCTCCATAGAGAAGACACTTTCCAGTGAGCATCCGGGCCCGTTTCGGGTTATCCATGCAGAGGCACGCTTGTGGTAGCTGGTTCTTAAAACCAGTAGCTACTTTTCATCTGGTAGTTGGTACCTTCCCCACATCAAGGGCTTTATGCATGTTATCTCATTTAACCTGAAAAATCCTTGTAGGCACTGCAGTTATCCCATTCCACAGACGGGAAAACCAAGGCTAAGTTAAGCGTACCGAGAGCGCTTCATAGGGAAGCAGCGGAGCTGGCTATCACTCGGCCAGCAGGACGAAGCCCCTTGCCCAAATCTGCAGGCTGGCGGCTGGGGCCCGCCTACTTTGAATCCTGAGGTTTCCTGACCCAGTTCTGCTTTTGTCAGACCCATGGTGTATGATGAATTCAGCACTTGCCTATGCCCCATGGAGTGGCCAGTCCTGGAATGGGGATCCAGATCTGGTCTTTGACCCGAGAGGAGGAGCTGGCTGTCACCAGCTCTGTGAGTGGAAACTTAAATGCCCTGGAAGCTTGGTCCAGGAGGCACGAGGCCGCTCTGACCCTCGGCAAGTCATTGGCCTCTGCCCATTCCGTCCCAGGCGCTGGTTCCAAGGCAGTCCCCGGCCTGGTTGGCTTCCCGTCCCTCATGGCCCTGGCAGGCCGACCCCAGTGTGGCCATCCCGCGACGCTGCCGGTTCTGGCTCTGGGAATGAGGTCGTCCTGGCTCCTGCTGACGCCATAGGCTTTCTCCTGCGTGCTGGTCTCAAGAGGGCTTGGCAGGTCTAGATTGAAATGATTAGCGCGACGGGGCTTCCCCCACTTTTCTTGAGGGATTATGTCACAGTCTATTAGGCGCGCTCCCTCGGTGTTTAATCCCACTCGGACACGGGTTTTGCCGGCAGTCTGAGAAGTGGCACCACCAAAGCCTGGCTGCTGTTTGCAGACCGCTGTCCTGCGGCGGGGGTCCGTGCTCCCCAGGATTTCTGCCCCCGTCCCAGCGGGTTTGGTCGTCTTGGCTTTTTTTGTCCTCTTTCTCCTCTTAAAACAGAACCCTGTATTCATGCAGGACATGGAGCAGGGAGTTTCCTGCGGTAGCAGAGGGGCACCCCCCCAGGGACCAGAGGTTAGCCCCGGCTATGAGAAGCTTGAGAGCCCAGCATGGCCAAATGGTGCACACTGGTCCTTGGAATCTCCCCATCTCTGTCCCTTCCAGTCTTCCGTTTCCCTTCGTAAGTCATCAGCTGTTGGTTTTTATGCTGTTTATTTTTCAGTTTCTCCCAGGTCCGTCTCAGGAAACAAAGTTCTGAGTATTCATCCCCGTTTGTAAAAAGTTGCTTGGTAGATTCTCGCCGAACCCGGATATCCTGGAGGTGTTGGTATAGGTCTCGAAGAGACTTGCTCCTTGGCCCAGCGTCTTCTCAGGGTGGATTCGAGTGCTGTACTTCCCTGCTTTGGGAAGTGCTTTGGAATGAAAAGGCTTCCTTCTGGAATCATTCTTGGCCATCATCTAGGCTTTGGAGTTGCTTGGATGGCTTTTGTGGCCTGCCTCAGGTGTTAGGTGTGGACAGGCCTGCGTGTGGCAGGAGGACAGGGGCGGTGGCCTCTACCCTTTCTCCGCCCTGTGCTGGTGTCCTCCCCCGGGGTGGGCAGAGGTGAGGCAGTGTCCGGGCTCTCTGCTCCTCACGAGTCCCTTCACCTACTCTCCCTTGGAAATCCTCCTGGCTGGAAACAAGAGGGTTGAAGGGGTCTTGCTATCGGAGCCTTATTTCCTTGCACCAGGGGTTCTGGGCGCCTGGGCAGTTCTTATCTTCCCGCGTCCCCTCCACCCCTGCCTGCCTGGGGATTCTGAGTAATTTTCCCCACGTCCCTCTGCCCTTTTTCCTTTCCAGACTGTAGTCAGGAGTGATGCTCTTTTTAGCTTTTCTTCACGGAGGGTCAGCCTCTCTCTTTCTGGTTTGTCTCCAGGCCTTGCTCAGCTCCATAATGACCGTCTCTGTGGTCTGGCGCGTCTCCCTGTGTTTTCTCCTGGGGTGTGGCGACCAGGCCTGCCCACGGTGTTCCCAGCAGGGACATGCATCGTGTTTGCTTCAGTAAGAACCACCCCCCCCCCCCAGGGTTGTCCACAGCTCCAGGCGGCGGGGAGTGTGCCAGGCCGCCCTGGAACAGCCACTCCCTCCGACTGGCTGGCTCACCGAAACCAGTTTCCCTAGTCAGTGGCACTTTGACTGCGGGCAAGGCCACTCCAGCCCCGGCAGCTCTGTCCCGCGCCCTGTTCTGTGGGCTGCACCCAAGCCAGGCCGGAAGGTGCCTCACTTGTTAGGAATGCTGGCTCCTCCCAACTTTGCTCTGCATCTTCCTGTGCGGGCGACTCTCCAGCCCCCCAACCTGGCGGCTTGCAAGGAAGCCACACGAGGCGCCCATCGGTCACCTCCCCGTCTCGTTTCTTTTGAAACATCAGAACAGATTTTGTGTCCTGCCTTGTGTGTGTGAGAGCTGCCCTTGACCTCTGCTGGCGTATCCGTGGGTTAGGGGCCTCTTGGGTTTTAAGCTGACCTGACCCCATTGAATTGGGAATGAGAGTAAAGAGAGCCTCCTCTTGCCTGCATCGGCATCCTTGACATCTGGGGAGCAGCACCGCCCCCCCCCCCCACAGGCGAGTGACAGGGTGCGAGGGGCTCTGGGAGAATCACAGTGTGTTTCTCCACACGGGCCCGGTAGAGCCTGCAGGGGTGCCTGGTGGGCTCCTTCTCACACCGACCCCAGTCTCATCTGAGCAGGGAGGGGTTTGCTGCCTGCATTCCTTCCCTTTGTGGGTGGCCTTTTGGGTCCCGGGTTCATTACGTCACTGTTTCTGTTCTCTTCCGTCTTCGTTTGCGGTCCTAGTTAACAGAGAAGGAGGGAACTTTACGTTCTCACACATACTCTTCCATCGTCATGCAGGAGGAACTCGGAGAGCTTTTTAAAGATTTGAAAACTTTATTTTTTTGTAAACCAACTCCTGTACTTGTGAGAACTATGTCTGTGGGTCTGGCTAAAAACTGGATTTTTTTTTTTTCCAGTTGCTTTTCTTCTTAACCCTGTTTCTCTTCTCACCTCCACCCCACCCCGTAGGTATGTCGATATTTCGAATGTCCTGTTGGCCGTGTCTGGAGAAGACTTTTGTTTTTTAAAGTACTAGGGATGGGGGTAGTGACAAAGTCAGGAAATCTGGAGAAAGGGGAACCAGAAGGGATCCCTGGGGTCAGAGCAGTGGGGTGGGGGGACCCCTCCTGTGGGCACTCTCCCCGCTGTTGCGAGAGGACCTCAGGAGGGGTCTGGGGCCTGGGACCCTTCCCTTACCCCTTCCCCTTCTTCAGCTGCTTGGTTGCCCCCCAATTCCCCAGCCGAGAGCCGTGCAGCTAAGGGTGTGGGTCAGACCTCGAAACAAGAGCTTATCATTAGCACTTCTTAGCGGGGCTTTGGTAAAATACATTTAGCATCCTCAGGCGCAGTCCAGGCCTGACCGTGGGTAGGGCCCCGGAGTGTACAGAGCCACGGCCACTTCTCCACTGCCCATGACCGCCACCCTCAGCTCCCGGGGCCCCGACATAGGGCTGGGGCCACGCCGTGACCTCAGGCCACAGTGCACCCCTGCACTCGGGGACGGCGGCTGGTCCGTGTTCCCTGAGACTAGCAGCCTCTGTGGCGAGTAAGCTTTGGAAATGCCCTAACACGGGGTTTTACAGGGTTCTTGACGGTAAGACTTCTGGGAACTTCTGTGAGAGCATTAAGCACTGCGAAGCCCCAGGATGGGACTTTCCTCACCTCATTTGACCACAGAACCTTGTCACTTTTTTTCTTAGACCCCTGTTCCTCTGGAGCACTTTGAGAAATCGTGGCTTAGGGTTGTCCTGGTATCAGTACCTGTGAGATCCGATGGTGTCGCTGCGCCCCCCCACTGCCCCCAGCCCGGTTACAGGAACGCGGCCACAGTCCTTTTTGGGGGGAGGACGCGGGGTGGGCCGAGAGGCAGTGGCCCTTGCGTCCTCCCGAGGATGGCCTCGCTCACAGCAGCTGGGTTCCCTGTGTCCGTCAGCAGCGGCCAGCCCGGAGCCTGCGGACGTCTGCTCTCACACCCTGGGTTCATACTGGCTTTGGGGTTGGTTTATAGGGAAGATGGTGAGTTGGAAGAAGGTGAATTGGAAGACGATGGGGCTGAGGAGACCCAGGACACCTCCGGAGGGCCCGAGAGGAGCCGGAAGGAAAAGGGGGAGAAACACCACAGTGACTCGGACGAGGAGAAGTCTCACAGGAGACTGAAGCGGAAGCGGAAGAAAGAGCGGGAGAAGGAGAAGAGGAGGTCGAAGAAGAGGAGGAAATCCAAGCACAAAGTAGGTCCGGGAGGGCGCGCTGGGGCCAGGCTGCCTGGCACTGGGCCTGGCCGAGAGCCCCAGGGGCTGAGCTGGTCCCGGAGGCCGGAGGGCACTCCTAATGGTGCTCTTTATTCCTTCCCCAAATTGGATAAAGAGCTTTTTTTTCTCCCTTAAAGAGTTGGTAGCTCACGCTCTACTGCCAGTCAATGCCCCTAGGCGAGGTGTTTCTCTCGCAGAGCACAGAGCCCTTCCGGCACATTCCAGCAGTGTTTGTCCCTGGGCTGACTTTGCCGGAGTGGCCGGCTCGCAGCACAGTCACTGAGCTCACTTCCCCTGTCACCGCAGCGCCATGCTTCTTCCAGCGATGACTTCTCGGACTTCTCAGATGACTCGGATTTCAGTCCTAGCGAGAAGGGGCACCGCAAGTACCGAGAGTACAGCCCCCCGTACGCGCCAGTAAGTAACTGCTGCTCGGGGGGGCGGGTGGGGTGGGGGGGGTGTCGTGGGGGAGGGCAGGCCCGTGTTTGCTGAGCACTTGCTGTGTGCTGAGCATTCTTGCACGGCACTTTATATCTCGTTGCAAGACGAGATCCTGTTTTTATCCCCATCGTACAGGTGAGGAAACAGAGCTGGGAAACCAGCCAGGTCGCAGCCCTGTAGCGTAGGCGCAGGGTTCAAGCCTAGGCAGTGGCCAGTCTCCTGTAAGGCTCTTCTTCCCATCCCCCAGGCAAGACTCAGTAGGTCCCCGTGCCCAAGAAAGCTGCTGATTTATCCCTGTTTTGGCTGTTTGCCACTGTCCAGCAGTGACCTTTCCTAGAAAATAAGCTGGAAAATGAAATGGTTTTACAGGAGTAAATGATCTCAAATGCTGTGGAGTCAGAAGTCAAATGTTTATGCTATCGTAACACTGAGCTTAAACATGCATTTAAAGTATTTGGTTTGTATGCGCTTTTCCCCCACTCCCCCAGCAAACCTGTAAGAAGAAAAATCAACATAGGTTTTCAAGATTTCATGAAAAATGCTTTTAAAGGCAGTAGCTCTAAAAAACACCCTAAGTATCCCATCATCCTTCCTGACAGATAATTTACCGTACGATACTACAGTTCACCGTGATCTGCTAATGGGGATTCAGACTTTTTTTTTTAAGATTTTTAAGTCCTCTCAATATCCAGCGTAGGGCTCGATCTCATAACCCCAAGATCGAGAATCTTCATGCGCCACCAACTGAGCCCGCCAGGCGCCTCGGGGGGTCGAGGCGTTTTAAGGTCTCCTAACATAGTCACGAGTGTCTGTGTATTTATGTTTTGTGTTTTGTCATTTTTTCGTAATGAGTGTGGATTTTTAGAAATTGGTCGTCTTTTTTAGAGCAGTTTTAATTGTTTATTTTTTTCTGACTTACTGGGAGAGAATGAGTGGTAGGGAGAGGGAGAGAGAATCCCTCTTGCAGGCTCCCTGTGGAGCCCAATGGGGTCTTAATCCTACGACCCTGAGACCGTGACCTGAGCTGAAACCAGGGGTCAGATGCTTAACCGACTGAGCCGCCTAAGCCCCCCAAGAGCAGTTTTAGGTTTATGGACTGCTGAGCGGATAGTTCAGTTCCCTACCCACACGCCTAGTTTCTGCTCTAACGCTATCACTGTGGTAAGCTTGTCCTCATTGATGAGTATTAGAGCCTGGGGTTTACGTTAAGGTTTCCTCTGTGTTTTACAGCTCTGGGGCTTTTGACAAAGGCTTAACGTTATGCATTTGTCATATGTTATCATATAAAGAAGTTTCAGTTCCCTAAAATGGAATAATGCTCCACTGTCTGGATGGACCACGGTTTGTTTATCCATTTACCTACTGAAGGCGGTCTTGGTGCCTTCCCTGTGTGTGTGCGTGTGCGTGTGCGTGTGTGTGTGTGTGTGTGTCTGAGTTCTTCCAATATCTCTTGGTACTAGCGCACTTTGGAAAGCATCATTCAAAATGGCTTTCTAGCTTGGGTACCGAGTAGATCATTAATTGAACTCTAGCCCCCAAGAAAATTTTGACCAAGAAGTACCCCTCTTGGAGGGCCTGACTGGCTCAGTTGGTGGAGCTTGCAGCTTTTTTTTTTTAAGCTTTTATTTATCAGAGAGAGAGCATGAGCAGGGGGAGGGGTAGAGGGAGAAGCAGGCTCCCCGCTGAGCAGGGAATCCGATGCGGGGCTCCATCCCAGGACCCTGGGATCATGACCTAAGCCAAAGGCAGACACTTGACTGAGCCCCCTGGGCGCCCCGGAGCATGGAACTCTTGATCTCAGGGTTTTAAGTTTCGAGCCCCATGTCGGGTGTGGAAATTATTTCAAAAAACAAAAAAACGAAAACAAAAACAAAACCCTGTTGCTTACCAGGCCTCCTCCCCAAATGAGATTGCTCTGTATCGGTGGAAAATACCCCTTCTCTTCCCTCCCCAGTTTTTGGTCTTTTTTTTTTTTAAAGATTTTGTTTATTTATTAAAAAAAAAAGATTTTGTTTATTTACTTGATGGGGGGGTCACAAGTAGGCAGAGAGGCAGGCAGAGGGAGAGGGAGAGGGGGAAGCAGGCTCCCCGCTGAGCAGAGAGCCCGATGCGGGGTGCAATCCCAGGACTCTGACCCGAGCCGAAGGCAGAGGCTTTAACCCACTGAGCCACCCAGGCGCCCCATTCCCTCCCCAGTTCTCATCACGGGGTCTGTGTGTGTCTATTTTCTTTCAAGCCATGGCCCTTTCTGAAGCACAGGAACGTGGGGCCAGCGCCCATCTCTCAGTCAGGTGGGACCTAGTCCCCCCAAGCAGCTGGGGGCCGGGTCTCGCCCGCTGGGTGACAGAAACACCCAGACAGATGGGTCCCTTTAGGGAACAGCGGGGACCTTGGCAGTTTGTGGACTCAGGGCCCCGGGGCCGGCTCACCCCCTCTCCCCGTCAGTCCCACCAGCAGTACCCGCCGTCGCACACCACGTCCCTGCCCAAGAAGTCCTACTCCAAGATGGACAGCAAAGGCTACGGCCTGTACGAGGACTACGAGAATGAGCAGTACGGGGAGTACGAGGGTGATGAGGAGGAAGATCTCGGCAAGGAGGACTACGACGACTTCACCAAAGAGCTGAACCAGTACCGGCGCGCCAAGGAGGGCAGCAGCCGGGGCCGAGGTGAGGCCCTGTGGCCCCCGCGGGGCGTGGGAGCAGACGGGGTGGGGATTGGGGCGACGCAGCGCGGAACCGGACGGACCCGCTGGGCCAGGCCCGGAGTGTGGGAGGAGAGACAGGCCTCATTCAGTGTTGAGAGGAGTTGGAGTCCAGCAGGAGGAGGCCAGGAGCTGCACACGCAGGGCTGGGGGCGTTGGAGCCAGTCGCCTGGGGAAGAGGCTTGGTGCTGGCCAAGCTTGGCGTGGAGCCAGGCTGGTGGGAGGCGGGAAGAAGCCTGTGTGGCCCAAGGCTGTTTTCTTTAACCGTTTCCTGGTCAGCTGGGAGGAGAAAGAAGGGACAGCTTTTGTCAGATCTAGGCCAGGATAACTGACTGCTAGCTGCCCTGGCCTCCTCCCCCTGCCTCCCGGCTCCTATCACACCACAAGGTGGGACTGCCACACCTCTGAACCTTGAACCGGTGGCAGTTAGGAGGATGGTGGGGGAGGGCCTCTTAGAACCATCTCCTGCCCGCAAGGTTTTGCAACCCATGAGGGAGGAGGGCTCATGGGATCTTCTGGCTCAGCGGTTCTTAGCCCTGCCTAAGGCCCAGCTCATTGTTTGAGTGGCTGTTCATTTAGTCTTTCTTGGGAGGTCTTTCCTGGACACCTCCCTGGACAAGCCTTGTTCTTTGGGGGAGATTCTAGACCAGTGTTGTCCAACAGAAATCTAATGTGAGCCACTATATAATTTAGAATTTTCTAGTAGTTGAGTAAAACAAGTAAAGGGGAAAAAATTAAAGTAAAACGAATCATTAATTTTAACAGTATGTTTTATTTAATACATTTGAAGTCTTATTTTAACACGTTACTCAAACAGATATGGTAGTTCATATTCTTTTCTTCTTTGTTGTTGTAAAAAGGTGGTTTTATTAAAGCATAGGGACAGGACCTGTGGGCAGAAAGAGCTGCCTTTTTTTTTTAAAGATTTTATTTGACAGAGTAGCGAGAGAGAGAGAGCGCGCGCACAAGCAGGGGGAGGAAGAGGAAGAAGCATGCTCCCTACTGAGCAGGGAGCCCAATGGAGGGCTCGAACTGAGGACCCTGGCATCATGACCTAAGACAAAGGCAAATGCTTAACTGACTGAGCCACCCAGGCGCCCTCTCTTTTTCTACTAAGTGCTGTAGATCGCGGGTGCGGTCCCTCTCACGGCCTCTCTCAGTCTGGTTCATGTTTCAGGGGCTCTGTAGCCACACGGGCCGGGGCCGCTGTACTGGACAGTGAGTGCGGCTTTCGGTGGACAGGTGCCCCCACGGCAGTGCGGGAGGCGCACGCCCAGGATGCTGAGGCCCGGGGTCCCCCACTGAGGGCATGTGGGGGAGGCGGGGGGGGGGGCACGGGACCGGGTGCCTGGAGCTGCCAGGAAGACAGGAGGAGGAGATGACTGACTTCGGGCAGGAAATGGGCTGACTTTTCTCTTGCTGGGGGCATGGGCTCCCACTCGGGGCGCTCACCGACGGAATCGCCCTGCAGGCAGCCGAGGCCGTGGCAGGGGCTACCGGGGTCGAGGCAGCCGCGGAGGGTCTCGAGGCCGAGGCATGGGCAGGGGCAGCCGCGGAAGGGGCAGAGGCTCCGTGGGAGACCACCCGGAGGATGAAGAAGATTTCTACGAAGAAGAGATGGAAGTAAGCTCTCCTCCAGCCCCTGGGAGAGGTGGGAGGCTGGTGGGTGCTGTTGGGGACAGCACGTAAGACTGGCGGAAGGAGAGTGTCCCAGGGCTGTGTGTTTTGACGTTCGTTTCTTATTTTGGAGTAGAGGAGACCTTCGTACGGTTCCAAATTGAGAAGGTCCCAAAGCTGTGAGAACATCTCCCGTGCCCAGAAACAAGTTTCCCGAGTGTCTTCTAGAAAAGTTTTAGACCTTTGCAGTCAGGTGCTTGTTTATTCACACCCCCTACACGTACATGCACTTGCACACACGGACGCGCACACGCACAGCTTCCACGTTCGCCGTTCCGGCCCCGCCCAGGACCTTCCCGTGCCAGTCCCCGGCGAGCCTGCCCCCCGGTAGGGCCGCACAGCTGTCCATGGTGTAGGAGACCCCTGTCGGACTCGCCCGGGACCTGGGAGTCGTTAGGAGTGAAGACGGCCAGGGAGAGGCTTCGAACCGCCCCGTCCCTGCCTTGGCCGTGGCTCGTGAAGAGGGGGCCGAGGCCGATGGCCCGGGGTGGCCCACCTGCCCTTTTGAGTCTCCTGTTGACCTTCGGGAACAAGGCATGTGGGGGCCGAGAGCACAGGTAGGGACAGCGGTAATTGTTCCCCACACGACATTTGCCTTCTCTCCTTTCGGGAATTGCAGTATGGAGAAAGTGAGGAGCCGATGGGAGATGAGGACTATGACGAATATTCCAAGGAGCTGAACCAGTACCGCCGATCCAAGGATGGCCGAGGACGAGGTGGGCAGGGGGCCCAGGGGGTGACGACTCGGGGGGGCGGGGGAGTCACCTTCCGGCAGCAGGTGATGAATGCCATCTCTCTCCTCTGCAGGGCTAAGTCGAGGCCGTGGCCGGGGTTCCCGCGGTCGAGGGAAAGGGATGGGCCGGGGTCGTGGTCGAGGCGGCAGCCGAGGAGGAATGAATAAGGGCGGAATGAACGATGACGAAGATTTCTATGACGAGGACATGGGCGTGAGTTGACTCTTCATTTGGATCTAGTATGTTTAGCGCAGGCCCCTTCTGGGTTTTTTTTCTTTTTCCCCTCTGATGAGTTGGCCTCTGAGGCCGATCCTGTCTCGCTTCCGTCAGCTGCTCTCCTCGGGCTGATGAGTGCTACTCGGGGGGCGGGGGGGCGGGCTGTGATGCTGGCGAGACCCTCTGTTTTCAAAACCACATCTATGTAGCGCCTGAGGCTCCGTGCCAGGGAAGGTTCCAGGGGACCCATCCGGGTGGCGTGGAGAGTTTTTCGGGGAGGCGTGCGCACTGCGTCTCGGAGGGGAACGTGTTCCTCTCTGGGTGCCGGCTGCTCCGGGTGCGAGAGCTTTCCCATCGGAGCCCCGCGCTCCACGGCGCGGGCTCAGCCCCCGCACAGCCTCGCTGTTGGAGGTCGGCTGCTGGTCGCGCTCCTGTTACACGAAGACGCTTCTGTTGAGGGAGTGCTCGTCCCCGCCGGCTACCTTCTGTTCCTGCCAGTCCCTCGGAGCCCGTCCCGACCAGTCTGCAACGCCGTCCCCCACCCCCGGCTCCTCCCCCTTCACGCTCCCACTCTGTGTCCCTAACAGGATGGTGGCGGGAGCTACCGGAGGAGTGACCACGACAAGCCCCACCAGCAGTCTGACAAGAAAGGCAAAGTCATCTGCAAATACTTCGTGGAGGGGCGGTGTACGTGGGTAAGGGGCCAGTTAAAGCACCCGCGTGCTGGAGCGGGGCGGCACCCTCACAGAGGAAGCTCGGGCCTCTGGGAATGTTCTGGAGACCACAGTAACCGGGGGCAGTGGTCGGGTAAGGCTGGAAGTGAAGTGACTGACTTCCGAGACTCTCTTCTCAGGCCGAGGAGCCAGAGCGTGTCTGGGTGGTTTTCTGATGTTTTTGTTTTCGTTGGCTTGGGGGGGTCAGAATTTTCAGCTGCTCTGAATGGCCTCAAACGTATCAAGATTGATACGGATGATGCCAAAGACGTGATGTGTCTTGGTTCAGTTACTGAACTTTAACGTCGGAGAGGGAATTGTTAAGATACCCGGAGAGAAGAGGAGGTGAGGGAGTCGGGCCAGCCTTGAATTTCATGGCAGAGTTCGACACCAGGAGCTGGGCCGATGACCCAGAGAGTTCTGAGGCCATAACCGGGTGTGAGTTCAGGCAGCTTTTTGCTGAAGCGCGGTGGCGGCGGACATATCCTGGCGCGCACACGCCCGCGGAACACTGCACCCGGGCACGGGCCTCAGGAAAAAATACGTGTTTGAGACAAACGTACGCGTCTGTAAGATGCTCCTCGTTGCAGTGTCGGTTCGTGTTAGTCTGCGGAGTGTGCAGTACATCTAGAGAAGGGTGCGTAGCCGCTCTGGAGGGCACGGGGAAACCGCTGTACAGAACGGTTTCTGTGTCTCGTTCACTGGGGGTGTCCTGAGTGTGTCTGACTGGATGGTGGGAAACGGAGCTCCACCAGTATGAACACGCAGACGTCCCTGCGAAGGAGGCTGGTGCCCTGGTCACTGGCACTCTGGGGGACTTCCAACTTTAAGAACGTCCGCCGTCTTTGAGCACGTGGCTTTCGTCCTCATGGTTCCACAGCGGCTGCTGTGCCTCTGGGCATCCCATCCGAGGGCTAAGAGGAAGGATGGACGAAGGGATTTTTTGCTTTTAGTTGAGGCAGCATTGTGCTCCCGTGGGGATTCTGGCCTGCGTTTCATCGGCCAGGACTTCCAGGGAGGCCGGGGAATGTATTTTGTCAGCCGGGCATGTTCTTCCCAAACAAAACAGAGCTTGTGTTAGGAAGGAAGCAGCATGGTGCTGGCTACTGGCCGCCATGCAGCAAATCGGGAAAAATAGCGCATAGGTGAGAAGAGGGAGAAGGGGGAGAGTAAGAAAGAAGCGCTGAGAGGCAGAGGAGTGGAGCTTGCAGGAATGGGGTCGTGGGCGAGGCAGGCAGGGCCCAAGAGAAGGGAGTGCACGCCTTGTGTCAGAACTTTCCAGCTGGTGGGAAACCATGTCAGTGAGCCCCGCCCTTCCCTGTGTGGGGATTCGTGTCTGTCGGTCTCTCCGAGCTCCAGCCTCCCGCTGCGGGTGGGCTTCGGCGACGGCTTACCGTGCTCACCTTTTCCTTGCTTTTCTTCCAGGGAGACCACTGTAATTTTAGCCACGACATCGAGCTACCAAAGAAGCGAGAACTGTGCAAGTTTTACATCACCGGGTTCTGTGCCAGGGCCGAGAACTGCCCCTACATGCACGATATCCTTTGCCGCTGAGCAGAGAGCCAGATGCAGGGCTCGATCCCGGGACCCTGAGATCATGACCTGAGCCGAAGGCAGAGGCTTTAACCCACTGAGCCCCCCAGGCCGCCCCCTTTCCCTGGTTCCTTTACACAGACTCTCGAGCCTGGCTGTACCTTTGTCTGTTACCTTCCTGAGGTTTTCCCAGCAGGCTGTGCAGCATGGGGCACGTCACTGACCTTCATTCCTGCCGAGTGAGGATCTGTAGACAACAGGCCCCACGGCCGGTGGTGGGGCGGGAAGCTCTCCAGAGCAGGATTCTCCAGAACCGGGGTCTCAACTCAGGTCTGCTGCCAACCCGCTGTGCAACCCTGAGCTGATCACTTCACCTCTCTGGGTGTCCGTGTCTTCATCTCCAAAACGAAAGGGGCTGGATTCTGCCCTCGGGTGGGTTCCAGGAGCTGATGCTTTTGCCTTAACGCGCCGTGAACGTGATTTTCCCTGTAAGTTGTACCACACGACCGG
Source organism: Nasua narica (assembly GCA_028533885.1). Classification (NCBI taxonomy): domain Eukaryota; kingdom Metazoa; phylum Chordata; class Mammalia; order Carnivora; family Procyonidae; genus Nasua; species Nasua narica. The sequence continues at coordinate 6,237,315 of CM052803.1, forward strand.
GAACTGCATTAATGGCGATGACTGCATGTTCTCCCATGACCCCCTGACGGAGGAGACCAGAGAGCTCTTGGATAAGGTAACGGGGCGGGGAGCCTGGGGCCACACAGCTGCCAGCCAGTGGGGTGGGTCTGCCTTGATCGGGAGTTGGGCCGTTTTCGGGAGGGAGCGGGGGCTGCATTTTTTTCTGTAGGAAGAATTGAGGTCCTCGGCGCTCGTATCTTCCTCTCTGGCCAGGGCAGTTTGCGGGGGAAGCGGGGGGCCTACATCAAAGGAGTGTTGCCTGCACAGAGGGACTGTTAGCTCTCTTTTGGAGAGCCCATGATGCGCAGAGGGGAAGAGGAGATTCGGGTGGGTTATATTTTGATGGAAATGTCGAACCTTTCCTCCCGAGGCTAAGGATTCTGTTACAGGGAGATCGGAGGTTCTGAGGAGGGAGAAGCCTCTCCGGTGTGGCGTGAGGCCTTCCTCCCCAGTCAGCTGGAAACGCATCCTGGTGTCGGTTGTTCTCCCTGAAGAGTTGTGACAACTCCGGGGGCCCCAGGTTCCTGTCCCCGGGTTCCTGACGTACGTGCAGGGGAACCCAGGAGAGAGAACGCAGGTCCTTCCAGAGGAAGGCCTTCTGCTTTCCGGTGCACAGAGCATTTGAGGGGATTGGCTGGTGTTTTGAGAATGGCAAGGATGGAGTGTGTGAGGAGCACGAGAAGCAGTTTCAGGGGTCGGTCAGGACTGCGTGGGGTTCGGGGAGAAGCCCGGCAGAGGCAGAGCGAGAGGAGGGCCCGCTGCTCTTGGGCAGTGCAGTGGGGAAAACTCCTCTTCCCAGGCCCTCTGTGCAGCTCGGTACTGCAGGAATAGGGTTTCCTATCGAGTAGATCTCTAGAGTCAGTGATCTGCGGGGCTGAGGAGCGGGGAAGGTCCTGGTTTCCCTTCTCACGTGGAGAGTCGGACAGTCGCTGGCGAAGCACTGCCCCCTGCTGGCGTTCAGAGTCGGCGCTCTAAACCCGTGCTGTCCAAGTAGGAACACAGCCAAGCCCCATGTGTGATTTGAATGTTTTCAGTAGCTTCGTTAAAGTAGAAAGATACCAGCGAACTTAAACTCAGACCGTGTATCTCATTTATCTGGTACGTCTGTGTTTGAAGTATTGTTTCAGCAAGTAATAATGAAAAGTTAAGACATTTTGTGTTATTATTACTATTATTTTTGCTGCCATGTTTTTGGAATCTGGTGCTCATTTTCTACTTCGAGCCCATGTCAGTTTGGACCGACTGCGTTTCGAGCGTCCGTAGCCAGACGTGGCCAGGGACATCCAACCCGACAGTCCGGCTCTAGCTGCGCTTGCAAAAACCCAAAGCAAGCCGGGATGGCACATCTTAGCTTCCAGTGACAGACCTTTTGGAAGTATCAGGATCCTCCCCGATCTAAAAGCAAGTCTCAGTAGGTGAAAAGTGAGTGTTGAACCTGGCAAAAACCGTACCAGAACTGAATCTCGGGGGTCAGAAAGTGACACGGAGGGCACATTTTGAAAAGGACCTAGGTTAACCCCGACGGAGGCTTCCTGGCAGCCCTCCTGCTTTAGCTCGTCGGCCAGGGCTGGGGCCTGGGGCTCCTGGGCGGCCCCGGGTGCGGGCTGTGGCACCACTCAGCCTGGGGCCTGGCCGCCCTCTCCCGGAAGTCTGCGCTCTTCTGCCTGCCTGCCTTTTCTTCAGCTCTGCTTTCCCGCTTCATGCAGACGTTTGTGTATGTTCAGACACGTTCATTTTTAGCCGTCCGTTCCAGGTTTGGAAGCGTGCTTGCTTCTCCCCCCAGAGTCCTCTGTTTCTCCCATTTGCTTTGCCACTTGCTCCCCTTTTATTTTATATATGTATGTGCGTATTTATTTTCTTGAATTTTGAGAGTAAAACGTTTTGGTTTTTTACTTTTTTTTTTTTTTTAAGATTTTGTTTATTCATGAGAGACAGAGGCAGAGGGAAAAGCAGGCTCCCTTGGGAGCCCAATGTAGGACTCAATTCTAGAACCCTGAGATCCTAACCTGAGTCAAAGGCAGACGCTTAACCAGGCGCCTCTGGATGATATAAGTTGTCTAGTTACTAGTGAAGAAGATTTGGATTGTTTTCCAGTTTAGGGCAGAAACTTAGGATTTTTAGCCAACTTACATGAGCAGATTTCGTTGGTCTGACAAGCCTTGGCTCACGTGCCTTTGCGTGTCTGCAGCAGCTTCTCTGCTGAGAGGTTGCCGTTGACTTCTGGAAAGGTTTGGCATCAGTCAGGATCTAACCTGGTGGAGGCGGGCCCTGGCTGCCTCGTCTGATGAGAGGGCCCTGGGCGCCTCTGTCTTCGCAGCGGAGAGGCCCGGAAACGGATGCACGGGAGGTCTGGGACAGACGTGCCCCTCTCTGCGTCTCTGGGTTCAACTTTTCTGGCGGGAACGTTGTGTTAATGTGTCTCACGTGTCACTATGTTGGTCTCCAGTGCGGGTCGGTCTCCGCTTTCACAGCAACACGTGTGGCCCAGGGTGGGAGGTGGTGGGTACGGGGACAAGCCCAGGGAGCCCGTCTGGGGCCTGGGCTGGGGTCTGATGGAGGGACAGGGAAGCGAAGTTCTGGGGCGGGGGTGGCGTGTGGTCCAGCTGGCCGGCAGGCTGTGTGGGGAGAGCTGAAGCCCCGGTTGCCGAGAAGCAGAGGTCCCGAGTGCGGGCAGGGCCCAAGAAGGTAAGGGCTCGGGGGAGGCCCGCTCACCAGGGAGCCGCGGGCTGGCCAGAGCTCCAGCTTCTCCCGTAATTGCTGATGCATTACGTGCCCAGCGTGTGCTGGCAGACCGTAGCCAAGATGTGACCACAGCCTCGCCCCCCAGAGCCGTTTGTCTAAAGGAGGAAAAGGACATTGGCCGGCGGTTTCCGACTGTTGGGTGGCACGGAGGAGCCAGCAAGCCTGGTCTCCAGAGGGGGCAGCGCTGGGGGGAGGGATGGAGCAAGGGAGGCGAGGGGAGCGTGGCCCTTTCGGTGGCCAGAGCGTGCCACCCCTTCCACAGCGGGGGAGGCAGTTGTGGTCAAGGTTGTCCCTGTTGAATGAGGTGTAACCTTGTCAGGTTTTGCCTTCTACCTGAGGGCCTCGAGTTGCCTTTGAGGGAAGGATCTCGGGGTGCGGGGTGGCCGTGTTTGTGATTGATGTTTGCACTGTCGGCGTGCATCCAGTGTGGCAGGGAGCCTGGAAACTACCCCGGGAGGCAGGGCGGAGTCCCGGCCCCAGGCCGCGGGGCCCAGGATTGAGGGTGAGTGTGTGGAGGGCAGGTGAGCTACTGGGGGATCCAGGCCGTAGCTCAGGAACGGTGTGTGCGAGTGGGACCCTGATCCTGGCTTGGGGCTCGGAAGTCGAGGGGCCATCCTTCCCAAGGACCCTGCTTGTGGCTGGGGACTGAACCAAGGGGACTGAAGCCTGACGGGCGGAGCGGGCAGCTCCAGCAGGTAGATGGGTCTGGGAGTAGCTGAAGGGACCTCAGGGCTGGGGAGGGGGAGGCCGAGGCGAGGCGGTGTGCAGGGGAGACCCCCTCCCCATCGAGAAGCACACCAAATAGCAGAGCCAGGCTAGCCGAAGCCTTGACTCTTTGTGCCCCCAGATGCCCCGAGCCCCTCACCTCTCCCATCCTCCGCTCTGGAGCCCCGGGAACGCAGAGGAAGGCGCGTAGCTTAGCTTTCCTTGCTCGTTGGCCCAGCACATGTGCGGTGGTGCCTGGCTTCTGCCGGCCCTGGCCTGAGTGCTGGGGATGCAGCGGCTAGGAGATGAATCCAGTGCTCTGGTGGATCTTGATTCCGCACTAGGATTGGGGTGCGGGTGGGAATGTGCAGGGAGCCCAGAGGCACGTGCGGAGCACAGACACGGTGCCTCAGGGGAGGACCCAGAAGGGGCCAAGGGGCCAGCTTGCTGGGCAGGAAGCAGGCAGAACTTGGGGGCTGCGGGGCCTGCACCGGCCTGGCCCCGCACTGAGAGCAGAGCACTGCGCTAGGCCCGTGTTAAATGTGGTTCCGGTTCCCACTCTGACTGCACCTGGAGCAGCAGGGCTCCAGGGGATAAAGGTTTCGGTTGATCCATTTCTGAGTATTCTAGCATTCCCGGCTGCTGCTGTTCCTGGGCGCGGATACTGCTCCTGACGGTGAGGAGAGGGAGCCCGGGAGGCGCCTGATGCCGCCTGGAGGCCCTGCTCCCACTGCCCGCACTCCCGCCGTCCCTGGGTGCAGGAGCAGGGGTTGGCCTTGTGTAGGGCCGACACTGAGATGCTAGGTGGACCGTCTCTAAGCCCTGTGTTAGGGTGCCCTGAGGCGTCTGTGCTCAGGTCCCCAGAGTGACCCAGGCCCAGTTCGATGGCCCAGGACCAAGCAGGTAGCCACCGTGGGCAAAGGCTGGAAAAACCAGGCACCGTCTTCCAAGAGTCCTCACCCCATGTAGTCATGAGGGCTGTGCTTAACACCTCAGGTTGTGACAGCACTTGGGGAATGTTCTCGGCTGGGGGGCACATGGTGGGGGCTCAGTCAGTGCCCAGGGTGGTGCCTCTGCCTGGCATATGCCAAAATCCCAAAACCCCAGCGGAGAGGGGGTGTTTCAGCGGAAAGCACGCTGTTCATGTAAACGGTTCAACACAGTGAGCACTTCTTACTAGTCAGGGAATGTTAGGGGACCCCTCCCCTCGAAATCCAGGTTCCCGGACACCAGCCCCAGACGAGGGTTGCAAGCAGTCCTGCCGAGACTGTGTGTTAACTTTTCTGCCCGGGATCCTAACTGGTGGGATGCTCGCATCCCTGGCCCCAGGTTCCGTGCTGGGGCCCAGGCACGAAGTCGTCCTGCCCGTGCGGGGTGGACAGCCGTGGGGTGAGCCCAGAGTCAGCGGGGACGCAGCCGTGCCTCAAGGCTCACAGAGCTCGGCCAGTGCTGTGAAGGGTGCGGACAGTGGTCCAGCGGTGAGCGCCAGACATTGGGACACTCACACTGAGTTGACTTTTAGTGAGCGACCCCACCATCTGGGGGACACGGAGCCGCTGTTAGGAACAGACGGAAAGGGGCGCCTGGGTGGCTCAGTTGTTAAGCATCTGCCTTCGCCTAGGGTCATGGTCCCAGGATCGAACCCCACACCAGGCTCCCTGCTTGGCGGGAAGCCTGCTTCTCCCTCTCCCACTCCCCCAGCTTGTTGTGTTCCCTCTCTCACCGACTCTCTCTGTCAAATAAATAAAGGAATAGAAGGAAAGACAGACACCCAGGAAGAAAGCTGGTCCCAGCCCGGGTGCCACAGGGGAGAGAGCTCAGCTGTCCCCAGGTCTGGCGCGGGGTGGGGTCCTCAGGGTCGAGGAGTCTGGGGTGCCGTGGAAGCCAGTGAGGCCGAGGGGTGCGGCCGTGGCCTCCCCAGCCAGCCAGCCCTGCTGTCCGGCCCTGTGGCTCAGCGTAGGGGTTCGGGGTCTGGTTACGTGTGTATTGCGAGGCCCGTACAGTCCCAACAGGGTAGTGGCACGTTAGCCATAAAACGGACACCAGGCCACCGCGCGGGTAAGCCCTGCGGGCGTGCCGAGTGAAAGGAGCCAGTCGCAAGGCCCCAGGGCGAGAGTCTGCTGGTGGGGACCGTCCAGCGCAGGCAGGTTCCCGAGAGGGCAAGTAGATGAGTGGTCGCTGGGGCCTGGAGGGGGGAGCGGAGTGCGGCAAATGAGTACAGGGCCTTCTTTTGGGGTGACGGGAAGGTTCTGGAACTGGTACAGGTGGTGCTCGTGTAACCTCATGACTGTACTTAATGCCATCGAATATTTCAGAAGGGGAAACTAGTAACTTAGGTGTCCTGTGTGTTTTGCTGCGAACAGGAGCACCCCGCCCCCCCCACCGGAGGGTCACAGCGAGGGGGACAGCGGCGTGGGACGACGAGTCTTGTGCCAAAGAGGCTCTGTGCTCCTCAGCTTTATGCTTGTGAGGGCCGCAGGGTCCTTGTGTTTGTGGGTTTTCCTCAGAAGCTTTGGCTCCCTGCGCAGGAGACACGCGTCCTATGTCTTTCTCCGCTCTCACCCGCAGATGTTGGCTGACGACGCGGAAGCGGGCGCCGAGGACGAGAAGGAAGTGGAGGAACTGAAGAAGCAGGGCATCAACCCCCTACCCAAGCCGCCCCCGGGCGTGGGCCTGCTGCCCACCCCCCCGCGGCCCCCCGGCCCCCCGGCCCCGACCTCTCCCAACGGCAGGCCCATGCAGGGCGGCCCCCCGCCCCCACCTCCACCCCCGCCCCCGCCCCCTGGGCCCCCCCAGATGCCCATGCCGGTGCACGAGCCGCTGTCCCCCCAGCAACTGCAGCAGGACATGTACAACAAGAAGATCCCCTCCTTGTTCGAGATCGTGGTGCGGCCCACGGGCCAGCTGGCTGAGAAGCTGGGTGTGAGGTGAGCGACCTGGGGCCCCCAGGGTCAGGCTTGGGGGAGGCCCTGGCCTCAGCCAGGCTCCCTGGTGCTGGGGGCCCGTCACCGTGAGCGCGGTCTGGAGCCCTCGGTGACCGGCCGCGTCGACACCTCCGTGTCTCCTCGACAGCGTGGCCGCCGTTCTTGTTCTGCAGCCCCTCTCACAGGCACCGTTTCTTCCCCTAGGTTCCCTGGACCCGGAGGACCTCCGGGGCCAATGGGCCCTGGGCCCAATATGGGCCCCCCGGGGCCAATGGGGGGCCCGATGCACCCTGACATGCACCCGGACATGCACCCCGACATGCACCCCGACATGCACCCGGACATGCACCCCGACATGCCGATGGGCCCTGGCATGAACCCCGGCCCGCCCATGGGACCCGGTGGCCCCCCAATGATGCCCTATGGTCCTGGAGACTCCCCACATTCTGGAATGATGCCCCCCATCCCGCCATCCCAGAACTTCTATGAGAACTTCTACCAGCAGCAGGAGGGCATGGAGATGGAGCCGGGACTCCTCGGGGACGCAGGTGCGCGGGCCGGGCCGGGGGGCTGGTGGCGCTGCCGCGGTGGGCGTCGGGGGACGTGGTCGGGAGACTTGGGTTTTCCCCTCCGTCCGAGCCTTTCAGAGCATGAATCCAAGTCCATCTCTGTCCCGTGAGTGGTTGCACGTTTTCAGTGACAGGGGTTCACGACCCCGTTGAGGTTGAAAGGAGTCTTGTAATCTTACCAGTGTGATTTATTTAATGTTTTCCACATTTTGCCGGGTGCGCCTGGAATCGGGACCACGGGAAGTCACAGGGTGTTGGGCTCTGAGGCGGAGGCGCCCTCCCCAGAGCAGTCCCCTTCCAGACGGTTCTGGGCTCGGGGCTGCCTGCGTTGGCCTTGTGTGTGTCTGTCTGTTCTGTCCCCGCGACTGGCCGTCTTCCTTCCACCTTCCTTCTTTCCTTATTCGAACAAGAGCGTGTGTCGGTAACAACTCAAGACGCCTGCCAGGCGGGGTGGTCAGTCGGCCGGCCGTGCGGAGGCCCGGGGAGGTCGTGCGCGGCCTTCGGGCGGCAGGGTGCGCCCGCTGCTGCCACAGGGCGGCCCTAGTCCTTGCCGCAGCCACGCTGTAGTCAGGAAAGCAGCCCAGAAACGTGGAAGCTCGTTTCAGCATCGATCGTTCCTCGAGGAAGTCGGGGGGAGGCTTGTGGCAGAAAGCCAAGCCAGACAGGTCGGGCGTGCCAGGACCACGAGGGGACAGTCGGCGGGGGCCCGGGTGCAGAGCCCCCAGCGAGGCGGCTCGGCTGAGGACGCAGAGCAGCCGTGTGTAGCTTGGCGAGGGCAGACGGGGGACACAAGTCCCTGTGTGGGCCTCGGATGAGGTGGCCTCATGGGGAGAATGCTAGGGTGCAGGCGGAGGCACTTGAGGCTGGCGGGTAGTAGAGGCCGCAGTGGAGTCAGGGAAGCTTCTGGGCAGAGGTGGCGGTGACGGGGCAGGAAGTAGCAGGGCTGGGCTTCGTGGTGTGCAGGGGGGGCCGGGGGGCCAGGGGGCCTCCTCGGACACACGCTGTAAGGTGGGAAGGAGCAGGTGGGGCCAGGTCCCTGGCTGGAGGCTTTCCCTGTTGCCACGAGTCCTGCCAGAGACCCCCACACTGCGGTGGGTGGGGAGCACCCCTGCTTTGGCCGCCCTGAGAAGCAAGAGGCGCCCGTCTGACAGCCGGGTGAGGATCGGGAGGGCGTCGGGGGACCAGCAGCCCGGAGGTCAGCGAGCGCGCCGCCGCGTCCAGGGGGTGTTGGCGCCAGGAGAGCAGGAGCTTGGGGTTTGGGGCAAAGGGCAGGCGCTTTCGAGAGAGAAGTGCCGTGTTCGCAAGGAGGAGAGTAGGCCGTGTGCACGGGAGGGCGGCGCTGTGGCTCCCAAGGTCCCCTCCGCCTTCCCTAAATCTGTGTAAAACCTACGTGGAAAAAGGTCTAGGTGTGGAGGGAAAGCAAGTCCGCCAAGCGGGGAGCAGTAGGTGTCTCTAGAGTAATTTGCCGCAGTTCCTGTGTCAGGAAATCCACCCTTGGAAAGCACGTCGCTCCGTGGTCTGTCTGTGTTTGCAGTCGTGCAGCCTTCGAGGGATTCGCTCAGGGCCGCCCGCTGCGTGCAGGGATCCTGGGGCCATTGTGCTGGGGCGCCGCACGGCCTAGGCTTGCCCCCCAAGTTCACGTGTCCCGAAGTTCGGGGCTAAAAGGAGGGGACCTTTTACTTTCTGCTTCATCTGCTTCGTGGATGAAACAGTTACAAATCATTTTAACTGCTTAAGTTTAACTGAAATTACGGCACTGGCTACGTCCAGACGCTCAGGAGGGTAGGATAGTAGTGGGCACGTTGCACGTTGCAAATACGAAACTTTCCTCACTGCAGAGCGTCCTGTGGGGGGCAGCGCCGAGCAGACCTGTCTGCCAGCCTCCCCGCGGCAGTGCGGCTCCCCTGCCTGGGCTCTCCCGTGGGTGTGGTTTGTAGGCGGCTGAGGCCGGGACCTCGCCGACCCTGTGCTTCCCAGACGCTGTGTGGGAGCAGCGCCCCCTGGCCCCCCAGTCGCACCAGCATGCTCGGAACGTGTGCAGAGCTGGGGGCCGGGAGAGGAGGGAGGAGGAGGAATCTGCCAGGAGCCTCTGGCTTGACCTGTGGCCATAGCCACAGCTTGGTGACTTTCTCCTGTTTGCGAGTCTTCTTTCGCCGGGGTTGGGCTCGTAAGACAAGCTCACTATGAGACGCGGTGTGTTTCGTTTTTGATTATCACCAAGACACCGTGAGGTGGTTGCTCGTTGCCAGTGATGAGAAGGGGTCAGAAGCACGTGGGGTCAGAAGTGAAAGAGCCTTCAGACGGCCTCTATTCCAAATCTCATTCCCGGAGGGACCGTTTTCTGTTTTGTCTCCAGAGCCTTTTCTTTGCTTTCTGTAAACATCCGTGTCACGTTCCGTCCTGTTTTCACTTCATGAGCATTTGCCTGCATCACTAAGTCGTGCTGTGAACCCCAATTTCAGTGGCTGCATCCTGGGTGGGGACACCCTCGTTGGCCACTCCGTTCCCGGTTGTTAGTCTTTCTGTGGGGACCGTCCCGGGGTGGGGGGGTAGGAAGGGATGGGCTGCACGTCGTCACCCATCACCGTTGGGGACTGGTTCACCAGTGAAGGGCGCGCAGGGGGTTGGAGTTGGCGCCGCGAGGCCCTTCCCGACATGAACCCTCGGTTCTTCCCTGCCACAGAGGACTACGGGCACTACGAAGAGCTACCGGGGGAGCCTGGGGAGCACCTCTTCCCCGAGCACCCTCTGGAGCCCGACAGCTTCTCTGAGGGAGGGCCCCCAGGCCGGCCGAAGCCGGGCGCCGGTGTCCCCGACTTCCTGCCCTCAGCCCAGAGGGCCCTGTACCTGAGGATCCAGCAGAAGCAGCAAGAGGAGGAGGAGAGAGCGAGGAGGCTGGCTGAGAGCAGCAAGCAGGACCGGGAGAATGAGGAAGGCATGTGTCCTCCCCAGGGGCAGGGGCGTCCCCTGGCCGGCCCAGGCCCCCGCGGGCCACTGTGCAGTGCAGAGGTGGGGGCCGCCTAGGTGGGGTTTTGTGTTGGAAAGGAGCGCGTGTCCGGGGAGGACCCTTGCCCAGGGCCGTGAAACCAGGCTGGGCTGCTGCGTTGCCTGTGCCTGAGGAAATTGGAAGTCAGGGCTGCCATTCAGTGTCTTGGGGGTCAAGAGCCACCCTGACCCCTAGAGGAGGGAGGTGGGCTGGTCCCTGGAGGAGACAGCAGCCAACAGGATTTCCCTTCTGCGCCGTTACAGAAGAGGCTCAAAGGAGATGCTCCCAGCTCCCCTTTTCCTAGCCCCTGTTCTCAGGAAGTCAGCAGATGACAGCTAGTCGCTGACTTAAACCAGTAACAGTTAGCCGTCCCAGCTGCCAGGTCGCTCGGTGCCACACCGCGGATCTGACGGCATTCCGCGCAGGAGGAAGTGGGGCGGACAAATGGTGTCTAGAACCAGGAGCCGGAGGCCACAGGTGGCCTTTGTAAGAGCCCGGGAGCAGGTGGGGACAGTGGGAAGAGAGGACAGCGCCCTCCCTTGGCGGCTCCATTTCACCTACCTAGAAGGTTTCTGAGTAGGCCCACCGGGCCCCGTCTCTTCCCAGCCCGTGACTGGCCTTCCCTGGGACATGGTAACCTTGCGAGGGGCCTGGGGGCCAGTGTCGGCGAGCCCCGAGCGCAGTGAGGGCGGCGTCAGCCGTAGCTGCTTCCAGGCGCCCACAGCTGGGCCTGGCGTGCTGGGACCCCCGTCCACGGGGCTGAGGGCGAGGTGGCAGAGCCCTGGGCCAGGATTCCGAGCCTAGTCCCTGCTCTGCTCCCCATCTCCTGGCGCTGTCCACGCCTCTGCTTTCTCGTCTGTCAAACGGGCACGATAATAACATCACCTCCCGGGTGGTCGTGAGAATACGAAGACAAAGCACTTAGAGCAGTGCCGGCACACGGGGAAAGGGCTAGAAACGTCAGCCAGTGACCTGCCAGGCCCGGCGCTCAGCCCACCTGAGCTCAGTGGCCGTTTGCGGCAGCCCGCAGAGGGAGGGGAGACTGAGGTTCTCAGAGGTAAGAGGCAGAGGAGCCCTTCACCCGGAGGGCTGCTGTGGGGTCCGAGAGTGGCGGCCGATGGTCACTCATGTTCCTCCTTCTCTCTGTTTTTTCTTAGGTGACACTGGGAACTGGTACTCGAGTGACGAGGATGAGGGTGGGAGCAGCGTCACTTCCATCCTTAAGACCTTGAGGCAACAGACGTCTAGCAGACCCCAGGCTTCCGTCGGGGACCTCAGCAACAGTGGGCTGGGGGATCCCCGCCTCCAGAAAGGACACCCTGCGGGAGGCCGGCTGGCTGACCCTCGCCTCAGCCGGGACCCCAGACTCACCCGCCATGCCGAGGCTTCCAGCGGGTCTGGCCAGGGAGACACGGGGCCCTCCGACCCTCGGCTGGCCCGCTCCCTGCCCGCCCCCAAACCCGAAGGCGGCCTTCATTCCAGCCCCGCAGGCCCCGGCGGCTCCAAGGGGTCCGGACCACCCCCTCCAGAAGAGGAGGAAGGGGAGCGGGCCCTGCGGGAGAAGGCCATGACCATCCCCCTGGACCCTCTCCCGGGACACCCGCTGCGGGACCCGAGGTCACAGCTGCAGCAGTTCAGCCACATCAAGAAAGATGTGACCCTGAGCAAGCCGAGCTTCGCCCGCACCGTGCTCTGGAACCCCGAGGACTTGATCCCCCTGCCCATCCCCAAGCAGGACGCGGTGCCCCCCGTCCCTGCGGCCCTGCAGTCCCTGCCCACCCTGGACCCCAGGCTGCACCGTGCCACTGCCACGGGGCCCCCCAACCCCCGGCAGCGCCTGGGCACCTCCACAGACCCCGGCGCCTCTGGCTCCAGCCTGCCTGACTTTGAGCTGCTCTCTCGCATCCTTAAGACAGTCAATGCCACGGGCCCCTCAGCGGCCCCGGGCTCCAGCGACAAGCCCAGTGACCCCCGAGTGCGGAAGGCACCCACCGACCCCCGGCTCCAGAAACCAGCAGACTCTGCTGCCTCCTCCCGGGCCGCCAAGCCTGGACCCACCGAAGCTTCGTCTCCAGCCGGCAGCCCCAGCGGGGAGTCCTCCCCACCAGCCACCGCCCCCTATGACCCCCGAGTGCTGGCTGCCGGTGGGCTGGGCCAGGGCAGCGGGAGTGGGCAGAGCAGCGTGCTGAGTGGCATCAGCCTCTACGACCCCAGGACTCCCAACGCAGGGGGCAAAACCGCGGAGCCGGCTGCCGATGCGGGCGCCCAGCCCAAGGGCCCCGAGGGCAATGGCAGGAGCTCGGCCGCCAAGGCCAAGGAGCCCCCGTTCGTGCGCAAGTCTGCCCTGGAGCAGCCGGAATCCGCGAAGCCCGCTGCGGATGGGGGCACGGCCACGGCCACGGACAGATACAACAGTTACAACCGGCCCCGGCCCAAGGCCGCCGCGGCCCCCACCGCCCCCCCGGGCGCCCCGCCACCAGAGGGCGCCTCGCCCCAGCCCGGCGTGCACAACCTGCCTGTGCCCACCCTCTTTGGGACCGTGAAACAGACGCCCAAGACGGGCTCCGGGAGCCCCTTTGCCGGCAACAGCCCAGCCCGCGAGGGCGAGCAGGACGCGGGGTCCCTGAAAGATGTTTTTAAAGGCTTTGACCCCACTGCCTCCCCCTTTTGCCAGTAGTGTTAAGCTGGAGTCAAGCGCCCCCTGCACCCCACCCTTCCCAGGGCAATATTTAAGGGTAGCAACCAGAGTTGGGAACTTGGGGGGAGGGGGGCTCTGGGTGGTTTTTTTTTTCCCCCCTTATTTTTTTTGTCTCGCTCTCCATGTCTCTCGCTCGCTTTCTCTTTCTCTTTCACTCTCTCTTTTTTAATAGTACTTTCTTTACGACACATAAATTGTATATATAACCATTTTCAGTCCGTCCTGGTCAGTGCTGCGGGGCTCCCAGGCTCCCGCCAAGAAAACCTACTTCTGCACCTGAACAGTTGCAAGTCTCCTGGGCCCCGGCCCCAGCCAGCACGTCCTCTGGCCAGCCTGTCACCCGGGACTCTCTGAAGGCTGGAGTCCCAGTCTGGTGGCTGGGGGTCCGGTGGGTTTTCTGGGCAGAGCTTGGCTCCTTGTCCGCCCCCTGCCTGCCCCCGAGCACAAAGCGAGCAGTGGGTGTCGGAGGGCCCTGAACGTCGCTCACCCCATACGAGCGAGGAGCGATGAAACCGAGACGGGGGACAGGCCCTGACGACCTGCGGCGGGGACCGAAGGAAGGAGACCCTGTGAAAGAAAGGCAGAGAGCCCTCCTGCTCCCGCCTCCTGCGGATCCGCTGCCGTCCGTCCGGAGTTCATCCTCAGACCCGCTCCCTGTACCCACATCAGAAGACTCCACGGTGAGAGATGGCCCTGGAGGCGGCAGGGCTGGTGTGGGGCGGCGTCCCCCAAAAGCTCCCTCCAGGAGCCAGGCTCTGCACCCTGCACGTTTCCCGTCAGTATTAGCTCCCATCCCTCCCGTCCGGTCGTGTTGCGGCCACGCCTCCTCCCCTCAGGCTGGGGGTCTTTTCTGGTCCTCCGGAGCCGGAGCACCCAGTGTGCCGGCCCCAGCCCCTCGGGGGATAGCTCAAGGATCCGTGGCGTGGCCGCTCCACCAGGCTCCCGAAAGAGGGAGCCCCAGGTGGTTCTTGGCAAAGTGTTTCTGCTCCCTGCTCGCTTTGAACCTCCTTGCACCGTGTCTAACTTGGGGCCTGTGGTTTTGGTGTGTTTGGTTTTCTTCCTAGCTGACAGGTACGTGGGTTCAGAGGCGTGTCACAGTGTTGGATTTCGGGGGGCTTGAGGAAAGGGCAGGAGGCTAGCCAGGGCAGGGGGTGCTGCTGGGCCCTCTCCGGAAGCAAGCCCAGCAGGACCCCCACTTGCAGGCAGAGGGGGTGGAACCAGAAACCTGCATCCCGCTCCCCTCCTCCGGCTGAGCCGGGATGGGAGCAAAGGCCTCGGCACTGGGCTCCCCCACCTGCCCCAGGACCCTGGCTGAGGCCCAGCTCGGGGGACCTTCCCCCCCACCCCCCCGACCTGTGTGGAAGCGGTGCTGGCCGTCTCTTGCCTTTTTCTCATCCCGTCCCCCCACCCGCCTTGCTTAAGGCCCCCAACTATTCCTTGCTAATAATGAGGAAACCTGATGACCCAGCCAAAGGGTTTCCCTTCCCACCTCCTTGGGGTGGGAGGTGCGTGAGGCTCCTAAACCAAACCCCTTTCCCCGGAAAAAGAAAAAAGAAAAAACAGTTGTTGAGTTTGGGGCCGGAAGCCAGGGCGGGAGAAGGCAGCCCACAAGGTCAGTGCGCCGTGATCAGGTTGGTTTGGTTTGTCTTTGTCTTTTTTGTTTTTGTTGTTTTTAAACAATCATTAGCGAGATTTTTCTTCAGCCACCCGTGTCGGCCTTGAAGCAAAGGGCTGCAGCCCTTGGTGTTTGTAAAAATAAGTAAGAATACACAGTGTGGCTGTGGGTTTTTTTTTCCCTCCCTCCTTTGAAAATTTTCTTTTGTAAAAGCAAAATTAAATACTTTTTTAAAACCGAAATCTGTGGATGAAATAGAAGCTGGAACCCTCCTGTCGGAATATTCAGCCTAAGAACCTCATGGGACTATGAATTGCCCCGAAATTTTCATTTGCCATCAGGCCAAGCTTTTAAAAACAAAATGTTCTCTAACCAGGATTGTAACAAAAGTGTAAATACTACTTCAGAGTTGAGAGTTGATGGTGCAAATATGTATATAACGTACTGTATTTTTACAATGATCATCGCATGACTGTCCCAGCTCCCTTTTTGTACTCCTTATCTGTCTTCCAGAAATGTCACCTGCCCTTTCTCCTGTGGTCTCTTAATCCAATAATTGTATTACTGCCATTAAAGGATGCAGTTATTTTAAAACTCCTGCAGTCTCGCCTCTCCATGCCACACCCCCCTACCATCCCTCGCCCCAAGAATGACAAAACCTAGATCTCTTCTCGGTGGCCGGCCCCTGGGTGACATTCGTGATGACACCGGGGGGATCGGGGCCTCCAAACAGCCTACGCTTTCCTTCGGGTTGGCACCTGCCTCCCACGGTTTCTGAGCCCCTGCTTCGGGCCAGTGTCAGCACCCAGTTTCAGTGGTGAGCTCCACGGCCGCGCCCCCGCACAGCCCACAGAAGGGCCAGCGGTGAACAAGCGGGACAGCCGAGCTGGCTGCCAGGGAGCCCTGACCACTTCAGACCGAATGTGTGTGTCTCCTCAAAATTCGGACGTTAACACACCTCTTCCCCCCCTGCCCTTCCCGTGCCACAGTGTTAGGAGGTGAGGCCTCTGGGAGGTGCTGAGGTCGGGGGGATGAGGTTGGAGCCCTTCCACGTTTGCCAGTCTAAGCTGGTAAGCTCTTGAGTTGATGTCAACATTTCCGGATGCAATCTTTGAATTTCTCCCCATTCATCCGTATCGAGCGAGGATGACCTCACCTGCACCTCGAAACTCCCAGCCCGGCCGGCTTAAACATCGAGGAGGAGTCCAGCACCTTGGCAAGAAGGTCGACCGGGCAGTTCCGGGGTTGGCCAAATTGGAAGGAACCCTAAAGCCACACGGGTTTGGGCCAACTTTCATACCAGCTGGTCGTCCCCGCGTGATCGCGATTTGGCGAGAGCACCTCCGCCTCGCCCCGCCAAGTGCAGAAGCAGGGAAGGAGCTCTCCCATACTTCCGTGTGAGCGAGGGAGCACTTCCTGGAAACCCCTCAGCGCACTTCCTGTCCGGTCTCGTCCGCCCTCCCTCCGTTAGTTGCTGGCAAGAGGGACACTGGAGTCTCACGTTCCGTGCTTGGTCAAAGATCCGGCATCCCGAGGCGGAGCACACACACAGCTGCGTGGCTCGCAATGCCGGGGAGGCACAGGAGCCATGACGGGAGAGACGCAGTGGTGATTCAGCCAGCAGACGTGTGGTGGGCGGCCCCGGGCTCCATCAGAGGCGACCCGCTGGCTGGGTCAGGGACCTGCACCCAGGAGGTTGACAGATCCTCGAGAGCCTCGAAGGCGTTGCTACAGACGCGGGCAGGGAAGAGCCTGGAGAGTTCGCATTCAAGTAAGGACCAGACTGGAGGCTAGAAGCTTCCTTCCGACGGGGGTGTGGGACGTGGATTGGCTAGGGCACGATAGGGGTGGAGGGAGCCTGGTGGGATGACAAAGCAAGAGGAGCAGGGGGCTGGGAAACCAGAGGACCCGAGACTCAGGGATTAGACAGGACCTGGTACAGTGACACATGAGGGGTGACAGAGAAGAGGGGTCGGAGAGGAGGTCTGAGCAGCCCAGTGGAGGGCAGTTCCCTTGCTGAGATGACGGCACTGGGGAGGACGAGGCGGTCTGGGTGGAGACTGTGCCCCCCCCCCCCCCGCCCCGCATAGAGCTGGGTAACGTCTCAAGAGGGGCGTGGAGCCCTGAATGTCACTGTTGGAAAAACGGAGCCTGAGAACAGAAGGGGCCAGTGGGCATCGGCTAGTGAGTGAGGCCAAGAGCCATGTTGAGAGCCTTCTACTTTCAAAGATGATTGGGACTTTGGGACTGGCACCGGTGCCAGTGTCCCGGGGAACCTGACCCGACCCACCGCCCAGATTCTACAGGTGCGAACGTGTGACCGTACTTTGCTTTGTCAGAGGCTTCGCTGTCTGCCCATCCCTCTCCACCCAGCAGAACACAGCCCCTCAAGTCTCCTCAGCGTGTGTATCACTAACCAGAGTTCAATATTCACGTTCCTTTTTTTTTTATTCTTAAAGTGCAACTCCTGTATCGTGAAATGCACAGAACTTCCATGTACACTCATGAAGTTTTGAGAAATGCATTCGTCTGCATGCCCCAAACCCCAATGAATATAGAGAAAGTTCCCTCAGGATCCCTCCTGGTCAGTCCTAGCACTGTGCCCCTGGATGAAGGGGGGGGCTGCAATTATTTATTGGCTTGCCTGCTGGGGGCCCTTTGGGGCTACTCTGGATACAGCTGCTGAACACGTTTATGTGAGCCCTCAGGGTGAACATGTTCGTTTCTCTTGGGTAAATACCTAGGAGTGAAGTACGGATGTTTAGTTTTTTTTTTTTTTTTAAGATTTTTATTTATTTATTTGACAGAGAGAGATCACAAGTAGGCAGAGAGAGGCAGGCAGAGAAAGGGGGAAGGAGGCTCCCCGCTGAGCAGAGAGCCCGTTGTGGGGCTCGATCCCAGGACCCTGAGATCATGACCTGAGCCAAAGGCAGAGGCTTTAACCCACTGAACCACCCAGGCGCCCCACGGATGTTTCATTTTATAAGAAACTGCCAAACTTCCAAATCGGTTGTACCATTTTTCGGTCTCACCAGCGGTGAATGAGAGCTCTGGTTGCTCTATATCCTTGCCAACCCTTCCCATATAGGTTTCTAATATACTAATATTGATCTATTTCATTTAGGTCAAATTCACATAACATAAAATTAACCATTTAAAAAAATTTTTTTTAAGTAGGCTCCGTGCCCAACCTGGAGCCCGAGACAGGGCTTGAACTCACAACCCTGAAATCAAGACCTGGGCTGTGAGATTGAGTCAGATGCTTGACTGACCAAGCCACCCAGTCAGTTAAGGCCCCCAAATCAGCCATTTTTAAGATTTTTTTTTTTTTTTTTTTTAGAGAGCGAGAGACTGAGAATGAGAGGAGAGAAGGTCAGAGGGAGAAGCAGACTTCCCGCAGAGCCGGGAGTCCGATATGGGACTCGATCCCGGGACTCCGGGATCATGACCTGAGCCGAAGGCAGTTGCTCAACCAACTGAGCCACCCAGGTGCCCCTAATCAGCCATTTTTAAAATGAACAGTCCAGTAACATTTAGTACCTTCTTGATGTTGTATAACCATCACCACCTCTTTCCAGCTCCAAAACATTTTTATTACCCCAAAAGAGAAGCCCCTGGGGTGCCTGGGTGGCTCAGTTGTTAAGCATCTGCCTTCGGCTCAGGTCAACATCCCAGGGTCCTGGGATTGAGCCCTGCCTCAGGCTTCCTACGCAGAAGGAAGCCTGCTTCTCCCTCTCCCACTTCCCCTGCTTGTGTTCCCTCTCTTGCTTTTTTTCTCTGTCAAATAAATAAAATCTTAAAAAAAAAAAAAAGGG
The DNA here is from genome assembly GCA_028533885.1 of Nasua narica. Classification (NCBI taxonomy): domain Eukaryota; kingdom Metazoa; phylum Chordata; class Mammalia; order Carnivora; family Procyonidae; genus Nasua; species Nasua narica. The sequence continues at coordinate 6,255,390 of CM052803.1, forward strand.
TCCTTTTCCTGACAATCACAGGGTTATCCCTTTCTTATAAACAAGCTTCCACCAGAGATGAGACACAAACATCAAATAATATTGATAGGAACGTTTGACTGGATATTTGCAAGAGACCCACCCCTGGCGGTAGAAGAGCTGCATTTTCTCTCACTGGTATTTACCCTGTTGTGAGTCTGGTGAGTAGCTCTTAATACTATGAAAACTTTTTTTTTTTTTTTAAGATTTGGAGTCTATCAGTTGTTTTAGTAAGGACCGGCAAGGTTCTGCTGCGGAAATTCAAGCTTGCAAATCTCAGTGGCTCATTCCCGTGGCTGCAGGAAGCTCGGCTCGTCATAGGCTCTAAGGCAGGGACCCAGGCTGCCTGAGGCTCCGCCCCCAGAACCACTGGGCAGTGAGGAGGGAAGATGGAGGATTGCCCCCAGCCCTTAAATGCTTCTTATCCAAGGCCATGGACTTCACCTCTGTTGTTTTTCATTGGCTAAAAGGAGTCATGGGGCCAGCTGAACTTCCAGGAGGATGGGGAGGGTCTATTCTGCCTTGGGGCCAGGAGGCGGACAGCTGGAGCTGCTTGGAGACCAGCACTAAGGTCTCCCGCACCAGCGTTACCAAGTTCTCCCAGGTGTCCCTCCTGGTTTGTAGGGGCCACACCACGGGCTGCAGTACCCAGCTGAGGAAGGCCCCTCTCATCTGTCTGCCACCGCAGGGAGCCCCATTCCCCCAGGCTTGAACAGCTGAAATTCACCCCTACATTTGCATGGAGACCACGCCCTCAAACGCTCCCCAGCCAATGAGTGAGCAGAGTGGGCGTGGAGACGCGGTGGGTGGTGGGGTCTTTGCTTCTACGGAGCTAATCCTGCGCGGTCGGGGCCCCACCCTAGGCCTTCATTTAACCTTCATCACCTGCATAAAGCCCCCTCTCCAAATACAGCCACGCTGAGGGCTAGGGTTTCAGCGTCCGAGTTTGGGGAGGACCCAGTTCAGTCCATAGCACCTACCCCGGATTCCCGTATCCCCAATAGATGATTGGTTTTTTGGGTTTTGTTTTTTTTAAGATTTTATTTATTTTTTTGAGATAGAGTGCCAGAGAGAGAGCACCAGCCGGTGGGGAGAGGCAGAGGGAGAAGCAGGCTCCCCACTGAGCACAGAGCCCCACGCGCGGGGCTCGATCCCAGAACCCCAGGGGGTCATGACCGGAGCAGAAGGCTGACCCCCAACCGACTGAGCCACCCAGGCCGTCCGACACGACAGATGATGTGAAAGGTAAAATCTTTTACACAGTCGTTCTTACTTCTTCTGGTGGTTACTCTGTTTCTCTCTTTTAAAAAATAATGTTGGCGGTTAAAAAAAGATGTATTATTTATTTGAGAGAGGGCGCGAGCAGAGGGAGGGAGAAGCAGACTCAGCGGGGGGCCCGGCTCCGGGCTGAATCGGATTCCAGGAACTCGGGATCAGGACCAGAGTCTCAGGCCGACTGAGCCTCCCAGGTGCCTCTGTTTCTCTTAAAATGTGTCAGTTTTAGGTGTTTTCTGCCAACTTCCTTCCTTCCCTTCTTCAGGCTAGTCTTGTAACTTTACATACTATGACACACTCTGTCCATCAACAAATTGTTCTCTCAAGAAACACGGCCCACTAGAATGTTCTGCAGGGATGGAAATGGTCTCTCTCCTTGCTCTTCCAAATGGCAGCATCTGGGCACATGTAGCCACCAAGCATTTACACCTGGCCCTGGATTTTACTTTTAAATTAACGTGAGTTTAAATTTGAATGGAAGGCACATGCCCCAGCGTTGGACAGCGCAGCCCTAAACCCTAGATACAGCTCAGGACTTTCCACTTGTTAAAACTATCAGTTACAAATCATTCCATTTACTTTCCTTTCCAGACCTCCCACCTCCTGTCACCTGTATTTATGCTCCAGCTTGCTGTGTTTGCTGCTGTAACATATTAGAACAAACATAGGGGCTTAAAAAGAACGCAAATGCATTCTCTTGTAATTTTGAAGACCAGAAGTCTGAAATCAAAGTGTCAGCAGGGTTGTGTTCTTTCTGGAGGGTTCAGGGAAGAATTCATTTCTTTGCCTTCTCCTCCAGCTTCGAGAATCCTCCTGCAGTGTTTGGGTTGAGGTCTTTTCCTTAAGTCCCTCTGACCTCTTGCTCTTACATCTCCTACTATTAACTGATCCTTCCGACTCCCTCTTCGAAAAGTCTCTGTAGCCCATACCCTAATTCCTGGAACCCAAGAATGCTATATTGCATGGGAAAAGGAACTTTGCCGGTGTGGTTAAGGGTTGTTAGATGGGGAGACGGTCCTGCATTACCTGGGGGGGGGGGCCGGAGGTCGTCACAGGGATGTTCATAAGAAGGAGGTGGGAGCGGGGCGCCTGGGGGGCTCAGTCCTTAAGCATCTGCCTCAGGTCGTGATCCCGGGGTCCTGGGATCGAGTCCCACATGGGGCTCCCTGCTCATCAGGAAGCAGGGATGAGCACTCCCCCACTTGTGTTCCCTCCCCCTGCTTGTGTTCCCTCTCGCTGTGTCTCTGTCAAATAAATAAATAAAATCTTAAAAAAAAAAAAAAAGGAGGAGGAGGAGGCGGGAGCTCTGAGTGGTAGGTGGGGAAGCAGAGTTCAGAGTAGTTCTAGGAAGAGGCCGCAAGCCAAGGAAAGCAGCCAGCCTTTGGCCCCTGCTTCCCACTGAAACCCCAAAGAATTGAAAGCAGGTACATTAACAAGTATTTCTACATGTGTGTTCATAGCAGTGTTATTTTTTATTAAGATTTTATTATTTATTTGGCAGAGAGCGCACAAATGGGGAGAGGTGGGCAGAGGCAGAGGGAGAAGCAGGCTCCCCGGTGAGCAAGGAGCCTGATGCAGGACTCTATCCAGGGACCCCAGGATCATGACACGAGCCAAAGGTAGATGCTTAACCAACTGAGCCATTCCGGTGTCCCAGCCGCATTATTTATAATCGGCAAAGAATGGATGTAACCCACATGTCCACCTACTGATGAATGGACAAACAGAATGTACTGTATCCCTAGAAGGGAATATTACTCCCTTGTAACAAGGAATGAAGCCTGGAGCTGGGTTGCAACATTGAAAACATTAAGCTAACTGAAATAAGCCAGACAAGAAGGCTACATATTGTAGGATTCCATCTCCCTATGAAATGTCCAGAACAAATCCACAGAGACAGAAAAGAGATTAGTGGTCACCAGGGGCTGGGGGAAGGGGTGGGGGTGGGGGGTGGGGGTTGTACGGGGAGTTTTCTCTGGGTGATCAAAATATTCTGCAGTTAGTGATGCCAGTTGTGCAACCATGTGAATATTCTAAAAGCCACTGAATTGTACACTTTAAAAGGATAAATTTTATCCGGGTGCCTGGGTGGCTCAGTTGTGATCTCAGGGTCTTGGGATCCAGCCCCGCATTGGGCTCTCTGCTCAGCGGGGAGCCTGCTTCTCCCTCTCCCACTCCCTCTGCTTGTGTTCCCTCTCGCTGTGTCTCCCTCTGTCAAATAAATAAATTCTTATTTATCTGGCTGAGAGGGATCACAAGTAGGCAGAGAGGCAGGCAGAGAGATGGGGGGAGGAAGCAGGCTCCCTGCTGAGCAGAGAGACCCGATGCAGGGACCCTGAGATCACGACCTGAGCCAAAGGCAGAGACTTTAACCCACTGAGTCACCCAGGCGCCCCAATAAATAAAATCTTAAAAAAAAAAAGACGGATTTCATGGTATGTGAATCGCTTCTCAATTTTTTTTTAAAAAGCCCCTAGCATTCTTCTATACCAACAATAATCAGATAGGAAATCAACAAAAAATGAGATAACTTCAAGAGTGATAAAATCTATACGGCATCTAGGAATTAACCTAATGAAGAATGCACGAGAACTTTCTGGAGATGTCAAATTAAAAAGAAAAAAAAATCTGAGATTAGGAGAAGTTTTATTCAAAAAGACTATTTTAGAACATGTGACTCTTGATCTCAGGGGTCGGAGGTCTGAGCCCCATGGTAAGAGTAGAGGTTACTTAATAAAATCTGTACAAAAATAAATAAATAAAGACCATCTCAGTGGGGAGGCTGCTCTGACCTCTGAGGTCTGCAAGTGTCTCCAAGTCAGAGAAAAGGGCATTGCTTTCCTCTGGCAAGTGGGGTTTGTATTAGGGGAAATTGGGTACGTGAGGGGAAGTAAGTAACCCACGGGCTTTGACAGGAAGTGTGTCCTCTTGTGGTCAGCAGGTCTCTGGAGACTCTGATGGCCTATTCAGTTGGGGGGAAGGGCAGTTCGGGGTGGGGGGGCGGGGGCAGGGAGGGAGGAGAGCAGCCTGACTCAGGGTGGGTCAGGGCAAGACAGAGGGGTCGCCCGTGCACACGGGGCCAGAGAGAAAATGCCAGAGTTGTGTCTTAGGACTTAAAGGGCAACCCAAATGAATGCTGGATTGGTGGTTCACGTGACCTGCCTCGTCCTTCCTCTCCGGGCCTAAAAATATCCTGCCACAAAAGCTAATCCTTTATCCACCCCCCCCCTCCACTTTATTGTTGTGGCCCCAGTTGGAACAGGGTCTGATATCTGGGGTGAGCTCTTGATAAAAATATATATTTTTTTTCTTTTTAAAGATTTTTATTTATTTATTTGACAGAGAGACAGTGAGAGAGGGAACACAAGCAGGGGAGTGGGAGAGGGGGAAGCAGGCTCTCCGCTGAGCAGGGAGTCCAATGCACAGCTCCATCCCAGGATCTTGGGATCATGACCTGAACAGAAGGCAGATGCTTAACGACTGTGCCACCCAGGCACCTGTAAAAATATATTCTTAAATTTTTTTTTTATGGAGATGTAATTGACATCTAACATTGTGTAAGGAATATACAACAAGTTGATTTGGTACATTATATATATATGTATATACATATACACACACACACACACACACACACACTTATATATAATGTTGCAATAGGATTACCCCCTGAGCCTTAGCTAACACCTCCATCATGCCACATAATTGCCATTTCTTTTTTGTGGTGAGTTCCTATATATTCTGTAAAAGAATCCCAATGCCTGGTCGTCCCTCCCCCTGGCAGGTACGCCTGCGTTGGTCTGGGATGAGGCTGGAGCCTTAACGTTTAAAGCTCCTGGTCAGTTGTATATGAGAACGACTGATCAAATCCCAAGGGCAGAGGCAGCCGGCCAACCCTCTGATCTGTCTCTTTAAGGAGGATTTGTTTTCTTCTGCCCTGACCCTTTCTGACGTTCATTTTTCTCTCGCTTCTCGTCAGTCTAAACCGTTCCACCAGCCAAGAATGTGAGAAATGTGTCTCAAATATTTTCTGTTCCACTTAATCCCATTTAATGCTTAGGGTTCATTGCCAGCAGCCAGGCTGTTCCAGCCCATTTGAACTCCCTCCCGAGTTTAACCCCCTCCAGAGCTCCCAGTCGGCCTCCCTCACCACAAAGTCCAGGCTCTTCTCAGTGGCAGATGAAAGAGCAGGTAAGGGGGGGCCTGGCCTGGCAGGTCTCAGAGCCAAGATCCCAGAGGGTAATGGAGAGCTATGGAAGGGTTTCAGCTGGGGAGAGACATCATTAGATGCTCATTTAAAATAGCTTCTGGCAGGGTGCCTGGGTGGCTCACTGTTAAGTGTCCAACTCTTGATTTTTGGCTCAGATCATGATCTCAGGGTCGTGGGATTGAGCCCTGTGTCAGGCTCCACACTCAGTGGGGAATCTATTGGAGATTCTCTCCCTCTGCCCCTCCCCCTGCACACTGTCTCTCTCTCAAATGAATAAATCTTAAATATAATATATTAATATTAATATATAATATTTGCAGTAATATATTAGTATATAATATAAATATTAATATTGATATATTAAATATAATGTATATCCATATGTCCTCTGGCTGCTAAGTCTTTTTTCCACTGAGCTGTCAGCACCACATTCTAAAGACGAACGTCAGATCATGCTACCCCTCCGCTCAGAATCTTCCACTGGCTCCCATCACACTTAACATAAAATAGAAAGCCTTCAACATGGCCCAGGAGACACGAACCACCCAACCCCCATCAGTCTCTGACTTCATTTTGTCCCCTCTCCCCTTGCTCACTTTTCTCCAGCCACACAGCACCCCCTGGCTCTTCCTCCAGCATGTCAAGTACACTCGAGCCTCAGGGCCTTTGCACATGCTATTCTCTCTGCTTGGAGCCCTCATCCTCATCATCACCTCATAGAGGACTCTTTGTCACTCTAATTGCTATTCGGATGTCACATCCTCAAAACTCAGTAGCTTAAAATAATAAACGTGTATTATTGGGGCACCTGGGTGGCTCAGTGGGTTAAGGCCTCAGCCTTCAGCTCGGGTCGTGGTCTCGGGGTCCTGGGATCCAGCCCCGCATCGGGCTCTCTGTTCGGTGGGAAGCCTGCTTCCCCCTCTCTCTCTGCCTACCTCTCTGCCCACTTGTGATCTCTCTCTCTGTCAAATAAATAAATAAAAATAAATTTTAAAAAAAGGGTATTATTGCCCATAGTTTCTGTGGATTAGGGAGTACCCACAGTACAGGAGTAGCTTAGCTGGGTGGTCATGGCTCGGGGCTTCTCATGAGGTTCGGGCCAGGGCTGTGGTCATCCAAGGACCTGACAGGGGCTGGAAGAACCTTCCAAGGAGGTTCACTCATAGGCAGGCTGGCTGGCAAGCTGGGGCTGGCCATTGGCTTCTCCACAAGGCTGCTCAGGTGTTCTCACAACATGGCAGCTGGCTTCCCACAGAGAAGGTGATGCAAGAGAGCGTGGCGGAAGTAAGTGGCAATGTCTTTTATGACCCAGCCTTGGAAGTCACACTCGGTCACTCCCACAGTATTCCACTGGCCACACGGAGCAGTCCTGATTGGATGTGGAAAGAGACCACACAAAATGTAAAGATGGATCACGCCGTCCTAGAGGCTGGCCGTCATAGACTTCTGTCATTCTCTCCCTCATCACCTTGATTTATTTTCTTCATGGATTTGACATTTCCCAGGATTAAGTATTCCTTTGTCTCTCTTGCCCAGTGTTATCATGTCCACAGGGGCTGGGACACGTCATTTTTTTCTCTCTAGTTCACTGCTATATCCTCAGTGGTTTTTTTGGTTTTGGTTTTTTTGTTTTGCTTTCTTTTTTTTTTTTTTAGTCTAGAGAGAAAGATGGGGGAAGGGCAGAAAGAGAGGGAAAGAGAATCTTAAGGAAGTTCCATGTCCAGCATGGAGCCTGACAGGGGGCTTGATCTCACAAATCTGAGACCATGACCTGAGCTAAAATCAAGAGTCAAATGCTTAACAGACTGAGCCACCCAGGCACTGTGTCTTTTTTTTTTTTTTTTTAAGATTTTATTTATTTGACAGAGGGAGAGAGAGAGATCACAAGTAGGCAGAGAGGCAGGCAGAGAGAGAGGGGAAGCAGCCTCCCTGCTGAGCAGAGAGCCCGATGCGGGGCTCGATCCCAGGACCCCGAGATCGCAACCTGAGCCAAAGGCAGACGCTTAACCATCTGAGCCACCCAGGTGCCCCTGAAAGGTGGAATGATCTTAACAGACAAGTTGAATATCGTCTGATCCCTGCTTAACTCCTCTGTGGCTTCCTACTGCACAGGAGCAGGAGTACAGGTGACCCAGGAACTAAAGGGGGTGACTGCAGACGGGTCCCCTTGCTCTGGATGGGGTTAGGGTGGTCAGAGAGCTGTTTTTCTGGACTCAAAAGATCTCTACACACCGTAGGGCATTTTAGAAAATATAGTTGTCATGGCTGCCCAAGGAAGAAAATGAAACCATTTCATGATGGTAAATAATTGTTTATGTTCAATCTCCTACACTCACTATAAGCTTTCCTGGGCCCCAGATTCTTTCTGTAAGCCTCTGATCATGCTTTATGTGGTCCATGCCTACTCAGAGTTCATGTTTCAAATTAGGCACTTCCTTGCTGACTCCACATCCAGGCTGGGTTAGGTACCCTCTCTGGGCTCCTCTAGCCTCCTGGACTTGCCCAAGGATTTACTTATTTAGCATGTTTATTGCTTATTTTCTGCCTATCCCTCTAGAAAGGAAGCTCCTTGAGAGCAAGGAGTTTTCTAATCCACGAACATGGTATATCTCTCCACTTCTTTAGATCTTCTTTAATGTGACTCAACAGTATTTTTTTTTAATATTTATTTATTTATGGGGCGCCTGGGTGGCTCAGTGGGTTAAAGCCTCTGCCTTCAGCTCAGGTCATGATCTCAGGGTCCTGGGATCGAGCCCCGCATCGGGCTCTCCGCTCATCAGGGAGCCTGCTTCCCTCTCTCTCTCTCTGCCTGCCTCTGCCTACTTGTGATCTCTCTCTCTCTGTCAAATAAATAAATAAAATCTTAAAAATATATTTATTTATTTATTTATTTATTTGACAGAGAGAGAGAGATCACAAGTAGGCAGAGAAGCAGGCAAAGAGAGAGGGGGAAGCAGGCTCCCTGATGAGCAGAAAGCCTGATGCTGGGCTCAATCCCAGAACCCTGAGATCATGACCCAAGTCGAAGGCAAAGGCCTTAACCCACTGAGCCACCCAGGCGCCCCGACTCAACAGTATTTTATAGTTTTCAGTGTAGAAATCTTGCATATCTTTAGTTAAAACATTTCCTAAGTATTTTTGGGTTTGATACTATTGTAAAGGAGGTTATTTTCAATCTCATTTTGCAACTGTTTCCTGCTAGTATGTAAACATAAAATGGATGGTTTTTTGTTTGTTTGTTTTTTAAGTAGGCTCCATGACGGGTGTGGAGCCCAAAGCAGGGCTTGAACCTACGACCCTGAGTTCAAGACCTGAGCTGAGATCAAGACTGAGCCACCCGGGCACTCCTATTTTGAAGATTTAATGAGAATATCCACGGAGAGCAAGAGCACAGCGTCTGATACATGGTTAGTGCCCAATAAACATTTTATTACCTCACTTTTCCCTCCCTATAATAGAGAGAACATTCTAGTTCGTAACTTCTAGGGTTACAATGAGAACTAAAGGACATCATTCACAGACTGTGCATAGCAGAATTCTTGGCACAGGGAAAGCCAGTGGTAAATGCTTGCTATACCAAGTCCCCTGCTTATATTGGGTTGGGGGGCATGGAGATGTGTCAGTCAAGGACCCAGTCCACTGAAAGCTCACAGCCTATTGGCAGAGACACATAAGTATAGAGATCATTGCCACACAGTGTAGTAAGGAGATATATAAAGCCCTGTGTGGACCCAGAGGCAGAAGCGAACTGATGAAATTTGCCAGTGGGATCAGATCCATCCCGCCTCAGACATAAGTTTAAACCTGAAAGGAAACTGCAATTGTTTATACTAGGGAAAATTGGAAACAACTTAGGAACGGGGATCCTCTGTGGCACCTATGTATAATGCATGAGTATGAACCATTAAACTTAATGCTGTAGAACGGAGGGCGGGGATGGTTGCCTGGGGCATGGGGTGAAAATTACTTTTCATTAGACCCTTTTGTATATTTTGCATCTTGGAGTGTGTTCAAAATAAGCAATATTTTTAAAATAAATTATGCTGTGAAAAGTATTCAATGCCACCAGTCAATGTTCACGACTTATTGTTACGTGAAAAAAGTTAATTTGTCAAACGTTTCTAGGTAAATGTAAAACATTTACCTAGAAAAGACAGGGCAGGAATACGACAAAGTATTAGCAGTAACTTCATCATGGGATTAATGTTGACTTTTACTTTCACCTCTTGGCTCTTCGAGATTTTGCTAAGGTTCTACGTGGTTTTTCTTGTTTATTGGTCATGAGAATTAAAGTTATTAACAAAAACTACAACTCCCAGCAGAAATCGTGCCTCCGGCTTCTGAAGACCGGCCTCCTAAGGCGCAATGTTCGCTGGGATTCGTAGTCCAGTAGCAGAAACAAGGTGGGACGCGCAGTACCGGCACAGATGACAGAGGAGGAATCACCACGGTGTCGGCCAATGGACAGTGGGGGCTAGACCTGAGTGGCGCTCGCAAAACCAATGGGTGAGCCGACTTGCCTGAGTGACGTGTTCTTCAGCCTACGAGCGGCCCGTGAGGGCGGGGCGGTGAGTGGCAGCCGTAGTGCGAACCATGGGAGGCGGCTGGTGGTGGGCTCGGGCCGCCCGACTGGCCCGGCTCCGCTTCCGGGGGGCCCTGCTGCCGCCTCCGCGGCCCCGGAGCGGGGGTGCCCGGGGGTCCTTCGCCCCTGGCCACGGCCCCCGCGCCGGGGCTTCGCCGCCCCCCGTGTCCGAGCTGGATCGTGCGGACGCCTGGCTCCTTCGGAAGGCGCACGAGACAGGTCTGAGGCTGGGGTCGGCCACAGTGGGAGAGGGGGTTCCGGATAGCCAAGCTGTCGGCGCTCGCGAGTGGGGGGTGGGGGCGGGCCTCCTGCTGAAACAGGGCTGGGGCTCCGGAGCGAGAAGGGCTTCCGTATAAGCGCAGGGAAGCGCTTGCTGCAAGAGCTCAGTCTGTCCGCAAAGAAGGGCTTGCGGATGGGACGGTGTGTCTGGTTAGAGGGGTGCAGTAGAGATCGGAGAGGTTAGTCGGGCTAGCACAGGCTGCCTTATAAAATTGCACTGCCTGGGCGAGAGAGCCGTCCAGAGAGGGTTACGGGCGGGGGATTTGCCTAATAGAGGGGTCCGCGTTGGAGGGGCCAGTTCAGCTTGGAGGCGACCACTCTGCATTAGGCGCGAGTGTGGATCCCCACCGAAGAGGGGGCGAGCTCCCGATTGGAGGGAGGAACAACCAATAAAAGAAAAGTTCTGGGCTGATTGGAGGGCCAGGTGATCTAGGCTGCAGGGGGCGGGGCCTCCCATGTGGAGAGGGTAGATAGAGGCTGGGGTGAGGGTATGGGGTTTGTAACCCAACCAGCCCATTGGCGCTCCAGAAGGGACTTGAATGGATGTAAATAATAGCAAGAAAGGACAGACGCAGATAGTTGGCATTGGAGGAATCCTGAAGGGGGAGGCTGGAGAGGGCCCAGAAGTGAGGGAACAGTTTGTCCCGGAGGGAGATACCCGTGTATCGGGGTGGGACATCGACCAGGGTGACCTCTTGGGATCTGCCTGTCCTCAGATTTAGGTCCTGCACTTTTGGTTCCTAAGTGCTTTTCCAGATTCTGCAGACTGTCTCGACTCTTTGATGCTGCGGAGTTTGGGGGAGAGGGCTCAAAGTGGACAGAAGCCGGATAGAGTTTGGAGGAGGGGGATGAGGTTAGGTAAAGGGCTGCAGGACGAGGCGGGGATTTGGGGTGGGATGGGCGCGGTGGGCAGACGGGGGTGGGGGCAGGGTGCGAGCTAATGCTGATTTCCTCCCCCCACGCTCCCCCTTCTGTAGCCTTCCTCTCCTGGTTCCGCAATGGCCTCCTGGCATCAGGCATCGGGGTCATCTCCTTCATGCAGAGTGACATGGGTCGGGAAGCTGCCTATGGTGAGTGCAGAACCCCCCTCGAGCCCCCACTGAGGAGGATCCCTCCCTGCCCCATCCCAGTCTCCCCATAGTTAAGAACCCCTCATTCTTTTCCCTGCCAGAAGCCACATCCACCTCACTTGTGTTGACTTCCCACCCACCTATCCCTACTTCAAGGACACCGGATTCCCCGCGTGGGTGGCCCCAGGGAGGGCTGTGGGTCCTTGCCTCCTCCTACCTGACTTCTCAACAAAGATGAGGGTCCCGACCGAGCCCCTCATCCTGGCTCAGCCCCAGGCTGGCCCCACTGCCATCCCTCCAGCCCTGTTTTTGCTCTCAGACCAGCTCCCCACTCCTCCCCTGGCCCTGGCCTCCACCTCCACATCCTAGACAACCCCCTGCCACCTTCTCATGCCCCTGAGCGTGGCTCTGTAGTCACCCCTACCTTGACCTTCAGTGTCCCGCATCCGCTAACCCCACCTCAGTCTCCTGACCCACGCTGAACCCCGGGTCATCGGGCCACCCCACTGCAGGCAGCCCCCACCTGGGAGCTCAGGCCCTCCCTCCCGCTGACTGTGACCCCTGCCCTCTCCCCCCCTGCACAGGCTTCTTCCTGCTGGGCGGCCTGTGCGTGCTGTGGGGCGGCTCCTCCTACGTGGTGGGCCTGGCGGCGCTGCGAGGGCCCATGCAGCTGTCATTGGGGGGCGCAGCGGCGAGCGTGGGGGCCGTGCTGGCCGTAGGCCTGCTCTGGGCTTGCGCTGTCGGCCTCTACGTGGGTCAGCTGGAGCTGGATGTGGAACTGGTGCCCGAGGACGACGGGACAGCGGCCGCTGAAGGCCCCGATGAAGCAGGCCGCCCCCCGCCAGAGTGAGTGGCTGGGCCACGGGGAATGGCCGGGCGCTGGACGGCCGGGGGCCCGAGGCCCGAGACATTAAAACCTGACCCTTCACCGGCTCCATGTTCCACGTGGTGGTTCCTGGGTGGGGAGGGGCGGGCATGGGAGCCAGCCGAGGCAGGTGGAGGGAACCAGGGAGGAGAAAGAAAAGGAGAGAGGAGCCCCGAGGCCCCCGGAGACTGAGCCACAGAGCGGGAGACGGTGTTTAATTTTCCAGGCCCGCCAATTGGGCTGAGCTCAGTCCTCCGGTGGGGCCCTCAGGGCCCCACCCGTCCCTCAAGGTCTGGCTTGTAGGCAGCCCTCCAGTCCTCAGTCCCCCTTCCTCTGCACCCGGGACCCCGTGGGCCCCGGGTACGACAGGCCCAGGGTGGGGTAGAAGGCCTCGGGGAGGGCAGGGCCCGGGGCCAGCCTCTGCAGGTGCGGGTACACGAGGCCCAGCTCTGCGGGCCCATAGCGGATGGTGCCCGGTGTGCATAGGCCCCGCACGACGGGCGGCAGGAAGCCCGCGTGGAGGAGGGAAGGTGGGGGGTCCCCGGGAGGCCCCAGGCCCCAGGGCCGCACCAGGTCCTGCTTCAGGGCCCCAGCCCGGATGACAGAAGTGAACTCGGGCCGCGGCAGGGCCAGGTGGCTAGACGGCTCCTCGTCCCCACTGTCCTCCGGGTCTTTAGCTTCCCCTGGGCCAGGCTCCACTTTGATGCGTTTGCCCCGGCTCCGGGGGGCCTCGTCCTTGTCTAGGGGGGCAGCCTGCTTCCCTTCCCCCGGAGGCTCTGGCTCTGGAAGAGGGAGATAGGAAGGGCGCGGTGTGTGCGTGCCCCTGGCCCTCCGTCTTCCCGTCTGTGGAATGAAGCTGAGCTCAGCGGTCTAGACCCAGGGGCCTCAGCTGGGGTCATTCTGTCCCCCAGGGGGACACATGGCAGCCTGGAGACATCTGGGGTTGCCACAGCTAGGGTGGAGGTTGGGGGTCCTGCTAAGGACAAGCCCTCAGATAGCAGCAGAGGAGAGACAGACCCTGCTCTAGACCCACGTCGCCCGACAGAACTTTCCTTGCCCCTATTCCCTATCTGTGTGCTTCAGTGCGGTAGTCACTGGCTGCGGGAGACGGCCAAGCCTGTGAAACATGGCAAGGGTGACCAAGAAACTCAGGCTTTCATTTTTAATTAAACATAAGTCACCACAGGTGACTACAGGTGACTAGTGGCTTCCAGACCGGAAAGCTCGGGTCCCCGAGACCTTTTCCCTGGGAGCTTCCTGGTGGGGGGAAGGGGGGGCTCACCTGTGGGCTCTGGCTCGGGGCTGGAGGTGTCCTCACAGGCCACGCTGGCCGGAAGCTGGAAGGCATCCAGAGGGGTCTGGCCGCCCTCGGCTTGGCTGGGGACAAGACAGGTCGGGTAGAGCCCCCACCCCATGGTACTTAGGGCTCATGCCTGGAACCCCAAACTCCAAGCTGGGGTCTAGCCTCATCTCCCAAGGCAGCCTGTGTCCCCCGCCCCCCGAATGTCACCACCTAGGTGTCCCTGGGTACCGCATGCCCATCTCCCCTCAGTCTTCCTTTCAGACTGCTGCTGCTCTCAGGAACCCGGGTCGAGGCCCATCAAAGTCAGAGACGAGGGTGCAGAAGCTGCGTCACCTCCTCCACCCGCACTGCCTGGCGTTTCCAAGACCTGACCCGGGCTCTTCCCTGGGTTCCCAGCCCCTGCCGTCTCTCGCAGCAGCCAAGGAGGTCTTTCCACAAAGCAGACGGGACTGTGACCCTCTCCAGCCTTACACCATGCCATGGCTCCCCGGTGCCCCAGAATCCAGTGCCAATCCTCTGCCTGGGGCTGAGGCCACTTCAAAGCCGCCGTTTCACTCCTCTCTGATCCCTACAAGGTCACCCCACTTCTGGGCCTTTCCTCTTCCTGTCTGCCTATCCCCTTCCTGTTTTCAAACCTCCAGGGCTTGTCCACTTCGAGAAGCCCCGCCCCCTCGAAGAGGAGCCCCACCCCCATGGGGAGAGAGGGCGGAGTTCTGAGTCCCCGGTGGGGCGCACCGGCCATGACCCTCACCTGAGCACGTAGCTGACCCAGAGCACGTGGCGCTCCCCGGGGCTCTTCCCGCTGACAGCCACCGTGGCCACGGACTGCAGCCACACGAAGCCCCCGGCCCGCTGCAGCCAGCGGTAGTACCCGGTCATCACCTGCCCCTTGTCCAGCACTGGGCCCCGCCAGCCGAGACAGGCGGACAGGAAAATGGGGCGAGAGAGGAAGATGGGGGCACGGAGGGGGACGGTAGGGAGGAGACAAGGGCAACAGTCCAGAGGGGGAGATGGAAAAAGACCGAGTCAGAAGGACTGAGCGCAACTGGGCACGGGGGCCTTCTGGATTTTTAAGCGGGGAGGGTCAGAGAGAGAGCACAGCCCCCTTCCTCCCGCCCCACGTCTGAGCTGTGGCTCAGGGTGCAGGGATCCGAGGCACTCAGGCCAGGGGTGCTGGGAGACAGGGGTTCTCACGGTCCAGGTGGCTCTGGCGGATCCTGGCTGCGTCCTGTCCATGGACAAACTGGTAGCAGCTGCGACCCACGAGTTCTGAGGGCCCCAGATCCATGTGGTCGCTGACTCTGAGGACAGCGGGCGACAGAGAGGAGGTGAGCAGGGGTCTGAGACCAGGGAGGCAGGGTTGGTTCTGGAATCACCAGGGTACAAAACCCGGGTCTGGAGCACTCTGGGCCTCAGTTTAACCCTCGGTCAAATGGGCATAATACTAGTGTCCCTCCTGGGGTGGCCGTGGGCATTCAGGCAGGCGGCACTCCTGGGTGCAGGGTGGCCCCAGGCACTCCGAAGGCACTCAGGGCGTGGAGGTGGTGATTTCCCCGTTTAATTTCCCGGGTGTGTGGTGCAGGAAACAGTGGAGGAGAGGAGAGAGGTGGGGCCTCTGGCAAGCCCCGCCCACCCTCGTCGCCGACCCCGCCCCAGCCTGCTCCCTCCAGTACCTACGCCCTCACTGCTTTTCCGCCCCCGGGGCTCCCCAGCGCGGCCAGGGTCCGCAGACCCAGCTCTCCCGCATGGCCCCATCCGCCCGCCTCGGCCCCCAACCCCGGTACCTGCTCTCACAAGCAAGGATGGTGAGACCCAAGCTGAGACGGAAGACGATCATGTGTCCGTGTAGTGGCAGCTCAGCCAGTGGGGCGGGGGGCAACGTGTGGCCCAGAGCCACGAGGCCCAGGGAGCGGGCCCGAAGGCGCCCCGTGACGTGAATGACCTGCGGGCAGCAGGCGGGGTTGGAGTAGAGGCCTGGAGAGGCCGGGTGGGGTGCGGGCGGCACGGGCAGGAGGACTACAACCCGGCCGCCGGGCCTGGCTGTGGCTGTCACCCACAGGTGCCGGCGCACAAGGACATAGCTGGCAGGAACGCGGGAGCTCCCCCCAGGTGGGCAGGGGGACTGGGGCGTCAGAAGCTGGGGCCCTAGAGCTCACACTTACCTTATACCCCGAGGCCTTGACGTGCAGCCCCCTCTTGGTGAGGGTAGATTTCATGCGGATGAAGAAGGAGCGCTCCTGAACCCGGGAGAAGGGAGGCACCTCAGCGGCACTGGCCTCTGGGGTGGAGAGTGAAGGAAGGTTACATGGTCCGGAGGAAGAAACACACACGGGCCCCCTCTGCACCCCCCCACCCCCTCGCCCCTTATATCCAGCCAGACAGGGTCATGGCCACAGCCTAATGGGTACACGGCCTCACTGAAGTCATATACCAACTTCCCCTCTGAGCAGCAGCCAGTGGGGTCTTTCTAAAGCTCAAATATAATGCTTTCCCTCCCTGCCCTGAAACTGCCATGGCTCCCTAGGACCCTGGGGGTAAAACCCAGCTCCTCACCTCCACCTAAAACTTGGGCAAGAACCGCCTCCCATTGACACCATCTCTAGCTACAAACTCCAGGTCTCAGGTGGGACAGCTCCTCCTCCAGGAAGCCCTCCCTGACCCCCAGGCTGGGTCAGGAGTCCCTCTGGGGTCTTCCACCCAGCCCTGGCCACTCTGGATCATCACTCTCGAGGGACTGGTCTGTCTTCCCCACCTGGACTCTGAGCCCAGAGGGAAGGGCTGGGGCTGCGGTCATCACTGTGTCCCCAGCCCTCCCCAGCAGAGAGCAGGAGCTCAGGGTATAGAAACAAGACCTACAAATACAGACGATAAGTCCAGCGACAGTCTTATAACTGCTCACATCCAGACGAACCTGTGCCTGGGTCTTTGCAAACCTAACCCCACTCCCCAGCAGACCCTCGTGTGTGTCACCAACATTTCCCAAGCTTGCACACACACTGCTGATAGCACACTGCTTTTAGTGTTAAGCAAACCCAACAGAAAATCCTGCTTACTGGAAAGTTAGCCTCTAGCCCCCAACATCCCAGAGCTAAAAGGAACTTTCAGAGTAATCTCCCAACACCTCCCTGGCCAACATAGAGTGGAATTTTCCACCGGAGAGGAGGACTGGGAGAGCAGATGCTGCAGTCAGAAGAACCTGGGCTGGAGTCCAGACCAACCACTGACAGCTGTGGGACCTGGGGCAATTAGCTTAACCTCTCTGTGCTGTGCCTCAGTTTCCACCTGTGCAAAATGAAGACCGTGATAGTTCCTGCTGGCAGGGCTGTTGTGAATAGGATTCAGTAAACTGTGCCCTTAAAGGCACAGCACCTGTAGAGGCCAGTGAGCATGCGCCGTTTCCTTATTACCCAAGCCGGGTTCCAGGTGGCACCCAAGGCACCCATCTCCACTTGGTGGCCAGAGGGGTCTTTCTAAGACTCAAATCTTGGGGAGCCAGCAAACTTAGGTAGCGTCGACAAATTTTTAGGGAGCCAAGACTTGTTGCCTCGGTTTAGCCTCTGATCATTTTACAAAAATTTGCTTTGCACAGCTCAAAGGAGAGCGGGTGTTGTTTAAAAAAGACTTGGCTGGTTACCGCGTACCAGGTGTCCCTTGACCTACCCTCAGCCACATTCTTTGGGGGCCCTTAGAATTACCGATCTCAGGGGTATCCGCGAGCGAGGAGGAAGACGAGGAGGAGGAAGAGGAGGGAACGGAGGGCGGGGTGGGGGGCCCCGGGGTCGGGGCCCGAAGCCCCAGTTGCTCCAGCACCTCGGAGTGGTCCCCGGGATGGATGTAGTCGAAGACGCTGCTACCCGTCAGCTCCACCTGCCGGCGGAAGAGGGGACAGCAGACGGCGCGTAAGATGCGCGCGCAGTCACTCGCCCGGGCTTCAGCCTCGCGCTCACTCGCCTGCATTGCAGGCGCGCTTCAAGCCAGTTTAGTGTTATTAGAATTTATTTTTAACCTTTCCCCCTCTTTTTTTCCTTTTAAACCTTTTTTTAAAGGAGATACAAACTTAGGCTCTTATGCCTTCTCACTTCAAAGCCGGCGATCATTAAGGATTTTCCGCACCTGCTTACTCTATTAAGCAGCCGCGTGCCTGCTTCTCACAGCCTCCCTTTCACAAGTCCCACCCGCACACAGCAAGCAACCGCGCCCCGAAATGAATCACAGGATATCCCAGCAGCGACGGAGATCAGGATACAAGCCGTGGAATGGCTTTCGGACTTTTAGAGTTACAACTTCTCAGACAGACTACCATTCAGTTCACCCCCAAATCTCTCAAAGCAATCCCCCTTTGCTCCAAACCTCCCCCAGTCCAGGTCCCCATCCACCCCCACCCCACCCCCAACCCCCGCTGCTGTGTTCCTGCCCCAGCATACTCCCTGCTCTGCTGGCTTTCAGTCTCCACTTAAATACCCCTACTAAGTCACTCAACTGACCATGCCCCCCCCTCCCCGCCTCCCCACCTGAGAAACCTCCCAGAGCTCCCACTGCCCCTGGGTTTGGGATCACAGGCTTCCCTCTGTCCCTCATCCCTCTGAATCTCTTCTCATCAAACCCTTCCCTGCACCAGCTGCAAGCCTTTACTCCACTCTTCCTCCCCACCCCTTCCCCCTTGTCCATATTCCTCTTCCTCCAGGGTCTTCCTCCTGCAGGCACCTCCAATAATTCACTGAAAAGGTGCTTACAAAGGCCAAACATCGAGCACCGGCTTTCCTAAATTTACCATTTGGTAAAACCTTGGTCAAAATGGTGGAAGGATAGCAATTTGTGCTGAATGGGCTGGGGAGGCCTAAGATGCCACCAGGAGGAGCCAGCCCCCCAGGGATGGGGGTTTTCGGTTTCTGCTTTTAGCTCTCAGTGCCAGCTGCAGGCACCGGGGCAGAAACAGCTGGCGGAAATAAAAACAAAACACAAGCCAGTCCACTAAAGCACCACGGAAAATCTCCCAAAGTTGGCAAAATCCAAGCCCTCCCAATACAAATGGCTGCAAAGTCTTTACAATTGCTAAGAAAAAGCAAGTGTGGGGAAATTCAGTGCATTTGGCAAACGCTCATCAACAAACTGATCTTTCTGCTGATCTGTTTTCTTCAAACTGACCTGTTACTTTAATAACACGCCCCCCCCAACCTGGCAGGTGGAGCCTCCCGGGGTTCCCACAGGGTCCACTTTGAGAACCGTGGATCCAGTTCACTTTTCAGGCTGGGATGGTGAGGCCAGGAGAGAGAAAGGGCATGCGTGCACGGGCCAGCAAGGGAGAGGGTGGCTAAGCCAGTCCAGGCAGCCTGCCGCGGGCCCCTTACCTGTGAGAGACCCAGATAAATGGAGACGGTCTCGGAGATGTAGAGGAACTTCCCTTCCTGGTTCAAGGCAAACACGAAGCCATCCAGGGACTAGAGTGGGGAGAAATAGGGAGAAGGGAGAGAAGGGCTGGGCATCTGTCTGTCCAGCAGGAAGGTGGTAAGACATTCTGAAATCTGGATCTCCACCTGGGATGGATTAATCTTCGGGGTGGGGGGCTGCCGCGGCCGTG
>CM052803.1:6275069-6364546 GCA_028533885.1 Nasua narica
CCCCACCGCGTGGGATGGATGCTGGAGAAAAGGGTGTTGCTCTCCGGAGGTGGCCACCAGGTGGCAGCAAGGAGCAGCAGGCAGGGCAGGGGCCTCACCTGCAAGATGTGTCCTCCCAGGTGCTGCTCGAAAACTTCGGAGACCAGCGCCACGGAGCCCCTGTGGCCTGGGGCTGGGGACAGAGGGAGGGGCCTGTTGGTACAGAGCTCCTTCTCCCCAGTCCTGGAGCCGTCTTGGGGCAGGTCGGGTAGAAACTTGGGCTCGTGGGGAGGCGTGGAAGGGGCGGAAGCGAGTGAGACGCCCAGAGGCAGAGAAATGCCAGCCAGAGGACGCAGGGGGCCGTCCATCCGCCCATTCATTCAGAAAGTCTCCCTGAGCCCCAACTGTGCCCCCGGCCGCGTGCTGGAGACTCACAGGCGCCCCGGACGGCCTGCCCCTCCCCTCACGGAGAAGTGCACAACACGCAACACGCAAGAAACAAATAATTATCATAAGTGAGGGTGCCATGAGGGATTAAAAAGGGGGTGTGGGGGCGCCTGGGTGGCTCCGTGGGTTAAAGCCTCTGCCTTCAGCTCAGGTCGTGATCTCAGGGTCCTGGGATCGACCCCCCACATCAAGCTCCCTACTCAGCAGGGGGCCTGCTCCCCCCTCTTTCTCTGCCCGCCTCTGCCTACTTGTGATCTCTCTCTCTGCCAAATAAATAAATAAATCTTAAAAAAAGAAAGAAAAGTGGGTGTGAAATGAGGCCTGTTGAGGGAGGGGACATTTGAGCTCAGACCCGAAGGATGGGAATGGGACAGAGAGGAGACTAAGGACAACAGAAAGACACAGAGAGATATTTGTACAGAGAGAGCGAGCGAGCACCAGAGAAAAAGAAACAGATATTGAGAGACAAAGACACCAATCAGATGGACAGACATACAGAGGAATATAAAGGAACAGAGAAAGAAAGGACACTGCAACTCGACAGAAAAAGGACAAACAGGGGCACCGGGCTGGCTTAGTCGCTGGACCGGGTGGCTCTTGATTTCAGAGTCATGAGTTCGAGCCCTGCACAGAGTGTAGAGATTACTCAAGAATAATTTTTTTTTTTTAAGATTTTATTTAGGAGTGGCAGAGGGAGAGGGAGAAGCAGACTCCCCACTGAGCAGGGAAGCCCGATGGGGGCTTCGACCCCAGGACTCTGAGATCATGACCTGAGCCGAAGGCAGAGGCTTTAACCCACTGAGCCACTCAGGTGCCCCAAGAATAAAATCTTCAAAAAAAAAAAAAGAAAAAACCTCTAAACCCTAACGAGATGTCACCTCGCACCCCACTAGGATGGCTAGAATTCAGAGAGAAATGTTGGCGGGATATGGAGAGATGGGAATCCCTGTGCATTGCCGGTGAGAGTGGAAAATGAGGCAGCCACTCTGGGAAACAGTATGGAGGCTCCTCAAGTCATGCATGGGGGGCGCCTGAGGGGCTTAGCTGGTGAAGCATCTGCCTTCAGATCAGATCAGGATCTCAGGGTCCCAAGTTCGAGTCCTGCATTGGGCTCCTTGCTCAGCAGAGAGTCAGCTTCTCCCTCTCCCTCTACTCCTCGTTCATTCTTGCTCTCTCTCTAGTGCTCACTCTCAAATAAATAAAATCTTAAAAAAAAAAAAAGTCACACATAGAGTCACCTGCCACACAACCCAGCAATTCCGCTCCTAGGTACAGCCCCCAAAGGACTGGGAACAGGCGTTCTAACAAATACTCCTTCCCAGATGCTCACGGCGGCACGATTCCTAACAGCCAAAAGGAGCAAACACCTCAAAGGTCCATTAACGGCTGGACAGATAAAATGTGCTATATTCATACAGTGGAATATTATGCAGCCAGGAAAATGCAGGAAGCGGGGAACACGGGCTCTAACGTGGATGGACTCTCACGACGTCACAAAGGGGGCACCTGCCTGGCTCAGTCGGTGAAGCATGGGACTCTTGATCTCTGGGCCATGAGTTCGAGCCCCACATTGAGTGTGGAGCCGACTTAAAATAAAAACAACCTGAAAACATTATGCAAGAGGCCATGCACTGTGTGATTCCATTTCTACGAATTGTCCAGAGCAGGCAAATCCATAGGGACAGGAAGCCGACTGCTGGTGGGGGGGGGGGTTGTGGGAGGGAGTGGGGATGGGGAGAATCTGCTAATGCCGAGGGGTGGGTTTTTTGGGGGGGGGAGAATGAAAATGTTCTAGAACCAGATAGAATGGGGGCTGCAGAGCCCTGTGACTGCACTGAGTGCTGCTGAATTGTACCCTTTATTTTTTTTTTTTAATTTAAGCAGACTCCACACTGGGAGCCTTGATCTCACAACCCTGAGATCAAGATTTGAGCTGAGATCAAGAGTCGAACGCGTAACCGACTGAGCCACCCTGGCACCCCCTGTACATTTTTTTTTAAAGATTTTATTTATTCATTTAACAGAGAGAGAACACAAGCAGGCAGAGAGGCAGGCAGAGGCAGAGAGAGAGGAGCAGGCTCCCTGCCGAGCAAGGAGCCCGATGCGGGACTCGATCCCAGCACGCTGGGATCATGACCTGAGCCAAAGGCAGCTGCTCAACCAACTGAGCCACCCAGGCGTCCCCCGCCTGTACATTTTTAAACGCTGAATTCCATGTTATATAAATTTTCCTTCAATTATTATGATTATTTTTTAAGATTTTATTTGTCAGAGAGAGAGCACAAGCAGGTGGAGTGGCAGGCAGAGGAAGAAGCAGGCTCCCCATTGAGCAGGAAGCCTGATCTGGGACTTGATCTCAGGACCCCAGGATCACGACCTGAGGCGAAGGCAGATGCTTAACGGACTGAGCCACCCAGGCGCCCCTGCATCCAACTGTTGATTTCAGCCCAGGTCATGATCTCAGGGTCATGAGATCCAGTCCTGCATGGGGCTCCGAGCTCAGAGGGGAATCTGCTTGAGATTCTCTTTCCCTCTCCCTTTGCTCCTCCCCCCTGCTCTCTCTCTGCAATAAATAAATCTTATATATATATATATATATTTTAAAAGACATAGGGATAGACACGTAGGCACAGAGAAATTCAGACAGAGACAGACGAAGACTGAGAGATATAAAGAGATGGAGAGAACAGAAAGGAGACGCCCAGAGAGACATAGAAAGACAGTGACAGAGGACGTGGCAAATGAGACTGAGGGCAAAGAGAGACCCAGCCCCCAACAGGCAGGAGCAGAGGTCGGGGGGTGGCTCACTCCCACCGGGGACCCTCTCCCTGACCCTGCAGAGAACCGCCTCCCCTATGTCCAGGTTGGGGAGCCAGGGGACTCAGTGACCTTGAAGGTCGCCAGATATGGCCCCAAGCCCCAGGGCCGGCCCTCCCTGGCTGTGTGCCCCGGGACCAGACCCTCCACCTCTCAGTGCCTCAGTTTCCTCCTCTGCCAGGTGGCTTTGCCAAGGGCGCGGACCTCATGGGTGGCTGAGCAGTTGGCTTAAAGAACAGAAAGGGCCCCGCCCCCTCCTGGAACGCGGCAGGTGCTCCCAGAAGCAGAGCCGGAATTAGTATTAATAGTGTGATTACTATTGTTATTTCCAGACCATCAAAACACCAGGCGGCCAAACCCCGCCCCCGCGCCCCCCTCGGGATTGGGGGGGCCCAGCCCCGCCCCCAGCTCCCTAACGTCTTGGCCACGCCCCCTTCTCCCAGGAGCACCTCCTGCTATTCGCACCGTTTTCCCACCCCAGGCTGGAGCTCCAGGAACAATAAATGGGGGGGGGGGTGATGGAGACCCCTCCCCCGAGATGCAGCGCGAACCAGCCGGGTGACAGGCAGGAACAATGCCGCCTGCTAATTGTCGCAATTTTCCCCTGTCATTTTTGCTAATTCCTTCATTTTCCCGCTCACAGGATCAGCCCAGGTCAGACTGAACGGCTGCAATTAACAGGCTTAATGGGCACGTCGGATCGGGGGCTGCGCAGGGGGAGGGCTTGCTGTTCCCCCGATGGGACAGGAGCTTTGGGGTCAGCCCCCATCAGGGACTGATGCGGTTTATCACCGCCCCCAAACCCAACTCCCCAGACTCCTCCCTCTGGGTTTCTGCTTCTCCCAGCAAATGCCTTAACTCCTGTTCCCCAAATGCCCCACGTGGCTCTTTACTGCTCCCAGATCTGCCCCCTCCTTACACCCAAACCCCCAACCATCACTCACTCATTCAACAAACATTTGCTGCGTTTCTCACTGGACCCTAACTGCTGGAGAAGTAAAATGGTCCCGTTGTCATCACAGAGCGGGGACTGAGGGGAGGAGGGGAGAAGGCTGCTCCCAGGTCTTGGGGGTCTGGTCACCTCCTATTTCCAATTGGCCCGAGAGAGAGAGATTCGCTGTCAGGGGAGAGGGAAGACTGGCTCCCTGGGAGCAGGCCTGAGGGCCTCTGCACGTACCTCCTCACTGAGGATCCTTGCTTCTACCTTCACACCTGTCACCTCCGCCACCTCCAGCTCCCATCCCACTTGGGCTAACAGCCAAAGTCCCCACCAAGGTCCATGAGGCCCTGCAGGACCTGGTCCCTGCTGTCCACTCCCTGCCTCACCTAATCCTCTCTGGACTCCTTGGCCTCATTATGACCTGCACCCAGCAACCCGATTCCTGTGTGCCTCAGGGCCTTTGCACTTACTCCCTTGGCTGAGACTGCTTTTCTTCCAGCTTTTCTCAAGGTTTGCTTCCTCACCTCCTCCTTCCAGCTCAAAGGTCCCTTCCTCAGAGAGGCTGTGCCCAATCTGTGAATGAAAATGTCAACCCTCCTCCCCTTACTCTGTTCTACAGACACCCAACAAATACTTCACAGGCCCCTACTGTGCCCCAGGCACTGTTCTAGGCTCCGGGAACAAGCTGTCCTGGGGGAGAGACACAATGAACAAGAGAAAGAAGAAACAGTGTTTCTTTTGGACAATAGGTGCTTTTGGAAAGAAAGAAGGCAGGAAAGGGAGACAGGGAGCTCTGGGGGCAGGGAAGGCCTTCCTGAAGAGCTGACATTTGGAGGGAAGGGAGTTCTGAGGGCACAGCAAGTGCAAAGGCCCTGAGGTGGGAACGTGTTTCTCTGAAGAACAGCAAAGTAGTGTGTGCGTGCTTGTGTGTGTGTGTGGGGGGGGAGGTAAGGGGCGGGAGGGAGTGGAAGAGGAGAGAGGGGTAGAAAAAGGAGATCAGAGAGGTGGGAGGCAGTGGGCCTCCTATGATCTGTAGGCCCACCCTTGAGGTCAGAGACTGTCCTGTCCCCTAGGATATCACTAGAACAGGGCCTGGCACGGGGAAAGCGTCCTGTGGGTACTGAACGAATGAGGGCTGACCACGGACGCAAGATCCAGGCTGTCTCCTCCCTGGACTCGGAGGTCCCAGGGAGCCTTCAGCACCCGCTGTGCTGTTTTACACACGGCCGACCGAGGGCCAGAAGGACACTGGGGTCTCCAAGGTCCCAGAGACTAGGAACAGGCCAAGTCCGGAGCCTGAGAAGGTGCCCTCGGGAAGCCAGTCTGAATCTCAGGGGCGCCCAGCGTGGCTGACGAGACCTTGGGCAACCAGCTTCACCTCTCCGGGCCTCAGTTTTCCGCTTCTGTAAAATGGGAACCAACGCTGCTTTTTCGTCCTGATGTTTTTTGAGAGGCTTAAGCACGTTTTGTGGGTGTGGTTTTTTTGTTTTTTTTTTACACGTTATTTGCCTATACTGCTGAACACGGTCTGACCTGGATTGGATATTTTTGCTATTATAAATGAAGAGGACACGCAGCACCCTCCCCTTCAGAGCGTGGGACCTGCTTTGCACCCTGCTTTGCTCTCTGACTTGCTAAGACGCTGTCCTCAGTTTTCCCCCAGGGACAACTAAGGAAGCAGGCACTTGACCTCTTGCTGGGGACCCTGCGAAACAGGAGACGCCTCCAAATTCCTACTTTTGGGGCTACAGGAGGGAGTCCACGCAGTGCCTCCAACACAAACTATTCTGGGCAGAAGGCGGGGGTGGAGGAGCGGGTAGGGGGTTTCCTCCAGGGAACAGAGGCTGGAGGCCTCCGTGAAGTCCACGGTCTGGCCCCTCAGGGCCCTGTCCTCAGCGGGCTCCCGTCCCCTTCAAGGGCCCAGCCAGGCAGTGGTAGTGGGGGGATCTGGCCGTCGCCGGAGGGGCTCGGCACCTCCTCCCTTCCTTCCTCTCCCCGAGTTCGGGACAATAGACAAGATGTTTATCCCCCCGCCGGCGCACGTGTTGTTCGCGGTAATGACAGTAATCAGCGGCCCTAATGCCGCATTCTCTCTGGCGCCAGTCAATTCGCCTAATTACCGCCTGGGAAGCCGGATTATTTAAATTTAAATGGTGATTTATTGCGAGCTTAATCAATGCTATTTTCTCTCCCCCCTCCCTCCTCCCCTGGGATTGGGGCAGGAGGGGAATTGGAGCCCCTCCAACCTCGCCCTGAGGACACCCATCCCCTCTGAGGGGGCACTGTAGCCTGGGGTGCCCCGGCCCGGTCACCTGCAACCTCGGATTAACACGATCCACGGTCTTCTCCTTGAGAGAAGCAATGATACGTCAAACAGAAGTAATAACAGTAACATAACACTCCTGTGTATCTATCAACGATAAAGTTGAATTATAATCAAAGGAGCTAGCTAGCTATCTGTATCTGTGTTTTACCTCCTCTTCTGTAATTTTACATAATGTCGATTGCGTTTTTCGGTTTATTTCATTACCAGGTCTTGGCTCCTAGGGTGTCAGCCTGTCCAGGGGGGCTGGTATCAAGTCTGTTTTCTGCTGGATCCTCAGGGCTCAGAGCAGTAGCGGGCACACAGTAGCTGTTTAATAAACCACAGGCCCCAGCAACTCTACAAGGTCAGCACTGACACTAAGAAGTCACTACATATTCATTGCACCTGGGTCTTTTCTTTACACGCAGTACCTTGTTGATTTTCATCTCCGCCCTCTGGGTGTGCTTGTGGACTCATCAGAATTCCCATTTCAGGTGCGAGGCACAGAGAGGTCAGGCGGTCAGCCCGGGGTCACCACGCTGGGGGGTGCAGGGGGTGGCCCAGTGGGGACAGGGACCCAGGAGTCTTTCTGAAGCTCTCCATCTTACTTGTCACGTTATACTGTCTCCCTCCCGCTTTCCCCAACTGGGAATTCAGACTCCAGAGTCCTTGTGCTCCCCCCTGAGGCCCCTCAAGTCTGAGTGAGGGGGTTTCTTGCCCAAGAGTGGATGGGGAGGCCCAGGCTGGGCCCCCCTCTGTCCCGCCCATGGAGTTGCGGGCCTTTGTGATAATAACAATTCATCTCCTCTAATAAAAATAACGGCATTGGCTAGTGGTCGGATCTCTCGTGTTGCGGGGGAGGGGGGGTACTTGGGCCAGAATGCATGAAATCATCCCTACCTCGTGTGCCCGTTTTACAGATGAACAGACTGAGTCTTGGAGACTAGCGGTCACCTGGTTGGGGCACACAAAAGGTCTGGCTGACTCCTAACCTTGTGCTCCCTCTCCGCCAAGGAACTGGGCAAGGGCCGGCGGGCACCTCACAGTCCTGCGGTGTGGCCGGAGCGAGGGCCCTGGGACCCCCTGCGCATGCGCACTCACCGAGGCCGGCCGGGGGCCCGGCGGCCCGCAGTCCCCAGGGCGGCGCCCCGAGGGCTGCGAAGCGGCGCAGGCGGAGGTAGGTGACGCTGAGGCGCACGATGGACGCCTTGTCCAGCTGGCTCGAGATGGCTCCGGGCAGCGGGAGCAGCTTGGCCAGCTCGAAGAACTCCAGGTTTTCCTTTCCCCGCCGCGAGCGCGCCGCGTTCCGGGACTTCTCCTTGCGCTGCGCCTGCAAGCTGGGCGGGCGGCGCGGAGGGGGCGTCAGCGGGGCTGCGCGGCTCAGGGGGCCGCGGCCTCGGGGAGCCCAGCCCTCGGGGGCTCGGAACCGGGGGGGACGTGAGAAGTGGATTCAACACTGGAGGTGGGGGCAGAACCTGAGTGTGAATTCTGCACCCGGCCGTGGGGACAGAACTTGGGGGTGTAAATAAATTCTGGAGAGAAGGAGGTGAAAGAGGGGAGAAATTAAATGTTGGATGGAGAAGGGGGGTGGGAACGGAACGCGGTGGGGGTTGTTTGTAGAACAAAGGTTGAGCGGCTCTGGGTAAAAAATTCTAGCTCCAGAGGGCGGGGCCGCAAGCTGAGTGTGAATTCTCCCAGGACGCCCTTGGGGGCGGGGCCACGGTCCGAGGGGCGGGGCTTTGCTCACCAGGGTCCGGGCGGGGCCTTGACCACCAGCCCAGGCAGAAAGTCCCACGGGACGCTGCGGCCACGACCTCCCCCGCACTTGACCTCGCCTCCGCCGCCACTGCTGGGGTAGGGGGCCGCCATCTCCGCGGGGGCGGGCTCAGGCGGGCTCAGAGCTGCCTGCCGGACTCGAGCCCCGCGTCTGCTGCCGCGGAAAGGAGCCAGAGGCAGCACTCGGTCCCGAGGGGGGCCCCCGAGAGACCTGCTAGGGAAACTGAGGTCCGTGCGGGGTTCGGGGTCCCAGCAAGGAGCTACGGCTGGGTGATGCCTCAGTTTCCCCTCCCCGGAGGCCCCGGGACGGAGCCCGCTGTTCTCACCCTGCTCCGCCCCAGGCGAAGCTCGGGGCGAGGACGTGCCCCGCCGCCGCCGCCGCCTCCCCCGCGCCGCCCGCCAGCGCGGCCGCCTCACGCCCGCGCCGGGCCGGCTCCCGCATACCAATAGGCGCACGCGGCGCGCATACGGATCCGACCGGCCCGCGCGCTGCGTGCCAAGCATGCCCAAGCCGGGCGGGCGGGGGGTAGACGCCTCGCCGGGGCCCAGGCGCGCCCGGCTCCTGCCCCCAGAGCCCTCTGTCCCGGGGATCCGCTCTCCTAGCCCATCCCAGGAGTCCGTGCGCCCGCACCGCGGTGCGCCCATTTCCCTGGCTGGGCTAAGGAAGTAAGGGGGGCAGAGGACAGGGACCCCACCCCATGCCCTGCCCAGGGACACCCCCCCCAGGCCCTTGGGGTGTAGCTATGTGTCCCAGCCGCCAAATCTCCGCAATCACAACTTCCTTCCCAAAGACCCGGGCGTGCGAGCCACAGCCCCCGACGCAGAGGCCAGAGCATCAGCCAGAGGACGCCCGCAGGATGGACCCGACACTCGGGGCCCAGGTGTTCTGGTATTCAGATTCTCCAGAAGCAGGAACATGTTCAATTAGGTCTTCATTCCTCCGGGACTAGGCGTTAAAGATTCCCTCCCCCACCCCGCCCCCGGTAGCCAGGCCGCCCCCAAGCCTCTCCGACCAGGTGTCCAGATGCCCTAGACCTTGGTGCCCAGGTACCCAGCCGCCTATTTCTCCGGGACCCAAACATCCGTGTCCCCCTTCCCCCAACCTCAGGATACAGGCGTCCCGCTACCCTAGCCCCCCGCACACTGGAGTTCTGGCCCCCTGTTTCTTCAGGACCCGGGAGTTCCCTGGCCCCTCCTGCCTGCCTCCCGGCGTCCCCTACCCGCAGGACCCACAGCGCCCTTACCTGGCCGCGGGGCAAGCTCCGGGCGCGGCGTGGGGCCGGCCGGGCGGCGCAGAGGGGTGGCCCCATAGACCCCGGGGCAGGCCGGGCTCGGCGGGGCGCGCGGGCTGTGGCGCTCGGTTCTCCGCGCCCACCGCGGCCTCGCAGACTTAGGAGACGCGCGGACCTCGCTGGCAGGCGGGGGCGGTGTCTGCGGAGCCCCGCCCACCCAGTCTCCGCCCCCTCGGGCCAGCCCCGCGCCCGCCTCTCCGGCCTTGGCTGTGGTTAGGGGTTCCCAGCTAGGGACTCCTGAGCTGCCGGGGTGTCCGAGTCCTGTCCCCCCACGGCAGCTTCGGGGGTCCGGCCCCCTCCCACCAGAATGAGAACCTCGGAGCCGCAGCTTCCGCATCTCGAGAGGAGAACACCGGAGTCTCCATACTCCATCCGGAGGAACTAGCACCTTAGTCCCCCAAGAGAACCCCGTGCTCCAGCAGCCCCTCAGGACAAGGCGGGCAACCACGCACCCGAGCTCCCTATAGGGGCGGAGACTTAGCCTTCAGTACCCGCGCTAGGGATGCGAATCCAGGCATTCGAGACCCTCTTTTCCCAGGAGAGAATTTCAGGGTGTGAGCATGCCCTCGACAAGAAGGGAACCCCCGCACCCAAGCCCCCTCCCCCCCTTATAAGGCCAGGCGTTGGCGTCCGGACCTCTCCTCTCTCAGGGACGGGGACCCAGACCTCCAGAGATCAGGATCCTGGGGTCTTATTGCTACAGGATTTCTATTCCTTTAGTGCCCGTGGTTCTTGGTCTCGCGGCTTCCAAAAATGGAGAGGTAGACCAGAGGGAGAGTGATGGGCAGCAAAGTTTATTGGGCAATGTAGTACAAAGTTCCCAGAGAGGTAGGGGACCCAAGAGGGTTGCCCTTGGAGTTTCTAAGTCTCGGGGTTTTCATGAGATCTTCTGCGGAACTATCTTAAGCCACCGGGTGTGCTGAGTGGGGTCAAGCAGGGCTTTGATGGCTCTGTCTACCTATGAGGTTAATGCTTACACGGGGACAGTCTTTTGGGGCTGACATGGGGGGGGGCTTATGTCTTAACCGCCCCTTGCTCGTGATAGTGACAAACGTTTTGTGGTTAATTGTTTTATTTTAGGACGTTTTGCAGAAGTCATTTCTGCAAAGGCTGCAAAGCACAGTGGTAGTGTGGTCCTCTCTGGAAGCTGCAAAACAGGATGTCAGAGCTGTTTTATCTCAGCTGTCCCGACTTCCATATTTTCTTGTTGGGGACCCTGGCCCTGACTCCCTAACTGTCCAGCTCACTGCTGACATTATCTCCTTCCCCCCATCCCAGTGCAGGGAGGGGAACCCCAACCTCTGAGGTCCTCCCAGGAGACCCCAATGCACTGGGGTATTCAGAGATCGAGTCTTAGGAGAGCCAGGCAGGCAGAAAGGCCTGGGCAACCAAGCATGGGTCTGCCTCTGGCTGGACAGATGGAGAAACTGAGGCACACACTTCCGAACAGTCCTGTGCGCTGGCCGATAGGAACTTTTTTTTTTTTTTTAAAGTAAGCTCTGCAGCTGGCATGGCGACCGCAAGGGTGATCATGGTGGCTGTTGGTTAAGCCTCTGCCTTTGGCTCAGGGCATGATCCCAGGGTCCTGGGATCGAATCTGGCATCAGGCTCCTTGCTTGGCAGGGAGCGTGCTTCTCCCTCTGCCTGCTGCTCCCCCTGCTTATGCGCTCTCTCTCTGTGTCTCTCTGACAGATAAATAAATAAAATCTCAAAAAAAAAAAAAAAAAAAAAGAGTCGTACGCTCTTCGGACTGAGCCAGCCGGGTGCCTCTGAGAGGAACACTCTTCGGCCCGCTCGTGATAACCACAGTCAACAGCTCAGGAATCACTTTCGTTCGGCTCATTCTTTTCTCCACAGCAAGGTGCCGAGCTGGGCTCTATTACGAAGCCCATTTTACATCGAGGGAGACTGAGGCATGGAGAGACTATATGACCTGGTTATGTTGGTCTCTTCAGCCAATAACATTTTCCTATTTACCCCTAGAGAGACCTGATAGGGTGTCAGGGTGGGGACTCAAGATCACATCAGTGCCTTCTGTCCCAACACCACTTGCTGGCTCTGTGGCCTTGGCTGGTGCTATCCCAGGCCTCGAGAGGTGCACTCATGCTACCCAGTTGATTTATGGTTACATACACACAGATTTTCTCAAGGTCAAGAGCCCGATTGCTGAGGTTCAAGCCCCAGGTCTGCCACATACTCCTGTGTGACTCTGGGGAAGGATCGTCACCTCTCTGGGCCTCGGTATCTTTATTTGTAAAATGAAGTTGATTTCTACCTAGTACACACCTCCTAGCACGATTGCAAGCATTAAATAAGTTTATCTGGAAGTTCTCAAAGTGTGACCTGGAACCGGCTCCCGAGACCCTCTTAGAGGATCCACTAGGTCAGATTTTCATACTGAGACATTTTGTCTTTTTCCACTGCGTTCTTTCACTAGCGTCTGGTGGAGTTTTCTAGAAGCTGCCCAGCATGGGGTATTACAACAGACTCAATGCAGGAACCGGCTTGAGGATCCGGCTGTCTTCTAGAATACCAGACCTGATGGACATTAGCAAAAGTGTAAAATAATGACCGCTTCTCACTAAAATGTTGTATATTGGAAAATGGAAAATATATTGTTTTTAAAAGATTTTTCATAAAATGTGATTAATGTTAACCAGTAATAGGTTTATGATTGCTGTTTAAAAATAAATGTCATCTTTAAAAAAAATTCTCCGTCTTAATGACTGATATGGCTTATCAATCAAAAATAAAAGCTCTTTGGTCTTCCCTAAGAATGTGGAGACGTCCTGAGACCAAAAATCCTTCTACCTGTGCACGACTCACAGAGTCACTGACAGACTCATAGGAACACCACTAAGGGCCTCAGTTTCCCATCTGTGAAATGGGCGTGCGGCCCTGGGGTATCTGCACCCTTCGGCAACTCTGATGGCACGTGTGGGAAGAAATAGGATAGCTTCTGGGTCAGGGTGTGTGTCTCAGGCGGGGGCCCTCCAACTGGGAACTGAGCATTTCATGAAGGGCTCTTGACAAAGGTTTGGGAATCCAAGAGGGCTGGTGTAGCACCCAGGGTAGGCAAAGCAGTGAGCAGTTAGCACCTGGAGCCTGAAGAGGGAGGGGAGAGAGACGGTAGGGGATCCTAAGACTGCGCAGGCTGAGACCTTCATTGTCTCCTACCCAACACCTCTGCTAGCCCGGCCTCCCCACCACTCAGCTGCCTCTGGCTGGCTCTCCATGGCCTCAACTCCACTTTGAAGATGTTTCCCAAAGTACTGAAGGCCCACTACTCCCAAAGAAGCTGGGTGGGTGGAAGAGATGGGAAGGATAGTATGCCCCCTTCGTAGATAGTGAGCTCCCTGTCCCCAGGGGAAATCAAGGAGAGGAACAAGGATTTTGGTGGGCACTGAGAGAGTAGTGTGTGTATGTGTGTTCCAATGACTTCTACTTAAACATTCTTATTCTTCCCAGTTGGGAGGTGGAGAGTGGAGAGCGTAATTTTAATCTTTTTTTTAAAAAAAGATTTTATTTATGTACTTGAAAGAGAGAGAGCATGAGCAGGGGGAGGGGCAGAGGGAGAGGGCGAAGCAGGCTCCCCGCTGAGCAGAGAGCCTGATGTGGAGCTCGATCCCGGGACCCTGAGATCATGACCTGAGCCGAAGGCAGACGCTCAACCTGCTGAGCCCCCCGGGCACCCAAAGAGCATAGTTTTAAGGAGGTAACTCAGTGGGCTTAAGTTCTAATTCTGGCTTCACTGGTGTGAGCTTGGGCAGCTTCCTTCCTCTCTCTGTGTCTCACTATCCTCATCTATAAAATAGGGATAATCTAACAGTCCTTCCCAAATAAATGAACCACAGGAACCCTCCTTGCCACATTGATGTGAATCTCAAAACTAGGATATTAGTGAAAGAAATAAGTACTGCAAGAATGAATGAAGAATGAGGTCATTTTTCGAAGGTCCACACACAGGCACAAGACACAGCCTATTGCTTAGGGATGTGATCCTGGGTCCTATGAGAATAATAAGTAATACATCAAGAGAATGACGAACGTGAGGTTTGGGGAGGTAACCGAGTCTCTCCAAAGACTCAGGAGGAAGAGGACGCGGTTGGCGGTTGGCCGGGAAGGGGGGAGGGGCAATAGGACGGTCTCCCCGCCCATGGTGGGTACCCGGATGACCACTCACTTACTATTACGACAGCAAAGTAGCTGTGTTTCTGTGCAATTTTTCGCTTGCACGATCTAGTTTACAATAAAAATTAGGAAGTGGGGAAGGAAAGCGTTAGGGGTTGGATTGCATCCCCCCCCCCCCAACAAAAGATATGTTTGGAGTTTAATTTCCAGTACCTGGGAATGTGACCTGATTTGGAGGCGGAGTCTTCACAGAGGTTATTGAGTTAAAATACTGTCATGCAGCGGGTCTGAAGCCTAAGGTGTCCTTAGGAAGCAAGGGGAGGCGGACACAGACGTGCACGTAGGGAGATCGCCCTGTGAACAGAGGCAGAGATCAGGGTGACGTGTGTGCAAAAGCGAGGGACAAGGAAGATGGCCAGCAGGCCTCCAGAGGCTAGAGCAGAGCCTGGAAGATTCTCGCTCACAGCCTCGGAAGGAAACATCCCTACTGACACCTCGCTCTTGGATTTCTGGCTTCCAGAACCAGGAGACAGGTTCTGTTGGTGAAGCCACTCGATGTGTGATGCTTTGTTAAAGCCCCTCTAGCAAAGTAATATAGGGGGAATGGGGAACAACTACTAATTGTATAGGATTTTGGGGGGGTGATGACAATATTCTAAAATTGACCATGGTGATGGTCCCACAATTCTGCGAACATGCTAGAAACCATTTTTCAAAGGGCAATATGGGGCCTGGCTGGCTCAGGTGGAAGAGTTTATGACTCTTGATCTGGGGGTCATGAGTTCGAGCCCCAGGCTGGGTGTAGAGATTACTAAAAAATAAATAAAAATAAAAATAAATACAAGGGTAAAATGTATGATATATGAAATATCTCAGTTATGCTCTTATCAAAAGATAAACAGGAAAAAATAACGACAAGGTGTTCCTTTTGGGGTGCTGTCAACATCCGATGAATTAATCCAACAAATATTTCGTGAGCATCTATTAGCACTATATGCTGAGCTCCCTGATCTGGACAGAAATCCCAGACCTCCTGGGGCCAACCTGTGTGCGTGTCACGTGTGCTTAGCACATGGCAAGTGACTAACAAAGGTTAGCATCTGTCATTGAGTGGGCTGGTCCAGCCTTCTCTCCTCTCCTGAGGTGTCAGAAAAGGACTTCTGTAAATCGTGGTGTTCCTCAGCCTCATTTCTCCAATGGTGCTCATTCACTTATTGATTCAACAAACGTTAATGAATGAACATGTACAATGAAAGGCAAAATAAACAACGTTGGACACCAGAGAGACTGTAAACAATGTTAAAACATTAGTGCCTGGATGGGGAAAAAAAAGATGCAAATTATTTAAGAGACAATAGATTGAGATTTATCATAAATAAAGAGTTCCTACCAATCAATAACAAAAGGTAGAAGACCAATACTGATTAACTCAATGGGAAAAATGGTCAATACACACAAAAGCAAATCATAAAAGAAATGTAAGCAACAAACATGTGAGAAGATGATAAACTATAATAGTCATCCAAGAAACTGAAATTAAAAAGCTAACAAGTCATCCTTCTTTGCCTGTGGGTGGACTTCAACACAAAACAAAACACAGATAGTCTCCAGATTTAGTGAGATTTCAGGAAATGGGTTTTTGTTTTTTTTTTTTGAGGCAACTCAATTGGCAAGGAGAGATTTATTTTGCATCGTACGGCTTTCAGAATTCTTTTAATTGTTGGACCATGGATGCATTTCATGAGAGTATATAAGTCAGCATGATCCAATTCTTCTATTGTAAAAAAAGGTATGGATACCTACTATGTGCCGGGGGCTGGGGAAACAACGGCGAACCAGACAGACCGGGTCTTTATGGGATTGGGGGAGGCAAACAAAAGGGGGCCCAGTTGAGGAGGTGACCGGATGGAAAAGTCTAGGCAGGAGGTGATGGTGGCCTGGCCAGGAGACAGTGGAGTGGGGAGAAGTGGTCAAGTTCTGGAAACGTCCAAAAGGCAAAGCTGACGACCAGATGTAGGAGAAGAGGAGCCGAGTGGAGGCAGTAGTCTGGGCTGGGGCAGCTGGAAAGTGCAGACGCCCTGAAGATGTCTCCCCTGGCCCAGGAGTGCTAAAGGGGTGCCGTACCCCGGGAATGCATTCCTCGGGAGGACAAGGTCGTAGTCGGTTCTGAGAGTGAGAATGTTTCAGTTTAAAGCACATTAAATGGATGATGAGGGGTCGTTGGAGACCTGGGCAGCACAGTCTGGCCCCAGAGCTGTCCTGCTTTTGTTCCCTCTAGCCACAGACATTTATTGAGTGCCTAGGGTGTACTAGATGCTCTAGGGACCCAGCAGGGAAGAGATAGGCAGGGAGTCTTGTCACTCGAGTGCTGGTCCTAGTTGGGGTGTCGGAAATAGAGAGCACAAGAAAAAAAAATGTCAGAAGGAGCTAAGTGCCAGAGAAAACAAAGAAAGCAGGCGTACGTGTGCGCGTGCACACACACAATTTTAGGAAGCCTGGTCAAGTACTAACAATTACTAGGAAGAAAAATTTGGGGATGAAAGAAAATCCCCACCCACCAACCCCACAAATGGCCCCCCCATCTAAGTGTGCCCAGGTGCCTGCTTCTGCCTCAGTCCCCTTGTGGCCCAGTTGGCCTCCCGTCTCCTGTCCCCATGCTGGCCCCTTCAGGCCACCTGAAGCCTCAGGAAAGAACTCAAAGAGGATGGCAGGGGCTAACCTGTCACCTGTCACCTATCCACGGGTGCAGAAAGACAAGGAGCCTCGAGGGAACAGCTCGAGATGCATCGCTGGGCGGGTCCTCTGTCCCAAGGGACACTAGGCAAGACCACGGGCCGGGCACTGCTTCTGGTCGCAAGCAGCAACCATGCCAGCGCGCTCCCCTGGGGAGCGAGCAGCCCATGGCGGTCACCGGGACCCACGTGCCTAGGGGACAAACCACAGAGATGGCGCAGGGTCCCCGATGGTCTGGCAGAGACAGCAAGCACGCCTGGGGATGCTCAGGGCGCCTGGCCGACTGCCTCTCCCAACCCAAGGGCACCCCTTCCAGAGACAGAGGGACTTTCTCTCCGTGACCCTGCAGATTCCCCCTGGAGAGGGGACAAGAGCCCGAGGACTAGCTAGGGAGGCAGCAAGGTGAGGGAGAAGGCATCGTGGAGAAGAGCATAGGAGGTGGGATCTCCCCCCGCCCCAGAGATCTGTCCGCTTCCTAACCCTGGGACTGGGGAAAGCGATCTTATTGGACCTCACTGGCAAAAGGGTCTCTGCAGATGAAATCAAATGAAGGATCTTGAGGTGAGATCATCTGATCTTCCTGGTGGGCCCTAACCCAGCGACGAGCGTCCTCACAAGAGGGAGAAGAGGAGGCACGCAGGAGAAGGCCAGAGGTACAGGCTGGAGAGCTGCAGCCTCCAGCCGCAGCGAGCCTGCTGCTGAGTGATCTAGACCATTCTAGAGCCTTCCGAGGGGATGTGCATGACCCTGCCAACACCTTGGTTTGTGGCTCCCAGCTGCAGAACTGTGGGAGGACCCATTTCTGTTGCTGGTCATTGGCAGGGGGAACCACGGAAAGAGCAGAGGGCTTCCCGGTCAGAGAGCTGGGCTTCAGATCTTGACCCCCCTCCCTCGTGGGTGACCTCGGACAAATCACTTGGCCGTCTGTGCCTCAGTTTCCTCCTCTGGAAAATGGGGGTAATGATAATGCCCACATCTTAGTTTATGTAAAAATTGAGTTGCGGTGATAAAAAATGATTAAAACCAGGCCTGCTGCCTTGTAAGTGTCCCCACATCACTAGCTTTTATTATTTGCCTTGCTAACCCTTAACGTCAACAGCGGGCCCTCAGTGCCTGTGAGCCAGTATCTCTCCAATCGCCTGAGCTCCTGCAAATCCAGCCCCGCCTCTCTCTGCTCAAACCATGTCCCTGGCTCTGGGGACACACTTGGGGCTCACTATCCTGCCCTCCCAGGCCCTGTGTCACCTGGCTCCCACCGCCGCGGCTGAATGACTAAAGACATGGACGAGTGGGTGGATGGAATAACAGGGGCAGTAGCTCGTCCCCCTGCTTCTCGGGCCGCTCTTGGGCCACTTCCAACCCTATTTCTCAGAACCTGCCTCCGCCCCCCAGTCACCGCGGGTCCCCCTCACCAAGCTTTCCTGAGCCCGGCTCCCTAAAGCCGCCACCAACCCGGCTGCCCTCGCGGCGGGGCAGGGCCGGGGCTGGGCAGGCGGCGCTCTGCTGACCCCTGGTGGCCACGCGCAGCAAGGCCGCATCCTCCGCTCCGGGGCTCGTGAGCACCGAGTCTGTGCTGGGTGCTGGCCTAGCAGGGGGAGCTGCCTCTGAGCCCCGGGTTTCGCGGGGTAGTGGGGGTGCGGGCGGGACAGAGGGAGATCGGGATGCACGGTTGTGTCAGCCCTGCGGCCCTCCGACAGCCTCTCTCCCCTTCCACGGTCTCCGCTCCCGGCTCCAGGCTGGGTCTTGCGGATTTCTCCTTTTGCCTTGGGCTTCAATATGGCTCAGCGCTGTTACTGATTCTGTCTTTATCTAAAATTGTGAGCACCGAGGTTCTTTTTTTTTTTTTTTTTTGCCCTGAGACATTTTTATCTTGATCACGGATTTTTTTTTTTTTTTTTAGTAGCCCCTTAAGTTTTGCATCTGAAGCCAGTGTCTCACTCACCTCACCTTGGTCCCTGGTCTGCGGCAATGTCACTTCCTCAGAGAGGTCCTCCTGGCCACCCTAAATGGCATTACTGCTCCCCCAAATCCACATCCTTAACTCCTTATCCCTGCTTGATAGACATTATGGCATGCATTCCTTTGCCTGTTTACCGTGTTTCTTTCGCTAGACATCAGTTCCCAGTTTTGTCCCCAGGGCCTGGCCCAGAGTAAATGCTCAGGAAATACGTGGTAAGTGGCAAATACAACTTGAATGAATAGCACACTGAGAATGATGCTCTTGGAGGAGAGTGTGTCTTTCCTTGAAAGCAAGTGGGGCCGTGTTGGTCGGGGAGGGCTGTGCTGGGGAGGGAGGTGGGCTGAAACCGAAGGGTGAGGAGGGACTTAGGGGGAAGGGGTGGACAGTGTGGCGGACAGTGTTCCAGGAGGGGACAGCCTGCAGAAGGCCTGAGGTGGGCGGGCCCCCTGGGGAGCAGAAAGGCAGGGGAGGGAGGATGGGCAGACTGAAATGTTTGGGGCCTTCCTCTAAGGGATCTGGGGAGCCCTAGAAGGCGTAAAGGGAGGGGCGGCAGGGCCAGATCTGTTTTGAAAAGCTCCCTCTGGCTGCCTGAGGAGATGAGAGAGGGGTGGATGGGAGGCTGAAGGCCAGGGAGGAGGCTAGGACAGAACTCTAGGTGAGGTTCAAACAGGATGGTGGCAGGGAACGTGGAGGAGAGTGGCCAGACTTGAGAGCCATGTGGAAGGTACAACGGACCTTGGATTTGGTCTGGGTTGAAGGAAAAGAGAGTGACAGGCGGAGGGCTCCAGGGTTTCAGGCTCATAGGGGACAGCCGGGGACAAACGGTCAGGACTTTGGGTGTGGGTTGGCCACGGGCAGGTGGAGCGTGGGCTTCGGAGCAGAGGTCTGGGCTGCAGAGGCACATGGGAAAGATCGGCTTACAGACAGAGAATCAAATCAAGGTTGAGGCTGAGACCACCATGATCTACAAACCGAGGACCTACCCCGTTCAAGGCAGCTTGGGAGGACATGGTAGGGGGAGGCGGAGTCACAGGCCTTTCCCCGAGAAGCGCTCTAGTTGGGGGGATGGCGGCTGAGAGGTCCAAGTATACATCTACACACAACCTAAACATGGAGAGTTAGAGAAAAAGACAGGTTTACGCCAGCACACAAGCTCAGTACCAACTGTATACTGCAGGGAACTTTTTTTTTTAAAATAGGATTGCTGAAGCATTTACAGGGAGTCACATGAATACCCAGGGCAAGCAAATAATAGATGTTGGGCAAATCATTGTGGGATTCTAGAATTTCTAGAGGAAGACTAGCTTTGAGGTCTGATGGATAGAACTGACGTTTTGGGGGCATGCGGACAGAAGGAATTCCAGGCAGGGGGAACAGCACAAGGAAAGACCAGGCTTTAGGAAGCAACCATGTGCCTTCAGAAAACATGAACGACTGTGACCGACGCTGGGGACCTGGTGGGCGGAGTGTGGGAGGCGCGGTGGATCCCGAGTGAGGGGTCCCAGTACGGCTGTCAGAGCACCTGCTTCCCTGTGGACACCTGTTTAAGGGATGCGCCCCCCCGAAGCCCGTGCACGCAGGTGGCCTCTCTGGTGCCAGCTCCGGAGCCCTGCTGATTGGCAGAGGCTGCCTGGCAGGAGGGGTGTTGGACCCCAGCTCCGTGGGTGTCCTGATTACAAGCCACGTCTGCCACGGGCACAGGAAGGGGGAGGGGTCTTGTACATTGACTCGTGCCCACTTCTGCCACAGGTAATGCAGAGCTAGGTCTTCCTTCTGGAATAACTTCAGGGTATGGAAAAGATGGATGGGAAGGAACAAGACTGAGGGCAGGGAGGCCGTTTAGGGTGTGGGGTTGCCCATCAGAGCACAGGTGGGCTGCAATTAGGGCTTGGGTCAGAACGGAGGGACTAGGGACAGGAAGGTGACTGCAAGTGGACCCAGGGAGCCAGCCATCCCTGGAGGCGCTGTCCTGAATGAAGGTGGTTAACAGAGGCTAACCCTCCACAGCCACCCAGGAAGTAAACCCGCAGCAGCACCACTGTGGCCTCAGACATCCGGTTTGGCAGGGGGTCAAAGGGCAGGGCGGAAGCTGCCGACTGGCGTCGCCCACTGGGTGCCTGTGGCCACAGGGCTCTGCGCGTTGGGCTTTGGCTAAAGAACCTGAGCAGCAAGCCCCCCCGAAAATACTTTCTCCTGGGGGTGCTCCGGGAGCCGGGTGCCCTGTGGTCCCCACGGGGCCTGAGGCTGCGCCCCCTGCAGGAAGGACGCTCAGGGCCCTGGCAGGGGGCGGGGGGGGGGGGGACCTTCATCTCTCTCAGGTTTGGTTTTTTACAAGATTGATTTATTAACTATGATACATATCACATAAGGCCTTTTCAGTTTTTTACACCATTCCCATTGAGACGAGTACAATACTTTGTAGCAAATACATGATTTTAAAAAACAAAACCAAACAAAACCACCTCAGTCAGAGATGCCTCAGCCTTGACGGCTGACCATGCACTAATCAGGTTGGAGCCTCAAAAAAACCCACGACGTGTTTAAAAAAAAAAAAAAAAGGTCTGGAAATTAAGCAAACATTCCTAACACCAACTAGAGAATGTCCTGGTTAAAGCCCCTAAAATACAAAGAGATAATGGTTATACTTTCTTTACATACAGTTCTCCACTTTTGCTGCAAAACAATTTAGGCACACGGCCAGACTACTAACACATTTCAATACCATTAATACGCTTTTTTCTCAGGAAACTCAAAATATTTGTTAATTCAACATATATAAAGATCATTTAACATGTGAAAATACAAGTACCAGAAAAATAAGCTGGCAGCAGCACTATTCCAAATTTTCAAACAATTTTTATTCTCATACAATCCATACATTGCCTTTTTTTTTTTTTATGTACACAGGGAACAGAATATTTTTATGCAAACAATAACTTAGGCCCTGTCTCGACTACATGAAAGTGTAACCTCACTGCTGTGGGCCCAGACCTGGCTCCCCAGGAGGGCAGGATCCTTCCTGGCTGTGGCCGGGGACCCGGGGAGGGGAGAATGGCCTTTGCCCTCACAACGCCCCCCCGGCCGACAGTCCCAGACTTGACTCTGTCCGTCCTTTCACCTAAGCGCGCAAACGAGTGGCTTGAACCTGCCAAGCAACAGGAGGGCGACTCCTCGTCCACCTCGGGCAGAGTCAGCAGGCCCGGGGGTGAGTGCAGTGCCGGCTGTCCCCGTCCCTGGGGCACACCGTGCCCGCTCTACAGGACTGTGCAACCCGGCCCCTAGAAAGTCGCCCCAGTCCCTTGGAGACACAGCGGCAGGGCAGAGCCTCCAGTGGCAGCAAGACGGTGTCCGGCCCTTTCTCAGAAACCCCAAAGCAGCGTGGCTGTCCTCGCAGGAGTGGGAAGGGGGCACAGAGGGACAGGGTTTTTTACCAACGCAGCGTGATTTCAAGTTTCAGGGCTGAGGATGGACCGCCCTCCAGGCCTTCCTCCCCAGCCCGTGACCAGGGGACCAGGCGCAAGGCCAGGGGAAGGCACAGGCTCCGGGCCCCTCGTGGCCAGCACGCTGCTCCTATGTCGTCACCCTCTGTCCACCTGGCAAAGAGCAACAAATTCTGCCAGAAGAATCCCAGCTGGCAGCCCGTTCCCGCCTCGAGGCAGGAAGACCATGGTGGCGGTGGGGCGGAGAACGCAGGAAACAGTACGGGGTGTTTCCCAGCACTCCGGAATGAGCAGTGATGGCAAGAACGACTCGACGGAGAGCAGGAATAAATGCGCCGTGTATTGATCCCCAGGAGGCAACATAGCTAAGAACTCGGGGCTGATTCCCAAGCCCTGCCGCTAGGCCTTGGACCACCTCCACTGCGGAAGCGGCCGCGTCAGAGCCAGTGTCAGCGCCTCGCTCCCAACCAAGGGCTGTTCCTTTCCAACGTATACGGCCACTACCGTCCGTGGATGGCGAACACGGGCCCGGGAGAGTGCTCCTGGGCAACCCGCTGCTTAGCTGTGGCGCAAGGAGCAAGGCCCGTTACCTCTGCCGACCTGCTCCCCAAGGCTGACTCCTGCCTGCCCTTGCCACAATCCCGGGGCATGGGGGCTGCTGGCCCACGTGAGCATCACAGGTGAAAGCACTCTTCGGAGCTCTGCACGCTGGGTGGCCTTGAGGGCTGGGAGCATCCCTTTAGGGCAGGACGTCCCGGCACAGGCCCAGGCTTGCCTTTGTGGCTCCCATCCAGGTGCCCCTTCAGTCTGGGTGCTAACCCCCAGCTGGGGGCTGAAGCCCAGGGCCCGCCACGACCACGAATGGCAATGGCAACCCAGAATGACAGAGAAACATCCCCCAGTTCGAGTCAGTCTGGAGGAGCAGAAAACTAGAAGCTAGACTTGACAGAAGAAATGGACACAAGAGGAACTGAACCCCTGGCGCTTCCTGTCCACCGTGGCTCTTTCGGGGTATGAGCCACCAGCTTCCCCCCCCCTCCCCAGGATGCTGGGCCCAGCCAGGGGGACTCCTGCAGCTCCCCAAGTTGGCCAGCAGGGGGTGGGGTTGGCCCAGAGGCTCCCGCTGCTTCCGCGAGAGCAAGGAAACAAAGCCAGTGTCCCGCCCACACCCCCAGGAGTCACCACCTGCACGTGCATAGTCTCGGGGGTGGGGGGAGCTGAGGGGCTTGTCCAGTTCCGGGGGCACAGCCCAGGCATGCAGACGGTGGTGTGGGGGGCAGCCCCTCGGGCCGGCACAGAGGCAGCGGGGAAACTGCTAATGGGGGGCAGGTGGGAGGGGGACCGGCTACTTCTGTTTCAGTTCACACAAGGGATGGTGGTCCCAGACCACCTCACCCGATACCCGGAGGGGCTGCCTCGGGGCAGGTAGGTGAGCGCATCTAGAAAAAGGCAGAGACTCATTCTGTGGAGTGATTTCCTTACCCTTGGACTCGGAGCGGAGGGGGCGGGAGAGCCAGGGCCTCGGGGCTGCCGCGCAGTCACAAGACGACTTGTCACCTTCCCACCAGCCCTGACCCAGAGCATCGGGCACAGAGCCACCAGAGAAGAGACCCCTCACCCAACATTTACAACATTCATGTACCTTAGGTTTGTTTTTGACTAGTGTTCTTAAAAAGAGGCGGTAAAGTCGCAGGGACAGTTTTCCAAGCACCTTATTTTGCCGTACAGGGACCGCGAACAGGAAGCCATCCAGCTTATCCAGAGAAAGGCGGTGGTGGCGAGCGCAGGGCCTCCCCTCCCCTCCCGTGGCCGGCAGCCAGATTGCAGCAGGAGTTCCGAGGCAGCTCCCTGTCACCCGGCGGAGGGGACCCAGGGCATCACTGAACTACCACAGGCGTTGCTTCTTAAAGTGCAGAGAGCCCTGGAGGCTGAGTGGCCTGCAGGGCCCTGAAGCC
The DNA here is from genome assembly GCA_028533885.1 of Nasua narica. Classification (NCBI taxonomy): domain Eukaryota; kingdom Metazoa; phylum Chordata; class Mammalia; order Carnivora; family Procyonidae; genus Nasua; species Nasua narica. The sequence goes on from CM052803.1 coordinate 6,298,845, forward strand.
CATGGCCCAGGGTGCCTCCAAGGCAGGCTCCCCAGGGGGCAGAGGCCGTGGCCCGGCCCGAGGACTGGGAGGGCAGCTGGCACCTGTAGCAGCCTTAGCATGATCGCTGCGTCCGGGGGACAGAAGGTGTGGTGCGCGAAGGGCTCCCCGGGGTCAGTGGAAAGGCCAGGAAGCTGAGGGGAAGGCCATTTCCCGCGAAGGGGTAGGAAAGGGTTGTGTGTGGGCAGGCCTGGCACCCTCACTGGGACTCTGACAGCTCTCGCGACGGGCTCTTCAGGCCCTCCTGGTCCTGGGAACACAAAGGCTGTCCCTGCGCAGGCACGGGCGACCACACTTCCCACGGACCCCCCTGGGCTGGGGGTGTCCTGCAGCCCAGGATGGAAATGACTCCACCCCAACACCAAACACACTAAACTGAACCCTGGGTGCACCCGCCCCCCCAGCTGTGCCCTCTCCAACAGGCGCACCCCCACGCACACACAGTAGTGTTTCCATAGCACTGTAGTGTGTTCCAAGGCAGACCAGGGTCCGGGCTGGTCTGCTGGTCTCCCAAGCTCTTCCCACTGTCTTCTTAGGGGAAGGCGACGTGGTGACAGGGCGAAAGTGGGACCCCCACAGCCCCTCTGGCCACCACCCTCAGCCATCCTTGTTTTGCTGTGACCGCCTGCTTGCCTCTCTGAGAGGTGGGAGGGGGGATCAATCTTGAGGTCTGTAGTGTCTTCCTCTTTCTTTTTGTGAGTTACTGGAGAAGTTTTTCCGTGTTTCTTCCAGTGTTCTTTGTTTTGCAGGGAATGTATCCCCAAAGCCTGTGACGTGGGAGGGGGCACGTGGGAAGTGGAGGGGAAGCCACACACTCGTGGTCCAGGCACACAGCTGCCCTCCCTGCTCTGACCTGCCGGGCCAGCACCCTTAGCACTGTACCTTGGGTTGACAGAGCCGTGGCCTGTGTGTTCCCGAGGAGGTCGCTGGACGGGGCTCCCCTAACGGGGGCGGGGGTGCAGATACAGAAGGTGGGAAGAGACGGACAAAATGGACGGGCGGGCATTGTTCTCTGCGGGGCGGGGGCAGGGGGCGGGGGGTGGGGGGGGGGTGCTGCCAGCCCTGCCCCAGGGTGGCCCAAATCTCAGAGCCTCCTCCCATTGGTAGAGGAGGCCGGGGCTCTGTCCAAGCACTGGGTGGATGCCCCGAGGCTGGTATGCGGGGGGAGATGGGGGCGGTCTGGGGAGCAGTGAGTGTGTGGAGGGCCACGGGGGCCACTGCCTGGCCAGTTCAGTCCTCCAAAGGGTCCAAGTCAAAGGGCAGGGGCGCCCCCTGGCTGCTGCCTGCGAATAGCTCCAGGTCGGCCGCACTGGGCTCAGGGGGCCTGACAGCTCAGCCCATGGTAGCCTGGGGCTGGGGCTCCCGCTGAGGTCTTCAGAAGGTAACGGGGGAGAGGGGATCCTCTCCCCACCCCAGTGGACCTGGTTTTGTTCAAGGCCAGACGCCACCCCGTGGAAGAGAGAAGGTCTCCTTTCGCCCCAGGCCTCGGTGGCTCACAGCGTATGTTCGGCTTGAAGCTGGGAGGGGAGCAGGGCCTGTAGGGGGGACTGGGGGGTGGGTGGAGGGGACTGGGGGGGTGATGGCTGACTTGTGACAGGTGTGGAGGTGAGGAAGGGGACGGTGGAAGCCACGGCAGAGGGGGAGCTGGGCGTGGCACCAGGAGGCTCACTGATGGGCCGATTGTGGAAGAAGAAGGGGCACTGCTGGATGAAGAGCTCAATGATTGTCTGGTAGGTCCGCGTGGCCGTGAGGGCGTCCATGGTGCTGAAGTCGGGTCGCATCAAGGTGGGCCAGAAGCAGATGGAGAGGTTCTCACTGGTCATGAGATTCACCTTGTTGTTGTGGCTGACTCTGTGGGGACACCAAACTCACAGTCAGAGCTCGGCAGGGCAGCGGGCCCTGGGTGAGGCTCCCCGCCCCGTGTGCTCCTGGTCACTGGCACCCCATCTGCTCTCCCTGCCTGCCCAGCCACAACCTGAAAACACAAAAGGCCCAAGTCTCTGTGGCCTGGAAGCTGAGGCCTGAGACCTCCTGTGGCCGGTCATCTGCTCCCGGGTCGCCACCAGGCCAGCCCCCGAGGAGCGGCTCTGAGGTCCTGGCTCACGGGATGCCCTCCACAGACAACGCTCGTCCGGACACCGAAGTGTGTGACGCTGCCCTGGCCGACGGGAGGGGGGCGTGTGTGCCCAGAGCTAGACTCCAGAAAACACCACTCTGCCGAGAGAGGAACAGGTTTGCCTGGAAAACCGACCTCTTCTGTCTGTGAAGGAATCGGGGACACAGTCCGCTGACAGGCTGCCTGCCCGCAGCTCCTGCACGTACACACCAGGCTCGAGGTTCTTCCCGGCCCCCCGATCCTGCCCAGGGTCGTGTCACACACACAGATGAGGCGGGGCACGCTCGGGGCCGCGTGGGCCTCTCGGACAGAACCGGGGCGGAAATGTGAGGAGCTGAGAGGCTAGGGCACTCCCTGGGGAGCCAGGCTGAGAACACGGCCCGGGCCCGCCTCACGCTGTGGCCGGAGGCCCGGCCCGCGATTTCGGGAGGAAGACCAAAGAGCGAGCCCTGTGACATACTTGTTTAGGTGAGAGATGACGTATTTGAAGACTTCGTGGTTTTCCTTTGGAAATTTCTTGAGAACCTCCTTAAGGGCATGTAACTTCTGCTCCCGGTCATTGATTTCTGAGGAAAGAGAAAACCAAAGACTCTCGTGGCCCTGGCTGGTGGGCGTTATGGGTCAAGACAGACACTGGTCCTGGGCAGGTGGTGAGACCAGCGGGCTGGGGACCACCGCGGGGTACACACAGCCCAGGGCTTTCAGACAAGGTCAACCCCAGTCCTTCCCCCAAAAGCCTCTGCCCAAGGCAGGCACACCTGGCGGTGGGCACTGACCCAGCAGCCAAGCCTACCTCTGGGTCCCAGGACCCTGCTGAAGGGAGCACTGTGTGCCTGGGGCTTCCTGGCCCCCACTTCCAGAGACTCAAGGACCCACAGAGACGCCGCCATAAAGAACACCATTCTTCGCTCATCCCGTTGCCCCTGGAGACAGGCCTCCCAATGCAGAAGGCCCGCGTGCTTCCTGATCAGACGGTGGGCGCTGCCACCCACCCGCGCCAACAGACTGTCTAGGGAGGGAGTTTGTCACAAGACCAGGGCTCTGTCCTTTTCCTAGAGACACAAGGACCCTCTACACATCTCCCTATTGGAAAAGCTGATGGAAACAGTGGAGAATTCTCATGCAGTTCATCAAAGGGTCTATGCACCCCCTTCCCCCATTACCGCCCACACTTCGCCCATCGTGGAATCCTAATGTAGTAGGACCGTGAAAACAGGCTAACTCGAGGAAGTGCTCATCCACGCCAGGCTGGGCTCAGTTAGTGTCGGCGTCCTGTGAACCAGGGGCCTGTCAGCCCACTGAGGGGTAAGGGAGGTGAGGCCCAGAGAGACTGCAGGACTTGGGAACCAGACCCCATTGACGGGCTGCGGAGACTGAGTGGGGCCCATGGGGCTTGCTCCCTGGGGTCCCGGCTACCCTTTCTTGAACATGCTTGGCTTGCCTTGGCTGGGAGAGCCGGCCCAGATTTCTCTGAGCATGAAAGACCTCCCTATGACTACTTCTTAGAGCTGAAGGTGATACCTAGGACCCGGAAACTTCGGAGTCGCTCTTCGCGCAGCCCTCACCACACTGGGCTCCCACTACATGCTGGCCGAGAAAAGAGAAAACACCAAGAGGCAGCACCCTGGACGGAAGACTAGTGAGGGGGATGGCGGGCGGGCACAGGCCATCTCCTAGTCCAGCACGCCTGCTCGGGGTCCCCGGCCTTCCGCCACGCTGTGGGGCTCTCAGTGACCCTCTCCTAGGGAAAGGGTGGCCTCCACAGGGCCAGCGCCGTCCCTAGCTCACAACCCGTACTTGTGAAATGCGGTTTCCGTCAATGAGATAGTGAGACAGGTTCAGGAGAGGCGTTTCCAGGCCAGCTGAACAGAGACAAAATCCCGACACAGACCAGGCGACTGAGATCACATTCGGAATGAACAAATACCCCAAGAACTCAGGAGGAAGTAGAGGCCACGGCTTAGAGGCTGGCCTGCCACACTCCTCATGAAACACACATCAACCAAGACCCTGAGAAGTAAGAGTACTGGCCCAAGGCCCCACAGGTTGCCGTCAGGGTTCGTGACCCCGGACACCATCCTCGCCTTGGCTGGGGCACTCCGCTGCCACCTTCAGCCCAGGCTCCAGGCTGTGATGCTGAACCAGAGCCTGGAGGGAAATCACACACCTCTGACCATCTCACACACCTGCAGCAGCAGAATAGGAAAAGCCTAGCTCAAGGCCCTCTCACCCTCTCGGTGACACACGCAGGTGTGCACAGCATGGAACCCCCCCCCCCCCCCTCAGGTGCGAAATTGAGTCCGAGGCCAGGTTTTCACTCTGTCGGGCCTGGAATGGAAGATTCTGGTATCTTTGTGTGGGAGGCATGAACTTACAGTCACCTGTTCTGTGCCTCCTATGCCATGAGGCTGAGGTGGCGGGGACAACACACTCCTCTGTCCCGGCCGTCGGCCCGGTCCCGCACAGGGCCTGGCACAGGCCAGGCTGTGAGTGAGGAACACCCGTGACCTGACGTGGTTACCTCGACAGACAAGAGGAAGCAGGATCCCAGAACTAGTTTATCATCTCTCGCTGCGAGCTGGGCCACCTCTCAACGGGAACGGTGAGCCGGTACCCCGAGCCGCCTGGGGCGCACATCCCTGACAAGCTGGTGAAAGCTACTGGTCTTCTCCGGAGACTAAACTGCGCACGTGGAGCTTCAGAAGCAGTGATGGGGCTAACGAGGCCCTGGAGCCAAAGGTCCTCGGGCTCAGGACCTCTGGACTACGACAGAGGCCTTCTTCTGGCACAGAAGACATAGATGAGGCCTGTGGGGGACTGGCCGGACTGGAGAGGTTCCACCTCGGTGCTGGTGGGGTAGGGGTGTCGTGAGAGGAGAAGGAAAAGACGTGGGGCAAGAATAAGTGACAAGAAATAAGAAATCTTATGCTTATTTCTTCAGCGTAAGAAACGCTGAAGGCCAGGGTGAGGTGGAACAGGGAACGCAAAGCCCTTTTCTCTGCCTCCTGAAATCCTAGTCCTCCCAGAAGCCACAGCCCAGACGCCACCTGTTCCATGAAGCCCTCACCCTAGTCCCCTCTCACTGCGTTTTCTGCACCTTGCTCAGCCGGCTTCCTGCTGTCCGCCAGGTGACGGAAGCCCGCGTGCCGGGAGGGGAGCGGCCGTGCTCGTGCACAGACGGTCCGGCCCCGGCGCGCCGCTCCCTCAGTGGTACGTGGAGGGCGGCCGCTGCTGTTACTCAGCTCTGAGTCACCCACGTGTCCCCTTGAGTACAGTAGGAAGGTCACTGGCGAATAATCCCAAGAATCTATTTGTGGGCATATTTTCAGCCATGTTCAATATTGTGAAATTCTGGAGCTAACAAAATAATTTGATAGTGACCTTGATATTTGTTGTGATGGGATCTGAAACCATTTCCAAGCCCTGAACACACACAGACACAACAGCTCTTAGGTATGAAGTGGGAAGAGCTGGTCAAGTTGATGTTGCCATGGAAACCCAGCTAGGCTGGGAATACCTACTTTTGGGCTTGAGAATTTTCGTTTCATAATGTCTCTTAATACTAATGCTGGTCCTGCCTGGTTGGTGTCCTTGGCTCAGTGAACCCCCTCAGCCCAGGACACGCACAGCCCCAGTGGCCTTGGAAGGTGCCCAGTCAGCGAGATCCTTCCCCCACCTTCCGCCCGCTCCCGGGTTATTCAACGGAGCCCCAGCTGAGGAGCTCCAGCTGACTAGCTCGGGGCACAGGAAACACACAATGGGAGGAGGAAGCAGAAATCTCCACCCTTTTCCAGGCTGCAGGAGCAGCAAGAAGCTCCCTTCCTCAGCAGTGGAAGCCAGGGATGCTGCTGTAGCAAGCGCTGCTAATTTCCTTCCAGTAACAGCTCCCTCCCGCCCCCTCCCCCAAAACCAAACTGACAGCGGTCAGCGGCTCCTGCAGCAACAATGGGATTCTGTCGGATTCTGTCGAGAGCCAGGATTCCACGAGCCTCTAGATGGCGCCACGTCAAGACAAATGCGGACAGGAGCCCTCCCGCTAGGGGCACCGCCGGCCGGCCCACACCTTTTCTTCCTAACTTCCACCCAGAGAGCCTCGCAGAAAGCAAGCTGGGTCCAGACAGAGACTGCCTGTGTGCCTCGCATATGGGCCAGCCCGGAGCTGCTGGAGGAGCGATCGCTGGGGGAGCTCTGCCTCTGGGCAGCGGGAGCAGAGCGGGGGCTGGCACCTGTCCGCAGCCGGCGGTCTGGAGAAGGCCGGACTCCTGCTGGGAGAGAAGGCCAGGCCACCGATGACAGTGCCAGAACTCTGCACTTCTGCTCCACCCCTCATGGGCTCGGATAAATTCAGGAGCTTCAAGAGATCGTGACCTGCCAGGACGGTGGGGGTAAAGTACAGCAAAGGTGGCCCCCGGCTTGCAGAAACAAACCTCACGGGAAATGCAGACCAGGGAAAGGTGACTTGGGGGTGGGGGTAGAGGGGGTCTGCAGTCCCAGCAGCAGCCAGGTTCTAACAGGGGCACCTCTGCAGTTCGTGGTGGGCTGCTGTCCGCAACCCCGCTTCCCCAACTCACTAAGAGCCTGGGATCCAAGACTTAAAATCCTGGTTTGTGACTTCCCCCCAAACTGCCGCCCACACCATCAGCCTTGTGAGTAAATCATGCTGGCTTAAAACTCCTTCGGAGTTGGGCATTGATGAGACGAGACTAAAGTCCTGTGGTCTAAGGAACACAGCTCCCTTCACCACCCGCCCCCCCCCCGCCCCCACTCGGTCACTGGCCAAGACCCTCCCTTCTGCAGCCACACAGCAATGGCTCCTTCTGGGGGTCTTGGACCACGAGGCTCGAAAAGCAAGAAGGCCACCTTTGACTAAAAAAGGGAAGAAGTGCCACAAGGTGAGAAGCTGCAGCCCAGCACCAAGTCCGAGAAAGGCTGCCCGCTGGGAAAAGCTCCTGACACGGCGGACAAGCGTCTCCCAAGAGGGGCGGGTCAGGGAGGAAACAGCCGTCGGGGCCGGCAGGATGGCACACAAAGGTCACCAGTAAACCAGAGGTGCTAACCTAGAGAGGCTAGAGCCCCCAGAGATCATCCGGTTGGGGCAACTCGGGCTGTCCCTTTCCCTCCAGAGGCTGGCTTCCTCTGAGGAGGTCAGGCCCGAGACCATATGTTGACTTCCTTGTAAGAGGGAGGAGTGAGTGCAGGGGAGAAGAAAGGTCTCTGGAAAGAAGAAAGCCCTGCCTCTAGATCTCTCCTAATCTTCCAGAGATAGGAGGAGGGACAGTGTCGTAGGAAGCTAAGGGCCAGGGAAGGTTGTGCCGGCCACGCCTCCACTGTGGACAAGCAAAGGAGCAGGGATGTGACTCAAGTCTGATATAAATCCAGGTTCTTAACTTATGGAGTTTTGGGGGAACCTGAAACTGTCCTGTCAGAACCCTTAGAAAGCTCCTCTGGTGTCATCCTGAGTTCCCTGTCCTTCCGTCCTTCCAACCCCAGCTCTAAGAGCCAGAGTGTGTGCTCCTGGAGCGCAGGACCTGTTCTCACGGTGCGGCCCCCCCCCCGCCCCCCCAGTTCACCCACTCGGTCAGCCGGGGGCGCTGTCTGCGCCCAGGAGCCAGGCGGGGTTGCCGGGACTCACTGTGTGCCTCCACCAGATCAATCTGCATGCTGTACGGAACCAGGGGGTCTGGCAGCTCTGAGAAAAAGCTCTTCATGGCCCCAGCCACGGTGTTCACCGTAAAGTCCTTCTCTGCCAAGTCCAGGTTGTGGTCTGAAAGGAAGTTGCGAGAGTGAGGGCAATCTAAGCTGGACAGGAGCCGAAGGAAAACCCAGCGCTTGAGGGAAGTCAGAGAAACCTCGAAGACCCTGGGATGCTGCCCAGGGCGGGCCTGGAGTCGGGGTAGGGACTCGGGACTATCACAGACCGAACAGGAAGGTGGCATCCCTGGGCACTGCTAAAAAAACAAAACAAAACTCAGCAGACAGAGGCAGGCTGACGCCCCCTGCCTCCTCCCAAGGTCATCCTCTGCCCAGAGTAACTGCACTCCGTCCTTCCGGGCCACCCAACTGCCCCGTCTGGCTGGGATGTGGTGCTCCATTTTCCTTACACCCTCTCCTCCGGAAAAAACAAAGAACTTTCCTAAAAAGGTTGGCTTGCTTTTCGTGGTGGGTTACAGAACGTTACCACCACTCTTGCCGGCTGCCTCGGCCCTTGGTTCCTTCAAGCGGCAGGGCGAGTAGGCTCATCTCTCTCCCTCCGGGCCCTCCCAGCCTATGACTCTACTGACCTCTGTGTCTTCACTTTTCTTTGAATAGTTTACTGCATTCCTGGTTTACAAGAAATCACCTACTGTTAGACATGAGCTGTCTCCAATTTGGGGGGTATGAACTACGAACAGATTCTTGCGTATACACAAGTACATACCCAAGTGTGTGGCTACACCCTCACTTTGACCTCATGCTTCCTCTCCTGCAAGATACACAGGTGTTTCCCTTCCCTAGCGCATGCCCTCCCCCCACCGCCAGCTAACAGAGACCGACCACGGCATGGCCAAGTGCAGTGACCCCCGGGGAGCCCGGGGGTGGGGTGCCTGCTCCTGGCTCCTGCTCTGTCCTGGGGGCCCCCACGGGCTGCCTGGCTTCAGAGTCTGGCTTGGTCTCCTCAGGCTCAGCCACATGCTGAGTTGGACCCTACTTGGATCCTCAGCTTTCTTTCCTCTCTGGCTGGTGACATCTGAGAACTCCTACTGCTTTGGCTCGTTTGCTTCTGACAGCAGTGGGCGCGACTTCTCATCCCGGAGTGTGCTCAGGTCTAGGACTTCAGGGTTTGGCTCTCTGGCTCGAGGCCTCTGAGACCCAGCTCAGGAGACAGCGGTCCCTGCCAAGAGCCAGTCTAACTCATGAGATTTCAGCTTGGGGAGCCTGGGTCCCAGCGCTCAGCCGATCATAAATGTGCCCTTACACCGTCTCTCTTGCGCAGGGATTTTGCGAGGAGGGGAGTCATGTGTATTCCTGGGGCCCCCGCAAAACAGAACCATGACTGCAACCCCACTTCGCATTATATGTCTGTAACTACCATTGCTGGGCCCACTGCAAGGGAAGTAAGGCTCCCAGAGGTGACCGAGGTGCAGGCCAGGGCGACCTGGAATGGCGTCAATGGATGGTGACACGGGGGGCAGCCAGCTGACGTGGGCTTGGCAGGGATGCTGCTTCTGTCTGCTGACAGGGCCTGGCTCCCCCTCCTCCACATGGCAGTGTGCGCACGGAGGCAAGGCTGACTGGGGCCAAATGCTTTCTCTTCTCAGTCACCAAGCCTGGCTGTCGCGTCTGCCTTGACCGGCTCCAGCCTCCGAGGCTCGGCCAGGCCGTGGCCTTACCTTGGTCGAACTGTCTCTGCAGACTCTCCATCTCAGACTTATTCCCGCTGACCCGGTAGATGCCTTCAGTGCTCAGTCCTAAGGAGAAACAAGCAGGTTTCTTAGGAGCAGGAGAGCAGAGCACGAGCAGGACTGGACTTGAGCACAGACAGGGCAACCCCACAAGGCACCCGCCACAGGAAACGGGTGAAGCGCTCTGGACTCTCCTATGCGCTTCAATCCACTCTCCCCCATTTCCTTTTTCACTTCAGTATTTAAAGATACTAAGTTTTGTCCACATTTTGATGCACTCTTGAATTTCATTTTTTTTTTAAAGTAGCTCCAATGTGGGGCTTGAACTCACAACCCCAAGACCAAGAGTTACATGCTCTACCACTGAGCCAGCCAGGCGCCCCTTGAATTTTAATGTTTTGTGTTTTTTTTAAACGAGATGAGAGTGTGTTTTAACCCGCCTTGTCGCTTACAGAGTATGTTGTGAGCTTATTCTAATCATTAAATACTCTTCTTCTTTTTAAAGACATCAAAGTATACAGTAACTTTAAAAATAGTCCTATTGTTAATCATTTTGGTTTTCCCGAGTTTTCTCTGTTAAAATACCCCACAATTATGTTTCTTATGTTTTCAGGATAGCTAATAAGTTTAACAGATTCTTGGCAGTGTGTTTCTTACTTTGTGAATTTCCTATTCATGTTCTTGTCATTCTTGTTCATTTCCCTATGAGTGGTCCCTCTCACTGTGTACTTGAAAGAGGTCTCTGAGTAGTAAGGGACTGACTACAGTGACACTACATACGTTTACATTTTCCTCCTTTTTGTGTCTGTCTTCTAATTTTGTATATTGAATTTTAAGTACATAATTTAAAAATTTTAGGTTTTGAAGACCAGTTTCTTTATGATGTCTCCCTTTCTTTTTATCTTTGAACAGGTTTTCCTATTCTTAGAGCAGATACTCTCTTTCTCTTTCTCCCCCCGCCCCCCGCTTTAGCTCTGTGACCCTTCTCTAACTGATTTAGTATCCAGTGTCAGCTAAGGAAAAAAAACAATACTCAGAAACAATATCACCATGTAGTTAAGTAATACAGAAGAATAGAAAGTATCAGGTGAGAGACTGCCTCCCCTTTCACTCCCACCCCAGGAAGCACTGCTCAGCCTGGAGCGGATTCCAGTCACTGGCTCCTGACGCCCCCCTCCCGCCTCAGGGAAGGAAAATCCACGGCTGCACTAAGATGGCAGCTGTAATGGATATGAAGTCACAGCGAAGACCAGAGTGGGCTCTCATGGCTACCCCAACCCCGGCCCCTTCTGAAGACTGGTTTCGAGCAACTCTGCTTAGCTGAAAGGGCACTGAGGATGTGCCCTGGAGCCAACGCTGAACACCAGACGGTGCGGGCAGCAGAGAGGACCGGGCTGAGGTAAGGAAGCTCCAGAGAGCCAAGCGTCTCAACGTCAGTTCTGTGATTAGCGCCTCTGGAGAGGCGCCCATCGGGCAAGATCGAAGCAGTCTTCTGGGGCCCCAGAATACTGGCAGGTGGACCTTTAAAGACCATCACAGCCAAAGTCATCAATTCTCTGGCTTAAAAGCTGTTAATTGCACACGGGCCTTTCACCCCCGACAAAAGGGGATTAATAGGCCAGCCCTGAGGACATCTTCCTGTGCCCTGTCTGGCTACAAAGGAGCTGCCCTCACTGCATTTGGAGGGAGGGAGAAGTACGTACACCTGCCAACCCTGAGGCCCCAGATGAACCCCGCTCCCCCTCAGAGGCCACCCTTCTGAGTGTCTCTATGCCGGGCACTGAGCTAGGTGCTTTCCCACGTCCACCTGCCACTCACTCACTTACTGAATCCTCAGCCCTGTTTGGGAAGAGCTCTGGGATGGAGAGGGCACAGGTGAGAAAAAACGAGGATCTGAGAGGTGAAACCCTTGCCCCAAAACTGCACGGACATTAAAGTCTCAGTGTGGGCCTTGGCCACGCTTGCGCCTCAGCGCTGCTCTGGAAGATGTGTGACATCTACCCAACAGGTTGGGGTCCGGACCACGAGCTGCCCCCAGAAGACACGCCGCACCTGAGTCAAGCCCGCAGGCCCTCGCATTCTGGGTGGCTTCTGAGATGGCACGCCTGCTGCCGCTGTTAGTCCTCAAAGGTCAGAGGTCAGGGATGGGTCTAGGAGTCTCTTTTCTCAGTGACTTTCCCAAACTGTCTCATATTTAAAATTTCTACCTATTTCTTTCTTTCTTTTTTTTTTAAGATTTTTATTTATTTATTAGAGAGCGAGAGACTGAGAATGAGAGGGGAGAAGGTCAGAGGGAGAAGCAGACTTCCCGCAGAGCCGGGAGCCCGATATGGGACTCGATCCCGGGACTCCGGGATCATGACCTGAGCCGAAGGCAGTTGCTCAGCCAACTGAGGCACCCAGGCGCCCTCTACCTATTTCACATCTCAGGTAACACATATCGCACACTCACACAAAGTCACCCCCATTTTGACAAGCCCCGGGCATGTGTCCGCAGGTGCAAGGCTTCGTCCTCTAGGCTAGAAATATATCTCTTTTCTACACAGCCTTCCCTTTCCCTGAGTGGCCAAACCTGTTAGGACCAAGACAACAAAGGCACAAGTGGCAGGAGCTTAAGAAGTCGTCAAGAATATAGCAGTGGCCGCGGCGCCTGAGCCCCAGCGTGGAGACACCCTGCGTGGACCGCAGACCGCAGACCCTGACAGCCTCCGCGCACCACTCGCCAGCCTTTGGCAGCTCGGACCTGCAGCGTGGAGAGGAGGCCTCCGCAGGGGCTGCTTGGGGCCAGCTGCCCCTGCAGCCCCAGAGGGCAGAAGACAAGCCGCTCGTCGCCTCCCTGGAAGCGATCCGCGGCGGGGGCCTGCTGCAGCCTTGCTAGCTGGGGGACCACGAGAGCAGAAGGAAGCATTTAGAAGCACAAGGCCAACTCCGCGGCATCAATTAATCATCAGCTTAGTATTTCCTGTAATCGGGACCCATGTTTATTTTTACGAAATCCCATTTTAAAATAGCGATTCTGCCACTGCCCGACAGCACCACAATGTAATTTAGGAAAGGTATCGTTTGCTAGGCCGGCACCCTTTCTCACAGCTACTAATCAGACATCAATTAAATAACAACGAAGACCTCCGGCCGACCGCGACTCCCACGGAGGCTGCTGCTGAAGCAGGGCAGAGGGCAAGCGGCACGGCTGGGAACGAGGGCGCCGGACACAGCCAGCCTGGCCTCGGAGGGCCGCGCACCCCGGGGCCCTCCTGGAGGCGCTCTCCCGCCGACGCTGGCTCCCGCTGGCCAGCATAAAGCAAAGGCACCCCCGCTCCCCCGACTGTCCGTCCCTTCCAGTCCCACAAGTCCCCTTGAGAAGCTCCAGCCTAAACTCCGAGGCATCTCTATGCACCAGAAATCTCCAAAGACCCACTACCAACGCAGAGTCTCAGCTCTAAGCCTTTTTTTTCTTTCCCTTTTCAAAAAGCCCTATCTGAAAAAGCCCTTCAAATATCTTCTGTGTTGAAGTTAATCTTTGGGAACAGAAAAACAGAAAGTTCAGCAAGGCCAAGGTCACTCTCTTCAAACACCTGAACTGCCTTGTAGAACAGTCTCGTTCCAACGGCTCTAGAGAACAGAGCCACGACTCGGAATGGAAACTGCAGGAGGGGAAGTGTCTCTCTCGGTCTGTGAACTATCAGTAGCTCCGGGTGTCACTCGCTGGCATCAGTCAGAGCTTCTGAACTCCCTCTTCGCCGGACAGCCATTTGTCAGGGTTGCGGTTTAAAAGTATTAATACCTGGTCTAGGAAGATCGCTAACAACAACTACTGTAAATCACTTACGGAACGTTCACCACACAAGAGGCATAAAATGACAAGTGCCTACTACACTTTACATTAGTTCTCACAACAGCCTCTTCAGAGAAGTCATCACTACCCCGTTTTACAGATGGGAGCGCAGAGACTAAGAGGCAAAGTAAGATGCACAAGGTCGGAGAGCTGCGGAGTTGTGACCCGAACCCCATCTGACTTTAATTTTTTTTTTTTTTAAAGATTTTATTTATTTATTTATTAGGAAAGAGAGAGAGTGAGAGAGAGAAGGTCAGAGTGAGAAGCGGACTCCCCATGGAGCTGGGAGCCCGATGTGGGACTCGATCCCGGGACTCCAGGACCATGACCTGAGCCGAAGGCAGTCGCTCAACCAACTGCGCCACCCAGGGGCCCCCCATCTGACTTTAGAGTCTGTGTTCTTTTACTATGTTTGAAATTTTCAGTTCTCCAAACTGACCCCACACTGGAATCGCCGGGAAGGCCTGCTGCTGTGATACAGGAGCCAGGGCCCAGGAATGTGCATTCCCAGCATATCCCCAGATGCCGCTGGCCAAGGAACCAACCATACTTTCTGATAACTGCTATTTTAGAAGATGGCCCAGATCTCTAAGATCTCTGACTCCTAAATACTAGGTTCAATAAAATTGGAATGGGGGGGAGAGGGCGGTTGGGGGGATACATACTAGGAGAAACAGATACTGGCTACTTTAGAAACAAAGCATTTTCAAAAAGTATTATAATTGTTGCTTTTTTGTAATATAAGCAAGCCCTCAAAGCATTACTTAAACTTCATCCATGCCCATGTATGACTTTCATTAAATGTTAAAAAACAGTAGAGAGTGGGGCGTCCGGATGGCTCAGTTGGTTAAGAGTCTGCCTTCAGCCCCGGTCATGACCCAGGGTCCTGGGATCGAGCCCCGTATCAGGCTCCACACTCAGTGGAGAGCTTGATTCTCCTTCTCCCTCTGCTGCTCCCCTAGCTTGTGCTCTGTCAAATAAATAAATAAAAATCTTAAAAAATGGTAAAGAGAAAGGCAAAGGGGACTTATTCTTTTTTTCACTGAATGTTCACTGAGCCCCACAAGGCAGGCAAGTGTCTTTCTAGAGCCCTTCAGGTGCGGTCTTCCTGAAACCTCTTTTGATGACCTAAGAAGGCTAGATGGCCCAGCACCACCGACCCTGAGCTGCTCCCCGTGGGCCGAGAACCGGTACTTTTGAGCCCTGGGCCTGGTTCCTCCCTAGCACTTGGCACGCGAGGGGCACCGGGAGTTTGGAAACCAAGAGGGAGAATCACCTCCTGCCCGGGCATGTGTCTGATTTTCTGAAATGCTCAAACAGGTTCTTATTCCTGGATCCCAAGCACCATTTCTCAGCACCAGTGTTCGCGGCCAGGAGCCTTTCCGCAGCCGGCCCGGGTCACGCTGGGCTTCTGCTCATTCACACCAAGGCTCATTCCTCCTCAGTTTCTTTTCTAGCAACAAATCCATACCTCTTCCAAGACACACTGACTTGTTTACTTACTACATGCTATATTTAGATATTAAAAACTCAGCATTTTAGTCCTTTAAAAAAACCCTTACTTGGTGCTGCCGCTACTCTAAAATGGCCCACACCAGACAGGCCTGAACTACATAACAACTTTTGTTGACTTTTCTGGGGGCTGAAATCTAAGGGAGCATTCTTCGCTTTCATGCATCTAAGAAGTCCCAGGCGGGTAAATTTCAAGGCCAGAGGGGTGCCGAGAACTCAGGGAGAGAAGGAAACTCCCTCGACTATAAAACCTCAACTGTCTGGAAGAGGGCTGACCTCTGGGGAGGAGTGAGATGGCCTCCTTTGGGGTCAAAGGCCAGCAGTGGGTGTCGGCTCCCCTGAGGATGGTACTGCAGCACCCCACCTCTGTACAGGATGTAAGTGGGGGGAGGGGAAGACAGTCGGCTCTGAGGTCAAAAGCAGGAGCTACTTGCTAGCTGGCCGATTTGTGCGACACGCTGGACAGTCCCCATCCCGTGGCCGAGCCGAGCACAGGGCTGAGGGAGCAGCTGTCACCCGTGTGGCCGGAGGGGGAAGCAAGCTGGCAAGTGGAGGAGCACCCGAGTTTTGCTGCCCGGGAGACCCGGGTTCAAGTTCGGCCCCCGACTCCAGTGCGCCCGATCGGCGGACAGACGAACACCTCCCTCCTGAGGCGGCCGCCAGAGGCAGCTGGGAAACCTCAGCAAAACAAGGCCCGCAGCTTAGCGCCTGCCCCTTCCCCCTCTTTGCTCCACACTCTCAAGGAGCTTCCACAGCAGCGCCGCCCGGAGGCGCGGCCTGTTCTGCGAGCTCGGCCGGAACGAGCCAGTCGGCAGAAAAGTATTTTAAAACACGCACGGGCTTTGACACCACAGTGACCTCAGTTCTTCTCCGGGCTGTCTCCCCGCAGGCTGGGGACTGAGGACAAACGGCCCGACTGGCTGTGTACTGACGACTCCTGTGGGGAGGTGGCGAAGAGTGAGGCCGCATGTGGCACGGCGGCGGCGCCGAGACAGCGACGATGTAAGCCTGGCCGAGGGCTGCCTCCGGGCCGGGCGCTCTCCTTGGTTCTTCACGAGGACTGTCGCCGTGAATCCGCCCAAAGCTCTTTGAGGAAAATACTGGTTCTATCCCCATTTTACAGATAGCGGAGGCTCCGCCATTTGCCCGCGGCCACAGGGCTGGGTGAGCGGTGGGGGCAGGCCCGGGGCCGGCTCACTCGGCTCCGGCTCAGATGCCGGCACAAGGGGCTCCCCGGCCCGGGGCGTACCTCCCTGTCCCTTCTCCTCGCCTCTGGCGTGTAGCTTACGTCCTGTAAGTGCCAGGTCCGTTACGGGCTCTGAGAACGTTCCCCATGTGCGGTCCTATGCATCCATCTCTTCGTTCCCACCCCACTCGGCTTTCTCCTCTGTCAACTGCAGGGTGAGGAGGAAGAGCTTCAGAAAAAAAGGCCGCCTCCTCGCCAGAGAAAAAGCCAGCCAATGGCGAGTGTCCTTTTTTTATTCCTGCGATGCAGTTCTACTGTGGTCGACCTGAAAGAGTCCCCACCAGGTCTCCCTGTTGCCTTCCTGTTTCGGATGTGCCCGGAATGATTTTCTGGCTCTTCTATTACTCGAAGACTCGGGTCACTCTGGCCCCGCCAGTGCCCCTTTGTTAGCTGTCTTCCCTTGGTAATTCCCTCGTCAATCAAGATCTGTTTCTGGCAATGCCAGACCGCCTTTCTCCCCATGCCAGAATGCCGCGGACACTCTATTATGACTGCTTGACCGGGCGTTAGCCCCACAAGTAGGCACTGTGGCTTTATAAATTTCCAACGCTATTGTACATACAGTCATGTCATAAATCTTGAGGCTGAGGACGAAGGGAGGGAAGAGATGAAAATATCACACCAGGTCTGGGGCATCATATGGCTCTAGCATCTGGCTGATCCTTTGTAAGCTACCCATGTATTTACTGCCATTAACTGTGAAAGAGGGCTTCTGGGCTCTGCTCTGAGCCAAACAAGGGGCTCTGTATTTTTCCCGATTTTCAAGAAAATGCACACCCCAACAGATGTGTTTAAGACACACTGACAAAGTGAACTTTAGGTCAGCCTAGAGTTGACGCTGCCTGCTCCGGGCAGCCCGGGATGGAGGGGAGGAGAGGGGAGGAGAGGGGAGGAGAGACCCATAACCGAGGTGAGCAGACTGTACCAGCAAAGCAGCAATCAATGCTCCAAGCCAGGAGCAGCTGGGAGAGCCTTCTGCCAAGAATTCAAGCATCCTTGGGGCTCTGGGTGTCACTTCGTCAGCACTCACACAAGCCCCGTGGCACAGGGGTGATAGCCGTGCGACTCTGAGGCGAGCTGGTGCCACCACAACGAGGGGTCTCACTGGCTAAACAAAGAGCTCCCGACAAAGAAATAGCCCCAGCCAGCATACAGGTACCACGTGTCACCACCAGCCCCATGCGTGCGAGGCCGACTTCCTGTCCAACGGGCCCCCAAGTAGAAAGGCCCCTTGAGGTCAAGGCCGATTCCTCCCAAGCATTAATGAGGGCAGAGGTTAACTTTTTTCAGGTTCCCCATTCCCAATGAACCATAAAAGGAACAAAGATGTCACCAATCGCAGCCCAGTGTCCTTCCTTCCTGGCTTCCCTTTCCTCACTAAGAAGAGTACTTTTCATAGGTTAAAAGCCTACGACCTTCAGGCAGAAAAGGGGGCTGTAGTTTCCACTGGTCAGCGATCCTTCTACTGTGCATCTCAGGATCAAATACGAGCTCTGCCACATGCGGCCTGGGGTGGCCTGCAGGGGCCGCCATCATGGCCTGAGCCTGCTCCCCGGCCCTTCCATGCCTCACGGTCTTCCTACAGGTTGTTCCTTCTACTTTTACCTCCATTTTTTTTGGCTGGCTAAACCTCGCTCCCCCAGAGAGGACTTTCCTGACCCCGGGATCTACATCAAGTGTTACAGTAACAGCTTCCGTTTACGCGGCGCTTCCACCACGGGCCAGGCTCAGGGACCAGCCCGTGACGTGCACCATCCGGGCAAGGCCTCACCGCCACCTGTGAGTTGTGCACCACCACTATTAGGATTCCCATTTTCCGGTGGGGGAGACCGAGCCACAGGGCAAACGAACGGCATGGCTGCCCTCGAACCCAGGCAGTTCGGCCCCAGAGCCGGTGCTTAAACCCCCACACCCCACTCGCCCCGCACTTTCTCACACGGCACTGACAAACTGGCAAGTCCCCGTAGAGCTGTGAGGCCGCCTGCTGCGAGCTGGCCCCGAGGAGGCCATGGGAGCAGGCAGGGTTTTCCGATGACCCTTCTAGGGATCTGGATTTGGCACAGCAGCTCGTACCTGAAGAAGGCATTCAGCAACTACCCCCGGAAAGGACAGAAGGAGAAATAAATGTCTGAAAACAAAAGTGCAGTTTCTCTGGTTGAAGAGGGGAAGGAAGAGGAAGTGGACTGAAGAGGCGCGTGTTCTCAACTAGCCTCGCGCCTCCAGGCCTCCCGCAGGCCTTCTCAGCCCTGGGATGAGGGAAGCTGAAGGCCTCAGCCTGGCCGCCACGGAGAAGGGGTTTCATAAACAAGCGTGCCCAGCTCCTATCTTCCTTTATGCACTTCCTTTATTCCCTGCCTCCACTAGTCCCTGTGGAGTTTCCGGGGACTTAGTGATAAATTCATTACCTCACCGAGGTCAGTCATGTGCTATTCTGCGCACGGCTCCCTGATCTGGGCTGTTCACCTTTATGGGGCAGGGCCACAGTCTGGCTTTGGCTGGGGTCCCCCGCAAGAGGGCTGCACCCCTTCCCAGAAGCTGGACAGAAAGGCAGGCACACGCGCGAGCAGGAAGGAGGGTGGGAGCGAGGGCCAAAGGACTCCCCTCGGGGGACCGCTCCACGGCACAGGCGGCTGGGGCTCCGCGGAGGCACAGGGCGGGCACCGCGGGCCCAGGGCGCCCTTGCCAACGGCCTGCCAAACCAACTGGAGGCGCAGCCGCAGCCTTCCCCCGGGCTCAGCTCGTGGAGGGCAAGCAGCCCGGCTAAGCTCAGCGCTGTGGAGAGGGAAAGCCCGACCCGAACAGCGCGGCCAGGCAGGCCTGCCGGAACTGTCTCAGGGATTTGGGCTTCCACCCAGACTATTTCTGTCTTGGATGGAAGGGCAGGATTACTCTGTGAAACAAGTTCCTCCTCTTTGGCTGCTGAGCGCTCCGGCGGCTCGCCAGGGCATGCTGCTCCGCTCAGGGCACTGCGTCCCGAGGAAATCCGTGAGCTGCGCCGAGGCCCAAGCTGCACAGATTCGGCTTGTCTGCAGGAGGCCAGAGTGGGGCCGTCGGCTGGCTCTTACATCCAGGGGGCATTTTCAGGGTGCAAGCGGCTTGGGTCTGACTTACAAGTGAACAGGAAATTGGAGGCTGGTGAGAAACGGGCAACTGGAAGCAGCCAAAAAAGGTGGAGAAACCTTTGTTTTACGACTATTTGGATTATGAGAAAGCAACTTGCTAACAGACCTAGAATTACAGGGGGAGGGAGAGACTAAGTAACACAGAACCCCCCATAAAAATCCCAGCGGATGGAACCGCACACCTAGTCCAGCACTTCGTCATCAATCGAGAGCAGCATAAATACGGCGATTACTCACGTAAAGCCTGCCGGCGTTCCAGCCGTAACTGCGCCTACTACACTGTTAGAGCGACTGATGGGAGTTTCCCCACCGAAACCAGCGGCCTTCTCTGCAAGACAGAAGCCCAGAGCTCGGGGCCGACTCCAGGGAAAGAGGTGACTGGCTTTAACAGCTCCGGTCCCACCAAATCTCCAGAACAGCTCTAGAAAGTGGCTATGATGAATGTGGATGGAACTATGGAGGCTTTTTGAGGGTAGCTGCCTCCCAACTATAAAATATTAAAAAACCCAAAACCAAACAACCAAACAAAAAAGCGAAGTAAAAAGAGCTGTAATGTGGGTCCCTTCCATCCTGACCAGCTGTGAGTGGCCTCCGCCCAGAGGACTCTAGGATTTGTTTCTTCTCTCATAAGGGGAGATTAGTGGTACTTTGAGATTAATACCGATAAAGTATATACGGTGAGCTGGGAAGGAAGAGCACGAGCAGAGGCTTCTCCTCAGGCTGACGAGAGGCACGTTGGCCCAGGGCTGAGCTCTTCCTGCTGCTCTTCCCCAGCCTCGGAGGACAGCTGCCACCTCAGCCCTAGGTGCCCTCGCAGGGGCAGAGGAAGCCTACTGGCAAGATCTTAAACTTAGGAACCCCAAGGGAAGGACAGGGGCAGTGTGGTATAATGGCAAATATGGTTGGTCTTTGTCCCCAGTTCCTGGCACAGAGCTCCTAAAATCCTTGGAATTTCCTTAAAGATAAGAATGTCTTTTGTTATTCATAAGAAGCTCCTCCAACCGTACCTGAGTTTCTGATTATGAGGTGACTCTTGCGGGGGGGGGGGGGGGTGCACTAAGCCTAATCACCCACAGTCAATGATTTAATCAACCATGCCTAACAGAAGCCCCATAACACCCTAAGAGCAGGGTTTGGAGAGCTTCTAGGTTGAGGAACACATCCAGGTGAGGGGAAGATGGCGCTCAGAGAGGGCACATGCCCCCTCCCCTGCACGCTGTCCCAGCATCGCTTCCATTGGGCAGTTCTGGAGTCCTAGACTATATAACCAACTGTGAGAGTAAGTACAACACCGTCCAGAGTTCTGCAAGTCGTTCCACCAAACTATTAAACCTGGAGTTGAGGCTGAGGGAACCCCTGCTTTTGTGGTGAAATCAGAGAGAAGTGTGGGTAACTTGGGGATCTGGTACTTGCCAGTGGTGTCTGAGGTGAGGACAATCTTGGGAGAGTGAGTCTGCCAGTGACTAACTCCTGGTGTCGGGAGGAACACAACGGCCCTCGTGCAGGCAGAGTCGCAGGACGACGCGTGCTGTAGGCAGCAGAGGCCTGGGGCCTGACGCCATGGCTCCAGGAGGTGCTAGGGCACGGTCTTCTTTGGGCTTCAAATTATCTCACCAATGGGGCCAAGAGGGTAACGACTCTGGGTTAGAACCCCAGCACCCACCTTCATTTTTCTGAATCTCATTTCCCTTATCAGAAAATTGGAAATCATGCCCGTCTCAGAGGACCACCATGAGAACGAAACAAGGCTCATGGCAGCACTCGGTACTGGGCCTGGCCGGGGGAACTCCAGGCTTGTGCTCAGTGCTCATTATCCCCCTTAATACCCACAACCAGCCTGCAAGGGAGTGGCCTCCATCTTCATGTTCTAGTCAAGGAAACCAAGCCTGAGAAGCTAAGGAACCCGCACAGGGTCCTGCCTGCCACCCTGCCCACAGATGGCCCCTCCCTGTGAAAGGCTCATGCTGCCTGAGGACGATGTGAAGAGCATCTCCCAATTAGATTAAAGAAGCTGGAGTTCACCAACAGCTGCAGGAAATCAGTTCAAGTAATGGTCTGGCCTTTTGTCTTGCTGTCTCCCATCAGGGCAACTTTATAATTTGTTCTTGGTTATAAAGCTGGAAATTATATGCATATTACTTATTCCAAACACTTAGCCACTTTCCATGTGTGAGGCTGATGGGGTTTTTTGGAGAGGGCGGTTGCAGGAAAGACAGAGTTGGTATGTTCTGAAGAACTGGGAAGCACGCAGGGAAGTCCTAACACGGGGAGACTCTCTCACCACCACCGTGAAGACGAGAGAGACAGACGCGTGCTAGGCCGTCTCTCTGTGGGGAGGGATAAAACTCCTGATGGCTGTCTATTTTCAATCTACAACATGGAAGTGAGACACCGGAAATAAAGGCAGGCACTAACCTTACCACAGAAAAACACTTTTATTAGCTGCCATTACTGCTATTTGTCATGAGCGAGTGTGGTCAGAGAGTGACTCTCCACCTGGAAAGGACCCAGTGGGAGGGAACAGGCACACCGGAAAGCTGGAGGTGGACTGTCCCCTCGGTGGCCACAGGTGTGCACGGAATCACTGGGAGGTGATGAGGTCTGTCCTGGAGCCCCGGGAAGAGGAAACGACTTGGTCAATCACTTCACTCCTACTTATCCTTTAAGTCACAGAGCTCTCTTCTGTCAGCTCTGAGTGGTTTAGGGCCAAATCTTTTTTATAGGACCATAAACTTCTCGAGGACAAGGGTGTGCCGTCATCCTTGCTTACACGGGGTCATATGGTAGGTATTCCACAAACACTTGGCTGCGTGGCTCTTTAACCTCTTGGGAGGAGACGCCCCTCATGGTGCTAAGCTAATGAAAAAGGCTGTAGATTCCGTCTACCCACAGTGTGCATGTGCGGGCACGCGCACACACACACACGCACACACAAGCAGTCTCTGCACTGATTTTCAGGGGCTCACAGATCTCCAGAAGCCCATCCACAGACCCTAGGTTAAGTACTTCCAAGTAAAAAATACACCTGGCCTACACAGTCCTTCCAAGTTACAGACTCCAGGGGTCTGAGAATGTGCTTTCCCCCAAGTTATCTGCTCTAACAGCACTAAGTCCCTCCAACAACAAATATTTCAGCAAATTTCAAATGGCAGGAGCATCCTACAGCCTCCAAAGGTGAAACAACTTTATGCACTACAAGAGCCTGGGCAAGGAAAAAAGAAAAGCAAAAATGTGGACACACTCTAGCCGGTAAGAGATCTCCAAGTGATCAAGCCTCAAGAACTCACCTTGCATCTAGTGACTCGATTTCCTTAGCTGCCCTAGTTCAACCAATTTAGTGCACAGGAGGGAGAGGTCACTTACTTCTTTGATAAATGCCTAAGTGCCTAGCCATGTGAGATGCCACGTGAGGGGATGGCAACGAAGAGCCAGTTCTTGCCCCTGAGTTCCTCACAGGGTAGCAGTGCTGCAGGACATGGGAAGTGAAGCGGCGAGATGAAGCCCAGTGGTAGCACGGCAACGGGGTGGCGTAGCTACGGCACAGAACCTATTGCTCCTACCGGCAACAACACGTCACCTGGCCTCGAGCAGCGGGGAGGGGGGGATCCAGGGAAGGATTCTGGACGATGGAGAGGGAGAGAGAAACAAAGGTGGAGGTAATCTCAGAAGCTGGATACGACCCAGGATACACGCAGCAGAGGAATGGAACAGGGGAGTGAGCGCTGGGACCTAGGGCTAGGCCAGAAACCCACCGCCTCTCTCAGGTGCACGGCACCCAGAGAAGCGGTTTGTCGGCAGTCATTCAGCGGGCCGTCAAACTCTCTGCCTCTACACCCTGGATAAAGCGTGCTCTCTACGGGTCCTCCCGGTGCTGCGCAGGTCGAGGTGCACCTAGAGTGGCTGGGACTCCAACAGTGGCCCCACCCGGCCCCCGCTGGCTGGGCCAGCTAGCAAGCGACTCAGCAACCGCTGAGAGGCGCGGGACTCGGAGAGATCAGCAGGAGATGAGGAATCTTGGTCAGGCAGGCCTCTCCTCTAAGGACCCACCTTCCAGCACCAGCCCAGCCGCTGGGGACCGAGAAATGTTAAGTCCGAACCTGGAGTGGAACATCCATCCACCTACGCTCCGGGTATTGTCGTTCGCTGTGATAGAACAGCTCTATCGAGATACAATTCACATACCTCACGACGCCCCTGCTGAAAGCATGGAAGTCAGAGGTTTTTAAGTAAATTTACAGAGTTGTATAACCATCAACACAATCAATTTTAGAACATTTTCATCACCCCCCAAAAGGAACTCCATACCCTGGAAGGCCCTGGTAACCACTAGTCTACTTTCTGTCTTTATAGATTTGCCTATTCTGAACAGTTCATATAAATGGAGTCCTCAGACATGTGGCCCCTGTGACTGGCCTCTCTGACTTAGCATATCGTTTTCAAGGGTCACCCCTGTCGTAGTATGTACAGATATTCTGCGCCTTTTTATGGCTGAGTAACATTCCACCGTCTGGAGAGCCTGCATTTCTTTTTTTCTTTAAAAAAAAATATTTTATGTATTTGACAGAGAGAGACACAGCAAGAGAGGGAACACAAGCAGGGGGAGTGGGAGAGGGAGAAGCAGGCTTCTTGCCGAGCAGGGAGCCCGATGCGGGGCTCGATCCCAGGATCCCGAGATCACGATCTGAGCCGAGGGCAGACGCTTACTGACTGAGCCCCCCAGGCTCCTGCATTTTCTTTATCCATTTGTCAACCGGACATCTGGGTGGTTAGCACTCTTTGCCTATAAAGAGTAATGCTGCCTTCTCTGTGTTATTTTAAACCCTAAATTCTACAATGATTTTCAGACATTTCTTCAAACCCAGGAAAGATGCATTTGAATCTCCATGGCCAGCGCCCCCACTCAGGACACCATGTCTCCCATTAGTCCCGGCAGGCTGTCTTGCCTTGATCTGACTTGCAGCCCCTTTCCTTCCAAGCCCGCCTACTTAAATACTCTACCTCTGAAGTTTCAGAGGTTCCTTGGACTGTTTGCAGTACACCCTCTAGCCCTCACATTAAGAACACAGGGCAATTGGCTTCTACTCCAATGCTGCAACCTTGCTCAAGGTTTTTACCCTATGCATCTTTTTACTTCTCCTTTTCTTTTTTAAAAGATTTTATTTATTTGACAGAGAGAAAGAGAGATAGAGCATAAGCAAGGGGAGCAGCAGGCAGAGGGAGAGGGAGAAGCAGACTCCCTGCCGAGCGCGGAGCCCGATGCGGGGCTTGATCCCAGGACCCTGGGATCATGACCTGAGCCGAAGGCAGACACTTAATTGACTGAGCCACGCGGGCACCCCTTTACTTCTCCCTTTTCTGTGCATACAATTCCATTTTTCCACTGAATGGGAGTTTTGAGGGAAGAGGTCTTTTGAATGTGTCTATACTAGTCCGTCATTCATACCCATTTATTAGAGCCCTGTGTCCTTGGTCTGCAGGGTACAATGATGAAGACCCAGTCCCTTCCCTCAAGGAACTTAGGATCTATTGAGGAAGGAAAACAATCAGAATTCAGTGTGACGGAGCGGTCACAGAGGACTGCACAGAGCCCTGTAGAACATGGGATGGGCTGGGGAGTCCTGATTCAGGGGCAGGTCAGAGAAGGACTCCAGGAGGGGACTCCTGAAATGCAACTGCAAGTGAAGGCACTGCGGGTGAGAAGTATCACAAAAGCTTAAGGAACTGCACACGGTTCTAATGTGTGTGGCTGAATGTTATTGTTGCGGATGAAGGAAATGGCCAGAGGTGAGGCTAGATGATGGGCTGGACCCTGCTGGCAACAGCATTCAAACTTTATTGTGACGGAGTGTCACTGAGGAATTTTAAACAGGGGAAGGTGACGCAATCTCATTTACTATCCACAGACATTTGCAGTCGTGTGGATAAGGGACCAAGAAGGACACAAGCCAAGAAGCGTAAAGTCCAGTTACCAAGAGGCCATGCTGGTAAACTGGGAAGGCAGCCTAAATGCAGAGACAGGGCCAGACGGGACCCTGAGGACCGACTGATCAGACTCACCGAAGATGGAGAGGACACAGAAAGCTTCACGCTGATAAAGTTCAGCAAATTCTCTCCGATGAAAACCTTCAAACCCTCCCTTCCCACTGATGACAGCGAGGGTTGACGAGCTTTCTTGGGAATGACAAAATCCTTTTTCCAAATGAAATCTGAAACTAAACCTTAGTGGGGAAGGACCCAGGGTCCCGGTGGCCTGCCTTCCCTATCCCCACACAGACGTACTTCTCCGGAATCCCAGGGATTCAAGACATAGGCTGAAAAGGCCTGGCCAAGTCCAACTGCTGGAGCCTGACGTTCCAAGGGCTCTAGGGCGAGAGAGCTTTGTGGTTAGCAGCACCTCTCACCCCTGGCACCTGTATCTTGTGCAGCCTGCTTCCCCTGCCCGCCCGGGGGGTTCTTCCCCATCCAGTGTCTGCTACACAATCCAAGTTATCGGAGCGTCTGAGGGGCTTGGTTGGTTAAGCCTCTGCCTTGGGCTCAGGTCATGATCCTGGGATCCTGGGATCAAGCCCTGTGCTGGGCTCCCTGCTCAACAGGGAGTCTGTTTCTCCTTCTCCCTCTGCCGCTCCCTCTGCTAATTCTCTCTCTCTCTCAAATAAATAAAATCTTAAAAAAAAAAAAATTCCGAGTTCTCTTTCAGGCGTAGCCACTGTCCCTGACATGTACCAAGCCTGCTCAAGGAACTGATTTCCTTCCTCCCCTTGTTTCCATCTAAAGTCTCAGCCTCATGGACACTGGGCAAAGTCACTGTCATGAACTATATTCACTGTTAATGCTCTCCTCCACGTAGCTATCTCTCCAATGGGACCAGGCCTTTGGCTTCCTCAGGATCTCCTCAGCATTAAAAACGCCTTGTACTCGACAGGCCCCAAAGCGTTTACAGATTGATAAAACTAATTTACTGTGTGTACCTCATCCCATCAACCTTAGAAAGACAAACAATTGCAATGACTAAATATGAAAACAGGAAAGAGAAAAAAATAGCATGATCTTGGCTTGAAAGACCATATATTACAAAGATGTTCAACTGCATTTTAAACATAAACCAAATAAAAACCTTAACAGAATGGCTAAAATACACCAAACAAAATAATTGGAAAAAAAAATCCACGTATTTTACCAAAAAAGGGTAAAATATTCTCGAAAGATCCAGAAGAAAACATCATATAGGGGGAGGTGGAAGGTTGCCTGGTGGACCCTGGGGGCTGCTCGGTATATAAATGAAGCTGGGATTGGGACTGGAGAAAGATGGAAGATTTCCAACCAACTACTCCCTTTACTGACTTAGCCTTGACTATATATTTTTGCTAGGCTGAGAGTCCTTCTAGGACAATCTGAACTGTCCTATTCATCTCTGAACCTTCAGCACCTAAGGGAACTGGCACATAACAGGCCTTGATTACTCTCTTAGGATAGTAAAAACTAAACATTATGAGGCTATAGAATTTACTAATAAAAAGAGCAATTGGGGTGGATGGGAAGTGGAACTGAAAAGGACTAATTATACAAATTATAAACTAACAACTTAAGAAATAAGATTTTGGTAAAAAAAAAATCTGTGAAACAAAAATCTTTAAAAAGCCCAATTTTTAGGATTTAATAGTTGGTAAAGTGATTGACACAAAATATAGGAGAAGGAGGATATCAAAAAATGGTATTATGATCACTGGATAAAAACATGAAGGGGAAAGAAATCCCTTTAAGTCCACACTTTATGCTGGGACAGGCCACCAAAGACTCTAACTAGGACTGTTCATTTCTGCAAGTTTTTTTTTTTTTTTAAGATTTTATTTATTTGACAGAGAGAGAGAGAGAGATCACAAGTAGACAGAGAGGCAGACAGAGAGAGAGGGGGAAGCAGGCTCCCCGCTGAGCAGAGATGCGGGGCTCGATCCCAGGACCCTGAGATCATGACCTGAGCCGAAGGCAGAGTTTTTCACCCACTGAGCCACCCAGGTGCCCCATTTCTGCAAGTTTTTGAGACTTTTAGTCTCATGATGGTTCCACATCGACTTATGCCTATTCTTTCTTCTTAAAGAATTCACAGATTGACCTTAAAAGCCAGGGTAAAATCATTCTTCCTCTAAGCTCCAACAAGCCACATCAAGCCCTCTGTAGAGCTGAAGCTGCCCCATCGTGCAAACTCGATCCCAAACGCGGCCAGCCAGCTGAGTCAGTCAGAGCCTGAAAATGGTCTGTCACAGTTTTTCAGTGGAGGCTGACCTATGGTATAAAGAAGGACAAAGGTGTCACCTGCTCAAGTTCACAAAGTAAGCCAGAAACGGAATTTTCACCTGCAAGTAATTTCATGTCTGATGACATGGTGTGACACAGGGTGACGTCTGGGTGATGGAGCATCACAGCAATCAGTCATTACTGAAAGCTTACTACTGAATTCCGTGTACGGGGGTGGGGGGGGTGGGAGGGGATACAAAAATTAACAGCACCATCCTGTCTTTTCAGGAGATGGTAACTTAGGGAGACAAAGTAAAGACGGGAAAAGTGAAATCGCGCTTAAAGACAGTAAGCACGGTCAGTCAGCAAGAAGGCAGGACTCACGCTGGGCCTCTGGGGACACATGGATGTGCCGGGGCCAGAGGGGAGGATGGCAGGCAGAAGACAAGGGAAACAAGAGGGACGAAAGTGGTGAGGTGGGCTTGGGGCTGCGGTAAGGTCTAACACGGGAATTCTCCAGTCAGAGTGCCCACCTATGAAACGCCCTGCCTGGTTCAAAGTAAGAACTTACTTCAACATTGCATCTAGAACATCCCTCCCCCAGCACTGTATTTACAAGTGTCCCTTTAAAATAGATCAGGAGCTTTCTTTAACACTTCCTCCACGTGTCAAGGATGTTTAGGATTTTTTTTTAAAGATTTTATTTATTTATTTGACAGAGAGATCACAAGTAGGCAGAGAGGGAAGGGGAAGCAGGCTCCCCGCTGAGCAGACAGCCCGATGCGGGGCTCGATCCCAGGACCCTGAGATCATGACCTGAGCGGAAGGCAGAGGCTTTAACCCACTGAGCCACCCAGGCGCCCCGAGGATGTTTAGGATTTAAGAGGAGGCCATTCTGTACTTCACACACTTAGCCGAAGTTTACGCAAATGTCTTGGCCTTATGAGGGCAGGAAGGAGCACACCACGCTCAGGAGGCTGTCTTACGCGGCAAGGGCTGCCTTTTGTAATTTAGCCGTTATTTCTAACTCGTGCTCAAACAGGTCCTCCCCCGAGATGTGCGGCCGGTAGCAGCCAAGTTGACAGTGTGGGCATGCAAGACTCAGAACGGACCTTAATCTCCAGTCAAAGGCAACAATTTTTGACCCGGGAAATGTTCAAACATCCAGCTATGTTTTGACTCCCAGAAGGTTTCCAGATACAATCACCATGGCAAAATAAAGGAAACGTGGATACTGGATTATCTCCCATTTGGAGCCACACACTATGCAAACAATTCCTTGGAATCCACCACTCTACCGTCCTCCCAAAGGAGGCCAGGAAGGATTAAAACAGAAATCAGTTTCCTTTTTACTTTGAGCAAGTAATTTTCCTGAAGAGGATACAATTATATGAAACAGGGACTGGTCTAAAAACGATCAGGAAGAAGCAGAGGAGAGTACAGACCAGGACACAGTGAGAAGATGGAGTGAGCAAGAGAAATCCCTAGTGAGAGGCCGGCTGGCGCATCAACCGGACTTCCTCGGCAGTCGGTAAACCCTCCTGAGCATCTGTCTATCCACAGCCCCGGGCCGAGTTCTCCCCAAACACTGGTGTGAGCTATCAAGCCAGGACCTCCATTTGGCACCTCAGCTGCCTCTCAGACATACATACCGCAATTCTTCAGGGGCCTCAAGGTGAGAGACATGGTCACACATTCGCAGCACTTTTGGATGCCAAGAGCATCATTAGTCCAGTCTTGGCAAGAGAGGCAAGGGCTCTGGCATTAAGGATAAGGCTCTCAGGAAACATCAGCTACATATGGTAGAGAGAGAGGGAACCTTTCAACTCTTCGGGTTTTATCTGTTAAATGAAAGACTTGAACTAGATGCTTTAAAGAGCTTTTTACTGAAGTATATAATATTTACATTTGTAAATTTTTAAAAAATTTTTTTTAAAAATTATTTATTTATTTATTAGAGAGAGAGAGGCTGAGAATGAGAGGGGAGAAGGTCAGAGGGAGAAGCAGAATTCCCACAGAGCCGGGAGTCCGATATGGGACTTGATCCCGGGACTCCGGGATCATGACCTGAGCCGAAGGCAGTCGCTTAACCAACTGAGCCACCCAGGCGCCCTACATTTGTAAATTTTTAAAAAAAGATTTTATTTTTTTAATAATCTCTATACCCAACATGGGGCTCAAACTTACGACCCTGAGATTAGGGGTCATGTGCTTAATGGGCACCTAGGTGTCATAGTCGGTTAAAGGTCCAACTCCTGATCTCAGCTCAGGTCTTGATCTTGGGTTTGTGAGTTCAAGTTCAAGCCCCACATTGGGCTCCAGATTGGGTGTGGAGCCTACTTAAAAAAAAAAATACAGAGTTGTATGCTCTACCAACTGAGCCAGCCAGGTGCCCCCACAGTTGTAAGTTTACAGAGAAGTGCACAGTGATGAAGTCTCACACACCGAACACAACCACATAAATAGCACCCACGTAAAGAATCAGAGCATTCCCAGCATTCCAGAAGCCCCCTTCCAGTCTTTACTGCCCATCAAGGACAACCACTATCCTGATTTCTAATAGCACAGCTAATTTTCCGTTTTCTACTTTATACACATAGAACCATATGGTATGCATTCCTTTGTTCCTCTTGTCCAACATATTCATAAGAATCACTATATCACAGAGAGCTGAACTAGATGATTTTTAAAAAAGATTTTATTTATTTCAGAGAGAGAGAGCGAGTGAGAGAGCAAGCACGAGTGGGGAGGTGCAGGGGGAGAAGGAGAAGCAGACTCCCTGCTGAGCAGGGAACCCAACTGCAAGACCCTGGAATCAGGACCTGAGCCACCCAGGTGCCCCTGAACTAGATGATTTTTTTTTTTAAACTAGATGATTTTTAAGGCACTTTCTCATTCTAACGTGTTACCACTGAAAGCCATGGTGTTGCCTTTATACGCTGCAGAAGAGGGTAGCATACTGGATGGCATTTTGGCAATGCCCATGAAAATACAAAACGTACACACGTCAGTCCACTCTGAGGCATTTATCCTACGGACACATTTGCACACACGTCTGTGTGTGTACGTGTATTACACACACCTGTAGCTAGCCAGCCCCTCTATTACTGTTTATGATACAAGACTGCAAACAATAGCTTTCACTGGGAGACTGAGTAAATGAATTATATAATCTGTCCAAACCACAAAACACCATGCAGAGAGCAGGGGAGGAAGGGAAGGAGGAGGAAGCAGTAGTAGTATTTACACCTGCCTATATGGAGAAATGTCCGCATTTTTAGGTGAGGCAAAAAGTGAGGCATAGAACAGTGTGTTCGGTGTTGCCCTCTTTGCAGAAGCACAAGCAGCACGTACTATCTGTGATATGTGTGTGTATGCAGAGAAAATAAATTTCCGTGAAGGAACAATTCAAACTCCTAACAGCAGCTAACTTTGAGGAATGAAAAAGTGACTTGACTTTTTTGCTTCACACAGTTCTATACAGTTTGATTTTTAAAGAAGTGTAACACTGGGGCACCTGGTAGCCCAGTCGGGTAAGCATCCAACTCTTGATTTCGGCTCAGGTCACGGTCTCAGGGTGGTAAGATCTGGCCCTGAGCTGGGCTCCATGCTCAGAGTGGAGTTTGCCTGAGATTCTTTCTCTCCCTCTGCCCCTCCCCGCCTGCTGCTTGTGAAAGTTTTCTCTAAAATAAATAAATAAAATCTTTAAAAAAAAAGTAATGTAAGATTTACAGTTAAATTCCTTTTCGGGGGGCGCCTGGGTGGCTCAGTGCGTTAAAGCCTCTGCCTTCGGTTCGGGTCGTGATCTCAGGGTCCTGGGATTGAGCCCCACATCGGGCTCTCTGCCTGGCAGGAAGCCTGCTTCCCTCCTCTCTCTGCCTGCCTCTCTGCCTACTTGTGATCTCTCTCTGTCAAATAAATAAATAAAAATCTTAAAAAAAAATTCCTTTTCATACGATGCAGTAATTATACAAATTATAAATAGTGAAAGCCTTATTTTCGCTACTACCCCTATCAAAAATCTCCCTCCTCTCCCAGCACCACCTGGGGAGACACTCCTGAAATCTTGGCTATTTTCAAGTATTTTTCTTTCCTTCTTCTTTTTTTAGTAATCTCTACACACAATGTGAAGCTCGAACTCACGATCCTGAGATCAAGGGTCACATGCCCCTCCAACTGAGGCAGCCAGGCACCCTGACATTTCCCCATCATGTCCTAAACACATACATACAGGTTTCTTCTACCTTATGAGTGGGATCATACTACATACCTTATTTTATGACCGCTTTTCTCACTTTACAATAAATTGTGGACAGAGCTCCAAATTGGTACATACAGGTAAATCTCATCTTTTTAACAGCTGCCAAGGACTCCAGGAGATGGATGCACTCTTCCCCTCTGTTAACAGACATCCTTGTACATAACTTTGTGGACAGAGGCAAACATTTCCATAGGACAAATTCCCAAAAGGGCCAATGGCTAGGACCAAGGACATAACAGTTTGAAACTGTTAACAGCTACTGCCAAATGATCTTTTTTAATGGCCACATATATTTATATTCCCACCAAGAGTACACGAATGCACAATTTCTAGACACTGTGCCTTTGCTTATTTTTAATGAGGAGTACCCATTTTACAACAAAAATAACAAAAGCTTTAAAAATGAGATGAAAATCTAAAGACCTAGCAAAAACCCCACTTTTTAAGTTTAACCTATTTTAAAAGCTGGTCTTCTAATTGTCGAATTTATTCAGAAGGCCAAAGAAAGCACCTGATTTATTGCTGTGCATACATCCCTCCACTCACAAAGAATGCTGGCTCTGAACATTTCGGCCAGAAACAATCAAGCCACCACGACATCTGGTTGTCAAGGTCCATGCTACGAGTGGACAAGACACGTACGGCTTGTGTTGCCATGAATCAGGTCCCTCTGCCACATCAAGATTTCCATTTTGAAATGATTCAGCTGGTTCCTTGCTTCCAGGAAAGGCCAAACCCTGTTAGGGCCAGCATTTCAAAGCACCGACGAACAGGCTCCTATGCTATCAGAAGGTGGGCAAAATTTTAAGTCAGCAAGCCCCTTGGCTAGATGAGCTAGTCTAATAAACCTCTCATTTTAAAGTTGGGGACACTCAGGCCTTAAGATACAAATAAATAAGATTAAGAGCTTGAGCTCTGGAATTAGATCAACATTTGAGATGAATCTGCTACTTATTAGTTAAGCCACTTCTGAGCAAATGATTTAATTTTCCTCAATACCGGCTCATCGTTAAAAAAGGAAAATAGTAGTTTCTATCTCATAGGACTATAGGGGGATTAAGTAAGATCATGCAGAAAAGAGCAAAGAGATTAGCTCAGAATATTTTCACACTGCAAGATCACCCAGGAAGTTCTATGTAGAACTGGGCACAGACCTTCCGCTCTACTGGTGTGCTAAAAGACAAACGTGCAAATCCAGAAACGGGAACACTTGCCAACTCTGCCACTACAACTGACAGCTGGCTGTGGTTGTCACTAGTGCTTCTCCCGGCATCCAGAGGAGTGAACACTCTTGCCCCCTGAGGTGGGGGAAGCCATGTGCCCAGATCTGACCAACGCCTTACAGTAGAAGCAAAGTAGGTGACGAGAAGTGAAGCTTTAATGGCTGGAATGAGATCCTCCACAAATTTCTTTCCCTCCTGCACCCAGCATCATTCAAGGGTGGCTGCTCTATCATCTGGGTCCCTGAGTGAGGAAAATGCAGAGCAGAGCCTCCAGGAAAAATATCATGAATAAGAAAAAAGCCTGCTCCTTTAAGCCACTGAAATCTTAATCTGGCCTGACCCAACTGATATTCTGTGGCCACCTGCAGAAGAAAAGTCTAGCTACAGAAATAACGATAATGATAATAATAATTAACGCTGTGGTGAAAAAGAAAATTCATTCTCTCAAAAGGAGCTTTGTTCTCTTTATGTAGACTAAAGAATGAAAATCTATGGGGGTCTGGCCGGCTAAGTTGGTGGAGTGTGTGACTCTTATCTTGGGGTTGTGGGTTTGAGCCCCATGCTGGGCACAGAGTTTACTTTAAAGTAAACAAACAAGGGGCACCTGGGTGGCTCAGTCGACTGAGTGTCTGACTCTTGATTTTGGCTCCGGTTGTGATCTGAGGGTCATGAGATCGAGCCCTGCTTTGGGCTCCACATTCAGTGGGGAGTCTGCTCCCCTCTCTCCCGCTCATGCTCCTGCGCACGCACACACTCTCTCTCTCAAATCAATCAATCAATCAATCAATCAATCAATCTTTAACACAAACAAACAAAGGGGGCATTAAAAAAAAAAAGAACACCTCGGAACTTCTCCATACTCTAAGACCTGAGGAAGCCCCAGGGGTCTGCAGGTCTGTCACCTGCGAGCTCACGAAGGCTTCCTGTTTTGGTGATGAGAATGGTCTGCATTTGCTCCTGCAGCACACACCACCTGGAATTAGAGGAGACATACCTTCTTCGAGTTTCTCAGCAGAGTGAGGAGAAGTCCTCACTCTGGAGTCCTGCAGGACAAAGATCCACATGAAATGCTAATAAAATCAGAGGAGGACCGAAATAGCCAGACTAAATGGAGAGAAGTCAGGAAAGGGTCTAAACACACCCCTCTCAGAAAACCCTGAAGTCACTCCCTCAACAAGACCAGGTCACCTTTCAATGACACAAAAGCAGCAATTTCCCAAGCAGTTGTAGTGAGGAAGTGCTCATCAGTAGGTAAAAAATAAGTACCATAAAAAATGAGTTTTTCAGAATGCTAAAATGATTTCAGTTAGAGGACTGTATTTTGTTTGAAAACGGCAGAAAAAAGACAATTTTACCCTTTTCTCCACTGGAGAATCACACAAAGCAACCAGGAGAATGAGAAACAGAAACATCACATCTTTGACAAAACTAGAGACATGTGTGACCCCAAACCCCAATATATGAGTAAGAACTGCCAAATGCTGTGAAGGTCAGATGAGGGTGTGGGAAAGCGATGAAAGAGAAAGCCTGTTGTTACAGATGTCGGACAAAGCGTGCAAGCCTATTTCTGAAAAAGTAACCCCTTCATTCTAAGGGGGCAAAGCCAGCAATCCATTGTTTCAACCAGTGGGAACTCGCTCGGGGACTAGGTGACGGAGGCCGACCCATCTGGCATGAAGACTCACGCAGGTCAAACCTACAGGAAGCAGTCTATGAGGGAGGCGGGGCAGTGGAGAGACAGCCTGGGGCATCATGCCTACAGATTCCAGATGTCCGAGGGCAAGAAAGGCTACTTCGCAGTTCACGTACAGAATGTTTAAGGAAAACTCCAGCTAAGCCAGCCCTTCTGCCCAAAGATTTTCTACAGATTTCTAGATGAGGAAGGAATCACCTCATTCAAAGATGCATGACAATCGAAAAAGGATCTAGCACATACTGAACGGTACATTTAAAAGTGGTCAAGATACCAAATTTTATGTTATGCGTATTTTACCACAATTAAAAAAAAAGTGCCTAAGATCGCCAAGAAGACTACCAGCAAACAGGGAAGTTACAAGAAAAACTAACTGCAAAGAACATTTATCACAAAATGTTGTCATGTAGTAAATAAAAATATATTCTCATGAATTAAAAAAAATAAATGAAAAATGTGATCCCCTCTGTGAAAGTGTGTAAAACAGCTAGCTACAAGTACTTAGAAAAGATATGAGACAACAAAAGTAGATAAAACATTCATGGGCCGAGGTCAGAGAAGTAGAAGAGAAATATAAATTATGGAAACAAATATTATGATAATAATAATATTTATAATTATAATATATTATAAAATTATAAATTATATTATAAAATATAATAATAATACACTAATAAATATTATGGATATAAAAAGACATGGAAAAGACATTGCTGAAAACCCAGTAAGGGACACATAGATTAGAAGTTAAGATGACTCAAATCCACAGATTAAAAGGGCTCACTGTGTTCTAGGAAAAAGTGATTTATAGTTCAATTAGTAAGGTATATCCTAATAAACCTACTGAACTTAAAAAAAAAAGCGTTTAGGTAAAACAGGCTGCCTTCATATTTCCCCAACGTGCAGTACACAGTAGAAGAGAGCAGCGGGGGGGCCTATAAAGTCATCAACAGAAGAAAGGAGAACTCAATTATTTCACAACCAGTGAGACTGCCATTGAACATAAAGACAATAAACATTTCTGAGCATTCAAAAGGAAACAAAATTCTCCACAGAGTAACTGTATTTATGAACACTGATGCAAAAACTATTAGCAAATAGCATTCAGCAGCACATTTAAAAATAGTTTGCTTTGTATGACCAAGAGATCTGTTTTTCCTCACGATGACCAATTCTCTGGACACCAGCTGAGTGTCCAATTCACTTCAATTCTGCCACCAACTCCCTGGAGTCAGTGCAGACCGCACAGGTTAAGGGCTCAGTCACACAAGCCCGGCCTCTGCTTCAGAGGCCGGCCAAGGCCCTGGGCCCTCCAGTACTTCTGACTGCCGGCTCGTGAACTGGGGGCTCCCACAACACCTTCTGTGAGTTTGATAATTTGTCCAAACAACTCCGAGAACTCAGGAACACCTTTTATTTAACTATTACCAGTTTATTATAAAGCCTAGAGCACAAGAATAGCCTAAGGGAAGAGAAGCCAAGGAGTGCGGGAAGACAGATGGGAGCTTTGGGGCCCCTCTGAGGGCATCACGCTCCCAACACCTTATACCAGGAAGCTCGTTGAATCCCATCATTTAGGGGTTTTTACAAAGGCTTCATTACATCAGTATTTCTGATTAAATCTCAGTACAGCCCTGCAGGTGAGGAAACTCAGTCTCCAGCTACCCGGCCCTTCCCAGAGGGTGGGGACAAGACTTCCAAGTTCCCAGGTCTTTCTGGTGACCAGCCTCCATCTTGGGACCCCAGTCACCTGTCATCTCATTAACACACAAAAGACATTAATCATTCCCAAATTCCCACAGTTTTTGGAGCTAAGTGTCAGGAAACCAGGTTCAAAGACCAAATATCCATTTCCCATCTATCACGACAAGTATGATTCTAGGACTGCTGGGGTGGGTCAAAAGTAGATTATTAATTTAATATATTCCTAAACGGACTGAAGAAGAAAAATTATGACTGTAACTTCATAAATGCTCGAAGGGCATTTAATATAATCTAACTCCAATCTTGATAAAAATAAAACAAAAAAATTCTTAGTAAAAAAGGATGGATAAATCTTTCAAAATAAAAAATATATACATATATTTATTATAGAGGCCATTTTTAGGTAATCAACTTGAACAATGGAAGTGAGTAAGGTAGAAGGCCCCCAGCAAGCCCCAAACCCCTGGGTGAATACAAACAGGCGCATTAGGTGACCCACCTCAAAATATCCAGTAGCCCTAGCTGACCAAAGGGTTACTTAACACCTGACACAGGTACCCAAAAAGGAAAATTCCACATGTTCTCATGCTTCCTCACCTTCCCCTTTTAACACCCCCTCTCCCCTGCCACTGCCTCATGGCAAACAGTCTCTCCCCTGCAATGTATTCAATAAACTGCTATCTCCTTTGCTCTGCTCAGGTGAATTCTTTCACTGCCCATGCCAGTGCTGGTCCCCACCCCCTCAGGTCACCGCACATTTGGTGGCCCCCATCTGATCTGATAAGGAGATCCCACATTTATCTAACCCAAAAAGGCAACAAGGAACAAGGTAAAAATATCCACCATTACTAGTATTATTTAATATTATCCTGGAGGTTCTTTTTTTTTTTTTTTATCCTGGAGGTTCTATTGGTCAATATAATTAGTCAGAAGGGAAAGAGAAATCAGAGAAATAAATATGGGGAAAAGGAGGTAAATAATAATTATTTATGGATGTTACAAATTATTTACCTAAAAAACCCAGGAAGTTCTATATCTTGGTTGTGATTATGGTTACATAACTATAAACATTTGTCAAAGCTCACTGTGAGTCACACTTAAAATTGGTGAGTTTTATTGTATGTAAATTGTATTTCAATAAAGCAGACTGAATCATTTGAAATTATTACAAGCAATAAAAAGTTCAGTAAGGAGTTTGGGTACAAAGTTAATACGCAGAAATAAAAACCTTCATCTATATAAACACCCACTTATTTAGTCCCTTTTTAAACATGCACCCAAAAAGAAATGTGCAAGAACTATATGAAGAAAACTTTAAAATAAGACTGAGGAACACAAAAGACAACATAACCTAAAGTTATCAACGGTTAATGTTAAGGGGCTGGCTAGTCGGGTTAAGCGTTAAGCGTTTGCCTTCAGCTCAGGTCATGATCCCAGAGTCCTGGGATTGAGCCTGGTGTG
The DNA here is from genome assembly GCA_028533885.1 of Nasua narica. Classification (NCBI taxonomy): domain Eukaryota; kingdom Metazoa; phylum Chordata; class Mammalia; order Carnivora; family Procyonidae; genus Nasua; species Nasua narica. The sequence goes on from CM052803.1 coordinate 6,336,671, forward strand.
GTGCTCCTCGCTCAGCAGGAAGCCTGCTTCTCCCTCTCCCTCTGCCTGCCGTTCCCCCGCTTATGCTCCCTCTCTCTGTGTCAAATAAATAAATAAAATCTTAAAAAAAACCCAAAAAAGTTAATGTATGATCTACTAAGATCCCAGTAGGATTACAAAAGGTTTATTTTTAAAACTAAATAAGCAGGTTCTAAAGTTCATATGGAAAAATAAACAAAAGCAAGAAAAGCCAAGAAAATCCCAAAGTGGCTACCTATAAAACTACAGTAAATAAAGTAATGTACTTCTGGCACATGGACTGGATGAGTAACTAGCTAGCTAGATCAATGAGAGGGTTCAGAAAGACACCCCAATAAACAGAAGAATTTGGTATATACCACAAGGGGTTTTCCAGTCAGTGATGGGAAGACAGGTGATGCACGATGCAATCAACAATGCTGTCACAACTGAAGTAATGCTGCATCTTCCACAAAACAAATTTTAGATAAAACTAAAACTGTAAAATACTAGGAAAAAATGATGACAGACTTTCAAAAATAATCCTGAGTGGAGTAACCCTTCCTAAATATATCAAAAGCCCAGAAGCCAAAAGAAACAAGGGGAAATTCAGCTGTAAAACAGAGGAATACATTCTACAGGGAAGAAACATTATAGTCAAAGAAGGAACAAGGACACCTGTAACTTTCATACAGAGGAAGGGAGTATGTGTGTTTAGGGGCCTGGAGCAGAAGGCTAAGAAGGAGACTTGTTTTTTCAGTGCATACTGTCCTGCATTTCATATCAAACACATGATAAAACAATAGTGGATGAGCTCGTATTCTGAAATCATCTTTTCTACTACTTTGGGTTGATAAAGCATTCTCACTTTTGTGAAATAACGGTCTAATAGATAGGACAGGCTTTTTAAAGTTGTTATTTAAATTCCAGTTAGTTAATATACAGGGTAATATTAGTTTCAGGTGATTTGTCTAATAGATATCAAAATTTCATGTCTTTGCCTCGCAGAACAGAAAATGCTTGGCAACTCTGTATTACCCCTCAAATGCTGAGGGTGACCTTACTGGCCCACTAAATCAAAAAGTCTAGAGCCCCCACAGTACAGGTAATGAGTATATTGCCAACCTCTTAATAGGCAAGATATGCAAGAAAGAAGACCAAAGCTGTGGTAATCCAGTTCCTTACTTGGGAAAGCACGGCTGCCAATCACCTCTAATCTTCATGGTGCCATTAGAGGGTCTACCTCCCAGGGCTGTTGTAATGATTAGATGAGCTACAGCACCTAGCACATACCTATTCAAGAATAGGTGAAGGCCTTACTTCTCAAATTAGGAGACCAACACAACTCAAGACAAGAAATCAAGACAAGCCACGAAGTTTTTTTTTTTTTTTAAGTAATTGTTGTTCTTTTAAAGATTTTATTTATTTGACAGAGAGAGAGTAAGCACCAGCAGAGAGAGTGGGAGAGGGAGAAGTAGGATCCCCACGGAGGCGGGAGCCTGATGCTGGGCTCAATCTCAGAACCGGGGGATCATGACCCAAGCTGAAAGCAGAGGCTTAACTGACTGAGCTACCCAGGCGCCCCTAGCCATGAAGTTTTATAATTTACAAACATGTCTACATGTCTTGCTCCCTCTCTTTTTTTAAAGTAGCCTCCACACCCAACATGGGGCTGGAACTCACAACCCCCGAGATCAAGAGTCACATGCTCTACCTCCTGAGCCAGGCAGGCACCCCTCCATGGGTCTCTCTTTAGATCTTCGATATCACCCACCATGGAGCATAGGTAAGGCAGACAGCAGCTCCATTCTGCACCGAAGAATTAAGGATAAGAGAGATGAGATGACTCTAGTTCTCTCCCGTGGGTTCTCATAGCATTTTGTACACAGACGTGTCCCTCCTCCTAGACCTATTTGCCCATTCTCACTTAACTCCTAAGAGCAGGGACCATGTCCTATTCACTGACTTCTGGACTACTGAAGATGCTCACTCATTGCCTGAATGAGTGAGTGACAGATGAGAACTAAAAGTCCGATGCTCTGATGCCTGCATCAGTCACCCTGCCACTGTACCAAAATGGTTACTAGGCCCAACTTCCCAGATTTGAAGAAACTGAGAAAGCCTATTTGGATGAATAAATCTAAGCCATACATTTAATAGTTTAAATCAGACTTAAAAAAAAAAAAAAGATGAGGGATAGTACCATCCGAACAACAGTATTAGGAGGTCTGCTTTTAAAAAGAGCTAAAAATCTCCTGTCATTAGTATGTTTAGTAGTATGTCATTAGTAAGTACTGTATTTGCCAAATGTGTAGAAATAGCTGGTCAAATCTAGAAAGACATATGGACATATTAAAATCCTGTTTTTATCATCAACCCCATTTAACAGATCAGGAAGCTGAGGCTTAGATAGGGTCCTGGCAGAACCGGACCTGGCACCGGAGCTAATGACCCTGGTGGCTTATTCTCGACTGCTCTGCTGTACTTGCTTTCTTGTTAAATGATGGTTATAACCGGGTGGCAGCATTAAGGCTCCTTTTTACTTTCGAAACTTCAGATCTTTCAAGAACAATAGTTTGACAGTAATACAGCAATTTCCATTTTATTAAAAAGATAACCAGTTTCTTTTTCAGACGGTTTAAGGGGTTCTCCCCTGTAATCTTGCTTCTATTATTTAAATGATGCATAAGTCCTTCCCTTCCAAGATCATGCAGTAGATAAAGCTTCCTTACCTAAAATACAGGAAATGTGAACTAGAGATGTTCAGATTAGGAAGATACTGTTGACCTTACATAAATGTTGCCAAGAAGGCTGTGGAAAGGCTAGCTGTGTGTGGGCAAGGACCGAGTCGTCTGGGGCCCCACTCTCCCAGCAAGGATGAAATGAAGTCACGCTTACAGAAAGCTCAGGACTGGGCCTCCAAAATGTTAATTATCTTCTTCCTTATTATTGTTAAAACTGCTACCACATTCCTGCCATCAGATGATGTGCATCTCAGCCCGTTTCCACGTTTTCCAAACTAGGCTGACTTTTCATTAATACCTTACTGTGCTGCCCATGATCCTTTCCCCAAAGCTGGTCTGCACGGATTAGGGCAGCTGAGAACCAAGGGGCTTCTTAAAATCAAGAGTTGTTTTATTTAGTTCAGTCCGAGCCATGTATTTTCAGCTGGCTTAGTGATCTAGTTTTAGTGATATTAAAACAAAACAACAACAATACAAAACCCACATTTTCAAGACTCAGAAGAATTTTCCATTTAACAGATTTGGGGGCCTCTACTCGCTTTATGGGTCACAGAGGAATACAGACTCTGCCTAGGAAGTGAAGCACTCCATCAGAGATGAAGTGTCTACCAAAACACTGTCTTGCTGCCGCAGCCCAGATGCTGGCTCCTGACAACCACAGCAGAAGAAAGAGTTTTCTGTTGTGGCTTTGAAACACCAAAAAAACAGATCACAAAACAGAAACACTGGTTGTTGTTGCAGTTATCAAGAGCTCTGGACTACGTACTAGAAAGGTCTTGTTTCAACCAAATTGCAGCTTATGTGAAAAGGTAAATTGTGTGCGTTTGTTATTCTTCAAACTGCTGGGAGGCCACCAAATTCAAACAGCCAAAGGAGTCCAGCCAGGAGTGAAAGAAGGCAAATGGGTGAAATCACAGGGCCTTTACACCATCTCTGTTTGAAAAAGTAGGATTCAATTGCCTGATACCCAAGTCAGCTTCCATTTCAAACAAACAAACCACCTGAGAGCCAGGCCCCACACAAAAGAGTGAGCTTATCTCCTCGGACCGGGAGTCTCAAGTGGCATTCTTCCACGTCTCCTTCTACCAGTCTTAGGCCTTCCGACTTTCTCTGTCGCCTCAATTCCCATTCTTACTGACCCAGTTGTCTCTTCCAGCGATATGAACACAAAGATCCCTTGACTGAGGCCACTGGAGAGCCAGGCCCCACGGAGATGCATAAACCGGGAAAGAATTGGTCCCGAACTCAAGGATCTTAGGAGTTCTGATGCCTCTAGTCCATCGCCCGGCCATCTGTATTCATCTGCTCAGGCTGCCATGACAAAATACCAGAGACTGGAGGGCTGAAACAACAGAAGCATAGTTTCTCATGGTTCTGGAGGCTGGGAAGTCCAAGATGATCAAAGTGCTGGCCAATTCGGTTTCTGGGGAGACCTCTCTCCCCAGAAGGGCCCCACCCTTACGGTCTTATTAACCCTAATACAAGGCAAAATGTGCTATAAGAGAGGCATAGCTAGAGCGCGAAGGCTTTAGAAAGAGCGGGGATTTATCAGGTGCAGGGGTTGGGGGGATGTGTGAGCAAAGACACGGAGGCACAAAACTGGAAAATGTGAAGAAAGAGGAGGTTGGCAAGGCAAGCCGGGCTCGGCAGCTACCCCATCTGCTCACTGTTTCTTGCATTCTCCCAGTTCTGGCTCTAACCCAGGCTCTCCCTGCACACCTCCCCCCCCCATACTAAGTTATACCCCTTTATCCTTTCAGGTCTAAACCAAGGATCTAGGTCAACCCATGCCAGCAATATAGGGGGCTAGTTACATATCCAGAGAAAGGAAGCGCAGAATGCAGGAAGATCTGCAGAAACACGGAAGATCAAGAGCATTCAAGTCCCCAAAGGTCAGGACTGTTCTCTACACAGTGGCCAGAGTTATTGTATTGAGCAAAAGTCAAGTACAGTTCCTCCACTTAAAACCCTCCAGTGACTTCTTACCTCACTCAGTAAAAGCTGAGGCCCTTACCAGTAATGTTCTATTCTTAGGAATTTCACACTGGCTCTTCTCTCTGTCTGGAAGGTTCTTCTCCAGGTAACGGCATGGTTCCCTCCCTCATTTCCACCAGGCTCTCATCATAAGACGCTCTCCCCCAGCTCCCCAAAGCTAAAATTTTAACACTTACTCCAGACATTTCACATCTCACTTTCCTGCTTCATTTTTATCCTCTTGAGCACTACTCACCAAAATTCTTGATATGTATTATGTTTGTTATTGTCTGTCTCCCCCACTAGATTAAAATGCCTGCTGCATGACAGCAAGGATTTTTAACTGTGTTGCCCAATACTGTATCCTCAGCATCTCAAACAGTCCATGACACATAGTATGTAAGTGCTGGGTACTCTAGGTACTCTATTCTAGGTACTCTGGCTCCCTGGAACTCTGGAACCAGGCAGAGAAATAAATGCACAGGGGACTACCTACCTCCAGAGTGAGGGAAAATGGAGGAGGGGATAGCTCTGGGGAAAAAAGATTCCCAAGCCTTTATCACAGGTCAAGTAAGCATGGGGAAGATCTAAAACAACAGGCTGCCTGTGAGGAATGAACACGTAAGCGGGGATTCCAAAGCAGCCCATGAAATAATCAGAGGACAAGCAAGAAGTGAGCACTGACAATTTCAGCACGAAAGAGCAAGGGCTCCCCTTGCTGAATGTTCACCATGTGCCAGGCCAAGCAGCTGATACGCACCATTCCATTCAATCTTCACAATCCTAATAAGGGAGGTATTACCATTAGCTGCATTTACACAGGAAGCACGGAACGTGGAGGCTAAGGCAGTCGAGCTAAGAGAAGTAGCAGCGCTGGAATTTTAAACCGAGTGTGACGGGCTCCAAAGTCCACACTTGGCCTGCTCTGCTCTCTGGACCTCAGGATCTCCGAAGGGAGAGGGAGTCACTGGGCTGTTCCCCCTCCCTGAGGGAGAGGCCGGACCAGACCTCGATGGTGAAGGGCACAAGGCCCAGTGGGCAGCAGGCGCCTGGCAAACAAGGGCTCCCGCAAGGTTCAAGGCCTCCCTGGAGTGGAAGGGGCACCCGGGTGCCCCTTGAACAGTATCAACAGAGGCACGAGGAGCCGCAGCAGCAGGAGCAGCAGCGAAGGCTAATTATCCCTGCCGACCCGCCCGGTACTCTCATAAGGTCTTTAACGAACATACTGAACCAACTCCAAGATTCGGAGTATTACCATCTCCATTTTACATTCGAGGAAATGGAGTCACTGTCGAGGTTAAACATTTGTTCACAAGGAGCAGAGATCTGAATTCAGTCCCTTTGCTCCAGGTTCATCCTGTACAGATTTATTCAGGAGCAAGACAAAACCGGGGAAAAGGGCTACCAAAACCTATATAACACGTACATGCCATGTGTGCACATGGTCCCCCGGGGTGCGTGACAGAAGTCCTCCCTTGGCTTCTCTGTGGCCCGTCCCATAGTTACTAATAACAGTTGCGTTCTGTACTCTCCCATCTCCACCTCCTGCCCTAATCTGCCCTGATGTGTTTGTTGCCAGGCTGTCTCCCAAAGGCCTCTGATCTAATGGCGAGCATTTCTCCCTAAAGATGCTACCCTCAATTAGTGGTGAAATTTAAATCTGCCACGCAGAAAGCACTCTGCTCATTTACCCAGGCAAATGAGCTAAATCAGGAGGAAGGTCACAGCTCTAAGTATCTGTCAAAGAGCATTTTTAGAGAAGGCTTCCATTTGCGCAGAGGAGATGAGGGCCACCTCTGACCTGCAAACGACGCAGACGAACTGCATTACAGCCACAGCCCTCAAGCCATGGCTCCGGGGCTCCGCACTCACCTCCGACACCCCAGCTTGTGAAGCCTCACCCTTCCTCCCCTCACAAACTGCCCCCAGGGCTGAGCCTTTCACTTTGGGGTCTCACTGGTAAGTATCACTAAGAACAGCTACTTACCTGTGGGGCAAAATAGCCAAGACTGAGTCAAAGAGCAATGCTCTACAAAGGGCTGGCATGCGAAAACCAGGGATCGCCGCCATCTGTGCCAACCACAGTCTCAACTCAAAACCACAGACAGAACCCCGGCAAAGAAAACAGTGACATCACAAGGTACCGGAAGAATTCAAGATTCTTTCAAGCCAGGCCCACTCTGCCGACAGGGATGATCCAGCTGCTAAAAGAGTATGTGCGACAGCTCTGTGTGCCCATACCCGCCCTGGCCAGAACCAGCCCCTACTCCTTAAAAGACACAAAACCCAAAGCCGCGGGTAGGCAGCCAAGAGAACCCTTACTGCTTTAGCTCCCAGCTCCACAGATGATGATCCCTTCAGGGACTGACGGGTTTTTTAAACCGTCACGTTCAACATGCTAAAATCAATTATCAAAAGCTGCCTCGCTCTTGGGTATATACCCGAAGCATGAGAGCGCGCACACGTGCACCAAAATCCACGTCCAAGAATGTTCACGGCAGCGCTATTTACAGTCGCCCCAAACTGGAAAGTACCCAACTGTCCACGAAGAGCAGAATGAATAAATAAATAGTGGATTAGTCCTGTGACGGAAGCATATACAGCAAGGAGAACAGTCTCCAATCCCAAGGGTGAATTCAGGACTCAGCCGTGGGCCGGATGACTCTCACGGACATCACACCGAGTGAAGCCCCGCACCAAACTGCACACTTGGGATGAGTCCACTACTGTGGGAAGCCAGGACAGTGGTGGTCCCTGGTAAACAGTTTCCGGGGGGGAACTGCTCATCTTCTGTCTCCTAAAGTGGTCACACAGCTGTGTTCAGTTTGTGGCTGCTCACTGAGCTGTGCTTTAGTGACGGGTGCACTCTTCTTTAATGGACGCTATCCTTTAATGAAAAGTGTTAAAAAACTGCCCCTAGACACTGTCCAGTCTCACCCATTACTGTTTTGGGGAGATGTTCTGCTTGCACTTCGACAACCACAGCAAGCCAGGAACAGGAGCCACCAAATACTGGCCAACGCCGACGGAATGACCACCGGGTACCAGGCATCACGTGAGAACGTTACAAACAGGAGTGCATTTCATTCTTAAAAACTCTCTGAAGGAACTACTATTTTTATTCCCAATTTGAAATAACAGAAAAACAAGGCTTAGCCAGTTCAAGCTGAAGGCTGGCTATTACCTACAGAAGTCAGGATGCCAGGGGTGACACCAAAGCGTAAGGTCCTACCACTGGGCTATCTGAATGGGAAATGTGTTTATGTTATAAATGCTGAAGTTACATTAGACCCTCAAACTGTTTTCTTTTTCATGCCATTGACCTTTTTGATTGAGTCCAGGCCAGTTGTCTTCTAAAAGCTATCACATTCTGGATTTGTCTAATTGTTTCTTCATGGTAAGATTCAGATAACGTATTTTCAGCCAAGAGACACAGAAGGTTTGGTTGAACTAACTAACAGCAGGGGGGCCAGGTCTGGTCACTTTGTTAAGGTGGCAACCCCAGATCTCTTCATTACAAAGGTACATTTCCCCTTGGTAACTAATGTGTCAGGGGATACTTTGAGACTATGTAAATATCAAATTCCTTCAGAACTGTTCCCCAGTGATTTTTTTTAAGTTTTTAAAATTAACTATTGAGGTATAATTTATATATGATAGACTATATCCATTTAAAGGGTACAATTTGATAGTTTTGAATATGCATACATGAGTGAAATCATCACCACAATCCATATAGAATATTTCCATCATCCCCAAGTCTCCCCATGCCCCCTTGCAATCAGTTCTTCTTGCCACTGCGCGCTCTCGGCAACCACTGGCCCACGTGCTATCACTACAGATTAGTTTGCGTTTACAGAGCTTTATCTGAACGGAATCAGAATCTGTTGTCTTTTGTGTCTGGCTTGAATCGCTCTCAGCACATAACACTTGTAAGATCCAACCACGCTGCTGTGTGTGGCTGTAATTCCTCCTTTTGGCCCGTGAGTAGTGTTCCAGTAGACGGCTGGGCCAGTTTGTTTATTCACCTGTTGACAGACACTGGGTGGTTTCCAGTTTGGGGCTCTCATGAACAAAGCTGCTAGAAACGGCAGAGTACAAGTCTTGTGTGAATATGTTTTGTTTTCCTTTCTCTTGGGCAAATACCTAGGAGTAGGATGGTTAAGTATACATTTAGCTTTGAATAAACGGCCAGTTTTCCAAAGGGAGTCTACCCTTTTATATTCTCATCAGTAGTGTATGAGGGTTCTAACTGCTCTATATCCTCACTTGGTCCCGTCACTCATTAAATTCCCCCGTGGTTTTATTTTTAAAGATTTTACTTATTTATTTGTCAGAGAGAGAGAGCACGAGCAGGGGGAGCAGCAGCCAGAGGGAGAAGCAGGACTTGCTCCCTGCCGAGCAAGGAGCCCCATGTAGGATTCGATCCCAGGACCCTGGGATCATGACCTGAGCTGAAGGCAGATGCTGAAGTGGCTAAGCCACCCAGGCCTCCCTCCCCAGTGATTTTAAAATCCAATAATGTTCCTTGCCTGAATTAATTATGCATTTGTGTAATTTTGTCTAACCCACCCTTGGACATCTTGGGGGACACTTTAGTTCAACCCAGTTCCTAGCATATAATAGGGGCTTCATTAATATAAAGTCAATAATTATCTGTTGAATGAATGAAATCTGCAGACTTTCCCCCAATCCCAACAAAAAGACAGTAAGCTAAAAATTTTTAGACCTACGGGGCGCCTGGGTGGCTCAGTGGGTTAAAACCTCTGCCTTTGGCTCAGGTCATGATCTCAGGGTCGTGGGATTGAGCCCCGCATCGGGCTCTCTACTCAGCGGGGAGCCTGCTTCCCCTCCTCTGCCTGCTCTGCCTACTTGGGATCTCTCTCTCTGTCAAATTAAAAAAAAAAAATTTTTTTTTTAGACCTACTAATGACTTATCAGGAAGTTTTTATCTTTCTATAACCACTTGGTGCTATATCCTGCATTCTCCTACTAAACCAGAGAGGTCAAGTCTGAGCTGATTCTGCTACCCAACGAGGAGCAGTGCCCCAGAGGCAAATAAAGAGGCCCCTCTTGCATTACACAGCCTGCTAAGTGCAGACACTGAAACCCCAAGGCTCTGTTGTGTAGCTCGATTCCAGGCCCTGCAGGAAAGGGGTCTGAAAATAAATATAATGTTAACTAACTAGAATTTAAAGATTTGAAAAGAAAAAAAATCTGAATGTCAGCTGCAATACTGTGCCCAGGTAGGTGCTGCCTTGAAAAGCAGGGGCCCAGGCCTGTCTCCGGGCATGAGTCCGTCTGAGAGAGGAGTGGAAGAGACTATTAAGGCTGCCGCCTTCTCTCCAGCCAGGCTAGCCCTGCACTTTACTGACACAGGGGTCTCCCTGTGGGTGATAAAAGATGTTGACCCCTCCCAAGGGCCAGCTTCCTGCTGCATCTGGGTTCTTGAAGCAACAAAACAATCTCTTGTGAAATGAGGTCATATATGCCAAATGCCCAGTACAATGCCTGGATCATAGCAAACACTCAATAAATGTGTCAGGAATAGAAAATGGGGAGAGTTAATACGATGGCAGACCGTCTTTGGCGTTATTATTTTAAACAGCTGCCAGGCTTCCTTCGCTGCAGGGACTTTCTCGTTCCATGGGGACAAACTGAAATTAAGATGCACTAACAAAACCATGGCCTACCAGTTATTTATACCGTATGGTCTGAATGCATTACAATTCAAGTAGAAGAGGGGCCTTCTGCCCACATGAAACTGCTTCTCCCTGAGAACAATTTCTTTTCTCAGCCCTCTGTGGCACTTGCTAGAAGAACTGGTCACCTCTTAGTAAGCCAAGCAATAAAGAAAAGGACCATGAGATAGGAAATCATCTTTGCTACTGCCATTCCGCCCCCTCCCACTGCCAAAAGAAAAAGGTTAAAGATCACTGAAAGAGGGGCCAAGGAGGTTTAGCCTCACACATTATTCAGAAAAATCATTCCGAGAGAATGCTATTTTTAGTTCATGACTGACAAGTGCGGTCACAGTGCCGGGGAATACAAGCAGCAGTGCCCAGAGGAGCGGGGCACAAGGCATTCAGCCTCCAGGATACTAGACCTTCCGGGACTGGGGGGCAGTGACACTTGGAAGCTCCCTCCGGGGGTTTCTCTGCTGTAGAATATGGACGTTTCCCACTTCCCACACTCTGGTTCAAAACTGGGCCAGAGACCTGGGATTTAAAGCTGTTTTGTGACCACAGTGAGCTGTAAAGATAGCAAACTTATCCTGAGAAATTATCCTCAGAAAGACTGGGAGCAGGACTTACTAAAAGTAAATCCTCCGGCGAGATGAACGCTGGACAGGACTGAGTATTCCTACTTGCTGCCTCGCACAGAAGAGCTCAGATTAACTCAACCAATGTGCTCTTTTCACTTGGGAGTTACACTGCTATAGAAGGGAAGCAGGGGCTCCACTGCCCTGACGATTTTCCATGTGGAGGAAAACTAGGGGAAGAAAGTGTTCTAGCCAGAAATACAGTCCGTCTGACCTCCAGCAGTGACCCCGGAGCAGCTGCAGAAGATCCATGCCCCCTTCCAGCCTGATCCCGTAACTAGAGCAGAAAGTGAAAAGCTGTGATCCTATTAGCACAGCAAGTACAGAGGCGGTCTCTGAGCCTGGGCTGGGCTCAAAGCATCTGCAAATCAATCCAAAAGCTGCCCTACCTACTGGCCATTTCTTGAACACATTCCAATTTTAGGAACTATGAAACAAGGGTAAGTGAACTGGTCAGAAAGCTCGGGGGAAAGAGACAGATGCAACCCAAAACCCATCTCCACTCGTAGTGCTGGGGAAGACCTAAGAATGTGGGGCTTTGGAGAGGCCCAACAGGGTCCTGTTAACAGCAGGAGCAGCAAATTTTGAGGTGAGAAAGCAGTGATCCTTTCCTTATGGCCTGTGTCTAGGAGGAGCCGGCAATTTACTCACAAACTATGAGGAGGAAACAAGGCGGTCAGAGACACCTGCCGCGGGCCACCCCTGGAATGTGGGGTTGCCGGCAAACAAAGCTTCTCTCCACAGACTCTCCGAGACACCCCCCGCCCCTGGCCTCCAATGCCTGCCACCCTCTTTTCTCAGGTCTAAATTTAAAATGCAGTTGGCCTGGAGATGCAATCATAAAGAGGATGCCCAAGGTGTATACATGTAAAATTAAAACAAACAAAACATAAGCTTCAGAATGGTATGCACATGATCTCCTGTTTTTAAGCATTTGGGGGGTAGTATTAGCAGAAAACATAACTGAAGTATTGCAGATTACTTCCAGACAGAGGGATTGTAAAAGGACTGTCACTTTCCATTTTATGTCTGTATTTATAATAATTTTTCACTATGAGCAAGTTTATGACTCTTGTAATTAGAAAAAACAGTAAGGTGACAGGGTGGCCCCAGCTGTCCCATTTCACGATGCTCACGCTACTGCCTCTCAAACGCAAGGTGCCGGCGGGTAGGTGTTCGGCACTGCTGCTGTGAAGCGGGTGGGGGGCACCCAGCCCTGAGGCCCACAACGAGAGGGGCTTCTTCGGAGTTTCTTGCTGGACTGCGTTCCCACCACGGTGGGTAGGACTGTGAGCTCTCAAGCAGTGCCTTTGAAAGTGATGATGCAATGTTTTATTTGCCAGGACAAGCAGAGTGCCCAGGTGTATGAGACAGATACAAAAACTATGACTTTTGACTGAACTGCTTAGGACAGACCCGGTGAACACGTTTCATTTGGAGTGTCCTCTCCAATCGGCTAGATGACCTGCCTTAATTCCACACGGAAACGAGTCCTAGGACGGTTTCTACCACAAGGAGGAGAGGGAGATGGGATGGAGAGGTCAGGTGGCTGCAGAGGCTCTCCTTAAGCGCAAGTTCAGTGTAAGTTAGTCAGACCTGGGGAAACACCTAATCCATAATTCATTCAATCATTCCACAAAGTCTCAGCAGTCGCGGGCCTCTGCTCAGACAGGAGCCGCATGATCAGGGAGCCGTGGGTGGTGTCAGAAGGGAGCTGCGGGTGCTGGAGGGGTACAGACAGCACACCACGCAAGGGGACACTCTACAAGATTTTCAAATAAGGTCATCATTCAAAACAAAACAAAACAAAAGGCAAAGAGAACTGTTCTGAACTGAAAGCCACAAAGGAAGCAATAGCCAAATACACTGTGAACACTGCTTGCAGCTTAGAACAAAATCTCAGCTAGATGAGAGAGTTTTAAGTCAACAGAGTAAGCTTAAACATGGAATGTGTGTGAAATACTACTAAACTAATGCTATTATTCTTTTTTTTTAAAGCGTTTATTTATTTGACAGAGAGAGAGATCACAAGTAGGCAGAGAGGCAGGCAGAGGGAGAGAGGGGGAAGCAGGCTCCCTGCTGAGCAGAGAGCCCGATGCAGGGCTTGATCCCAGGACCCTGAGATCATGACCTGAGCCGAAGGCAGAGGCTTTAACCCACTGAGCCACCCAGGCGCCCCAATGCTATTATTCTTAAAAGTGATCATGTTATTGCAGTTATAGAGGAGAAATTCCTTAAGCTTAGGGATATACGCTGAGATTTTTAGAGTGAACTGATATGGCATCTGCGGCTTATTCTCAAATGGTTTAACAACAATAAAAATTAGGGGAAGAAAGGGCAAACGTGGCCGAATGTTAACCCCTGGTAAATAACGGGCGATCATCATCCTGGTCTCTCAACTCGTCAATGGGTTTTACTGTATTCGGTCCACAAGCTGGGGAGAAAAGTCAAGTTATGGGTATCTACACTTAACGGTAGAATCTGGCGAGCAGTAGGAAGAACCAAACGTAGGCTGGCGGAGCTACAGCGACAACCAGCACGCTGAGCCCTCGCCTGGGCCTCTAGCCACACTCAGTGTCTCGGGGCAAGTCCCCCGAAGTCCCAGTGGAAGTCCGTGGAGGCAGGTCCTGTCGTCACCCCCAGTTTACAGATGACCAAATGGCAGGGCAATGATTCCACACTTGGTCTAACTGCAGAGCTGAAGCTCTCTATCACTACTCCAAAATGCATGTCCTAGCTACTCTGCTTCTTTAAGTACATCAAGAGAAAATGCCACATGAGCCCCCAAACAGGGAACGGTTAAATGATCTGTGATCCAGCTATTTCCTGAAACGTTATGCAGCAAAATTAAATGTCATATTCTTTGAGGGAGATCCCCTCTGCTTGCTAGATGGGAGGCTGCCCGATTCTCGAATACTTAATAAAACCTGTTGCTCTTCAATTAAAAAAAAAAAAAAAAAAGTCATACTTTCACACAGTAGTTAACCACAGGGAGCATGCTCACAAAGCAATGTCTGGTTTAAAAAACAGTGGTTCTCAAAAAATGGTCCTCCAAACCCACCTCATGGTTACTGAATTCTTTCCTGCAGGAAAACAGGAGTAGGTAAGCTGGTAAACTCAGGGCTCTTTTGCCTCATCCAAGTTATGCTAAAAAATTTTTAAGGATTATCATATTGCATATTCTGAATTATGTAAAAGTAAAAAGCAACACACATATGCAGAGAAATAAGGCTACAAGGAAATACAGCAGACCATTAACAGTGGATTTCACTAAGTGGAAGATCAATGAATCTTTAAATTCTTTTTCACAGTTTTTATCACTTGTTGAATTTATACTAGGAACATGGCTAAATTTTATCAAGAAGAAAAAAATTCCTTTTTTTTTAAAGATTTTTATTTATTTATTTGACAGAAAGAGAGGGATCACAAGTAGGCAGAGAGGCAGGCAGAGAGAGAGGGGGAAGCAGGCTCCCCGCTGAGCAGAGAGCCCGATGTGGGGCTCGATCCCAGGACCCTGAGATCATGACCTGAGCTGAAGGCAGAGGCTTAACCCACTGAGCCACCCAGGCGCCCCCAAGAAGAAAAAAAATTCTTTTCGGGAAAAGAGCACACAGCCCCCTTGCCACACACGCTAAATTCATAGATACCACGTTTAATTTTTTTTTTCCTGAAATTCTACAAAGGTACAAACTAATGCCAATGAGGGGAAGTATGTAACAAAATTTAAAAGCAGGCAGGCAGACACACAGGCGGGAAGGAGGGAGGGAGGCAGGGAGAAAACAATGGAATTAAGGTATTCCAGGTTGAGTACCACTTATTTAATCAACAAGTAATGTATATTGTGTGCCACGCTCAGAAGAACAGAGAATCCTATTCTAAGCAAGTTGAAACGTGTCTGAGAACTACCAGGGAGGGTACATTCAAAGGACTACTGGGGGTGGGGGGTCTTGGAAGAATGACGACAAGTTCCAGAGGCAAGGAGGAATGTGGGATACATTTCACACCACACGAAGAACACATGCAAAGCAGAGAAATACAAAGCAATTCTGCTTGTGGGAATGCAACCTGGTGTAGCCACTCTCGGAAACAGGGTGGAGGTTCCTCAAAAAATTGAAAATAGAGCTACTCTACAATCTAGCAATTGCACTACTCAGTATTTACCCCAAAGATACAAATGTAGTGATCCAAAGGGGCGCATGCCTCCCAATGTTTATAGCAGCAATGTCCACAACAGCCGAACTACGGAAAGAGCCCAGATGTCCACAGACAGATGAATGGATAAAGATGTGGTCTATCTATAAAATGGAATACTACTCGGCCATCAAAAATGAGATATTGCCATTTGCAACAATGTGGATGGAACTAGAGGGTCTTATGCTAAGCGAAATAAGTCGCTTTCTCAGTCAGAGAAAGACAATTATCATATGACCTCACTGATAAGTGGAACTTAAAAAACAAAACAGAGGATCATAGGGGAAGAGAGGAAAAAATAAAACAAGACAAAACCAGGGAGGGAGACAAACCATAAGAGATTCTTAATTGTAGGAAACAAACTAAGGGTTGTTGGAGGAGTCAGGGGGGATGGGGTAACTGGGTGATGGACAGACAGTAAGGAGGGCACGTGATGTAATGAGCACTAGGTGTTATATAAGACTGCTGAATCACTGACTTCTACCTCTGAAACCAAAAAAACTTATATGTTAATTTAAATTTTAAAAATGGGGAAAAAAGGGGACGCCTGGGTGGCTCAGTTGGTTGAGCAGCTGCCTTCGGCTCGGGTCATGATCCCGGCGTCTTGGGATCGAGTCCCGCATCGGGCTCCTTGCTCGGCAGGGAGCCTGCTCCTCTCTCTGCCTCTGCCTGCCTCTCTGCCTGCTTGTGCTCTCTCTCTGTTAAATGAATAAATAAAATCTTTAAAAAAAAAAGGGGAAAAAAAAAAAAAGAAATTGAGCTTGTATTCTTGCAAAACGATTTAGAAGTTAATGATTGTTGTAGTATAAAACAGCACGTGGGGGAGAGAAAAGGCAGACTGGGAGGAGATAGGGGCCGGGGAAGGCAGGCGGGCCACCTGAATACTACACGTGGGAGGAGGTAAGACTCTGGTAGGCAGTGAGGCCATAAGTAGAGCTTCTTGATAGAGGAACTATCATGTAATCAGGATGGACCTCGGAGGGTGATGGTGGGGAAGGGGAAATGAAATGGAGGGGACAGAGCTGAGAGATGAGAAAGTAGAAGTTACAGACTTGGGAACTGACAGGAGATGACCCTGAAGCTCCAAGGTTTTTTGGTGACAGGGTGGATCGTGGCACAGTCTCACACAGCTTTAAGAAAAGCAGCAGCTTGGTAGTGGCTGGTGGTGAAGCCTTAAAGCCAAAAGGATTCGTAAGTAGAAGGGCAAAGAGAGGCATAATTTCATCACTGGACAGCTAACAGTGAATCACGGGCTGAGCGCCAGAGAAGCAGGGTGGGTGGGCAGCCAGAGGGCAGCGCGCAGCATCCCGGCACCGTGTGCTACCACAGCTGAGCCACTGGGGGCGACCACTCACACAAGGCTCCCCGAAAAGGGGAAGCTCTCCCTGGCAGGAGAAGACTAATAAATGCTGAAGAATCAGGGAGTAAAACTACAAGCAGAGTGGCTGGCTTTGCAGCAGAGAAGCTTAGTACACACCTTAACCAAGGGATCACTGTTGCCAGTGATGGGACAAACTGACATCACACGCCACACAGTGTGATGCATCGAGGACACAGCATCACTTCCCTGCTGTCTCTGCCCAACGTGCAAATGTGAACCTAATCATGAAGACATCCAAAAAACACCAAACCGAGGAGGAACCTATTACAGAATAACTGATCTGTATTCTTTAAAACTCTCAAGCCCATGGGACACCTAGTTGGCTCAATGGGTTAAAGCCTCTGCCTTCAGCCCAGGTCATGATCTCAGGGTCCTGGGATCGAGCCCTGCATCGGGCGCCCTGCTCAGTGGGGAGCCTGCGCCCCACCGCCAGCCATTTTCCCTGCTCGTGCTCTCTCAAAAAATAAACAAACAAATAAATAAAATCTTTAAATAACAAAAAACAACAATAAACTATCAAGACCATGAAAAATGGAAAGACTAAAGTGTTCCAGTTTAAAAGAGACTAGAGGTTTGACAACCAACCCTATCATGTGGTCTAGGGTTAGCTCCTGGACCAAACTAATTTTTGTGTTTTGCTATAAAGGACATTACTAGGACAACTGATGACATAGAAACATCCAAGGATTAGGTACGTTAGTGCTGGGTCGGTGCTAATGTCCTGAGTGTGATAGCTGCTTGGTGATTATGTAAGAGAATGTTTTTAGAAAACACCCACGGAGGCAGTTAAAAGTAAAGGTGCATCAGATCTGTAAACTTTCAAATACTTCAGAAAAAACATGCCAATATATATACAGAAAGAATGGTATGGAGAAGCTGGTAAAATCCTTTTAAGGAACTTGGGAATTTTTGTAACTTTCAATTTATTTAAACTTAAAGTTTTTATGCCTTTCCAATAGATCTAAAGTGACCTTAAAACAAACAGTTCAGGAGAAAGTGCCCCCCCCCACCCGCTGCAAGCTGACACAAATTGTCTCTCTGAAGTGCTACCTCAACAAGTAGAGACTTCAGGCACCTGAATCGACTCTTTGTGCAGATTTTCTCCTCACCCAAGGGAGAGGTGCCAGAAAGAAACGGCTATAAAACCAGTGTCAAAAAGATGGACACCGAGAAAAGGCTTTGGGAACAGAATGAACTAAACCAAGCTGCCGATCGGCTATGATCAGGCAAAGTGCTTACTGTGATTCAACCCTGGTGTGCTGCAGAGAAAACCCTGGAAAGAACTACAAAGTCTTTAGCAGGCTTCAACTTGAAGCCTGTTCTCCCTGATTTGGCACATCCTAAGTAAATATTAACACTGTCGTGCAGCTTAATAGGATGATGCTGAAATTCTCTGCGGAGCCTGCGAGGCTGTGCGCACCACACGGTACTGAGTGTCACCACAGAGAACTGGAATCAGGAAGAACACAGAGGAAGGTGTTAATCCCTACTTGGCTTCAAATCAGCGTAAGCCTATATTCTTGAGCTCCACTGTTCACGCTCAAGAACTGACAGAACCATGTGCCTGCGACGCTAGCTTCTCCTCGAACTCATCAGCTCTCAAAGCACCCGTGAGAAAACCGAGGGAAACAATGGCATGAAAATGGAAGCTCCAAGGGTTTCAAAAGAGAGGCTGAAGAGACACGTCGCGGGATCACGCTAAATGAATGAAATAGATGTTTCCAACACAGGGAAGATTCTGTCACTTCAAGAACAATGTGGACAATACTAAGATGGCTGGTCTTCGTGATAACACCAAGTTGTCATTGGAGTTGAAACAGCTGCCTGACCAGAAGATATCCAAGGATCCTCGCTGGTTCCTGACCTCAGGAAAAAAAATTCTGTCAATAATGAACCTCAGGCACCTGCCAATGGCCAAGGGCCGTAACGGTCACAACCACTCCTTCACTGTATTAGGCCAAACCACACTAGCATTTGCGTCCAGTACGGTGCCGCGGACACAATGCTGGTACGACCCTTCCCCTACCCTCGAGGGGCCGACAGACCCACGAGGACCCAGACCCACAGGCTGCCTGCCGTGACAGGGAGCTGAGGGAGCACAGAGCCGGCCTCTCGCACCGGCCCCCACTGCAGTCCTGAGAACAGGAGGCTCCTCACCCAGAAAGGTCTAAGAGATCCCATAGGACGGCCTGAGAACGACGCGTGGATGGCGGCCCCACAAGTCTGACAGCTGGCCAGACTGCCCAGCTCCTTCTCAGAAAGCCTCTCGCATTTAAGGTGAGACGATCCCAGAGTCTACAGACAGCTCGGGCCGCTGGAAAGTATCCCATGGACAGTGAAAACCATCATCAGCTCTGAGTCGCACTCTTACCTGTGGCTTCAATGTACTCAATACATCTCTCAATAAAAACAGGGATGGGCTTCTCTGGAGTCACGACAGTTGTCAAGGGCACCCCAAAATAGTTACTCTCCCAGGTTGCCTTTGTGATGGATGGCCGCGGTTTGGGCTTTGGTTTCTGTACAGGAAAGAGAAAAGAAAGCACAAAAACAAAGTGAGTATCAACACGCAACTCCAACATCGGTAAGGCTTCTAGAAGGGAACTCACGGGGTGTGGAAACTGCTGGAAAGACTCCAAACAGGATAGAGACCCACTTGTTCTTCTCACTAATTTTGTATTTTCTAGCCTCCAAATAACACACGAGATGCCCAGCAAGTTGAAACACAGTCACACCTCAAGTGTGAGACTGCATTATCAAAACAAAGGTGTTTATAAGAAGCAGGCCATGTTTAGTTAATAACAATGAGATGACTATCCACATCCTTTATCAGGGGTGCCCTGGAGTAAACAGGAAGTTTTCCAAACATCTCCTATGGATAATGAATGTTACATACTCAAAGATGGCTAAAATCTTTAAAAAGATAAAAGACAGAAATGAGAATGAGTAATTTCCTCTTTCCAGAAAAGAAACAGAGCATGCATTCTGCTAGGGCTGAAAGCTCCAAGGGAGACTCTCCTTTGCTATATTGGCCTGGGGTTAATTCTCAGTGGCTTCGGAATTAGGAAAGGGTAAAACCAACTAATCAAACAGGACAAAGAAGAGAATACTTTGTCCCTTGCCCAGCAGGTCCCTTCGTCAGCAGTAGGCGGAGCAAAAGCAGATGTAACTACCACCGCGTGAGGGCTCACCAGGTAACAAGCAAGTCCCAAATACTATTTCTTTTCTTTTTTTTTTAAAGATTTTATTTTTTTATTTATTTGACAGAGAGAGAGAGAGAAATCACAAGTAGGAAGAGAGGCAGGCAGAGAGAGATGGGGAAGCAGGCTTCCTGCTGAGCAGAGAGCCCGATGTGGGGCTCGATCCCAGGACCCTGAGATCATGACCTGAGCCGAAGGCAGAGGCCTTAACCCACTGAGCCACCCAGGCGCCCCCCAAATACTATTTCTTTTAAACCTCATGACAGTCCACTTTATCGAGGAAAAATGTCCCCCACCCCCACCCAAATGACACAACTAATAAGTGACAGTGCTGGGATTCAAACCAGGAGGGTCTGTCTCCAAGGTTCATGCTCATAAACACTACTGAGATACTCTGTTCCCAAATTATTCAGTCCTTTTATTTTGAAGCTCACATGAGGAAAAAATGCTCTAAACAAATGGTCAATTTCTTAAAAGCCACAGAAATACACCTGAAATTTTGACCTTTTGGTAAAATATCTAAGAAGGAGGGTAACCAAAGGGGACCAAGGTAAACGGACTCAAGTGTAGCTCAAGCAATACAGTTTCATTTCCAAATGAAGGAGACCAAATTAGAAGAGCAGATTTAGAGGTGCCTGGGTGGCTCAGTTGGTTAAGCACCTGCCTTCAGCCCAGGTCGTTGATCCCAGGGTCCTGGGATTGAGTCCTGCAGTGGGCTCCCTGCACAGCAGAGTCTGCTTCTCCCCCTGCCCCTCCACTGGCTTGTGCGCTCTCTCACACAGACACACTCTCTCTCTCTCAAATAAATAAATAAAATCTTAAAACAACAACAACAACAACAAAAAGAAAAGCAGATTTATTACAAATGTATACAACCTATATAATTTAAAAGTATTTAGGGATGGGGCTCCTGGGTGGCTCAGTCAGTTGGGCATCTGACTCTTGACTTTGGCCCTGCTCTGATCCTGGGGTTGTGGGATCGAGCCCCACTGCAGGCTTTGCACTGAGAAGGGAGTCTACTTCCCCTCTCCCTCTGCCCCTCCCCTGCCCGCGCACTGTTGCACTCTCTCTCAAATAAATAAATTAAAAAAAAAAAACAAAACTGTTTAGGGGATCTTTGTATAAAATCCACTAAAGGGGACAACTAACTAGCTTCTAGGTAGGGTCAACCATTCTCCTTTCCTTATCCTGCCCATCCTCATTCCTTTTGGTACCTCTATTTATATGGGAACAAATCACTTCCTGTTTAGTCTGAGATTCTTTGAGGACTTCCTGTGCAAACAAGTGGCAAAAAGAAGAACAGCTGAGGAAAAAATGTACATGAAAGAAGGAACAAGCCCATATGGACTGGGGGCTGGCATTACCTATAATGACCACCCAAAGGCAAAGACAACCCAGTCTTCTTGAGTCTGCTAACTGATTCAGTCAGGAAGATTAACGCAATGGAAATGGATCCCGGGGTCCCAGAGAACCATGCCCTCCCTCCACAAGGCCCACCCCTGTCCCTGTCCCGCTCCTCATAAAATCAGCCACACAGCCTCTCAGGTTGCAGGGAGTGGCTGCCGCTATCTCTAAGCTCTGACTTGGGCTTTTCACCAAAGAAGTAAGGAAGAGCAAATCCATGATTTATGATGTATCTTTACACGAGATAATTTAACCAATCTAGACTCTCTTCCAGGCATCTTCTACTTACAAGAAGTACGACAAAGAATTTAAGAGTTGACATCTTAACAGACCTGGGTTTGAACCCTGACAGACAAGTCCCGTGACTCTGGACAAGTGACTTAGGATCTCAGGGGCAGCACTCTTCACAGGGGGTCTGAGGGTGAAATGTGCAGGACGTGGCTCGGGGCCTAGCATCCAGGAGCCATCCGATAATTCGAGGAAAGACGGGGGGAGTGCTTCTGTTGTCACACATTGTTGCAACCGGATAACCATGAGTCAAGCTATGGTCTCCTTTAAAAACGCCATACAGTTTAAATTATTAGCTCCAGAATCTGAATATACAAGGAAGTCCATCTGGATTTCAGCGGCGTTCTTTTTATCAATTTCGGTCCTGCAGGATTCGCCTGTCAAACCTAACACAACGACAGCACTGTTCTTCAGTAAAACTGATGCTTCCAAATAAACTGTTAAGGAATTAAAAAATGGAACTTTAAGAGAAGCTGCAAAGAAAAAGCTTTTCTAATCACCATAAGGCCTTCTAAGCATAGTTCTAGTAAACAGATAATAAATTTTTTTTTTTTTAGATTTTATTTATTTGACAGAGAGAGAGAGATCACAAGTAGGCAGAGAGGCAGGCAGAGAGAGAGGAAGAGGGGGAAGCAGGCTCCCTGCCGAGCAGACAGCAAGATGCAGGGATCCATTCCAGGACCCTGAGATCATGACCTGAGCTGAAGGCAGAGGCTTTAACCTACTGAGCCACCCAGGCGCCCTAAATTTTAATCTTATACTTCCTCTACCTTCTCAATACTACAACAAGATGATGAGGTGTGTTCTAACAATCTAAGTTAGCCAGAAAATTTACCCTCCATCAACTGAGTACCATGCACCAGACCCCTGCGTACATTCTTTAGATGTATTATTTCACTCCAGATTCAAAACAGATGTGTATGTGTGGGTTTTAAGAACCTCATTTTACAGATAAAGAAGCTGAGTCCTAAAAAAATTCAGTTACTTGCCCAAGTCAGTTCTGACTCCAAATCCTGTGCTGTGAATCACTGTGATTCACTGCCTTCCTCTGAAAGTTCCTGGGAGAGGCAGAATAAATAAATGGATAACAGAATAATTAATTAAGAGTACACTGACAACCTGGAGAATTTCTAAGGTAATGAAGACCCACTCACATAAAATCCCAAGGATCTTTTTTTTTTTTTTAATCCCAAGGATCTTTAAGCTGGAAAAGGAAAGAACAGAGAACTATGTCAGTTATTTCAAATAGCTATACGACTATCTCATTGAAAGAGATCATTTTATATGGTTCCAAAAGGTATGTTGGGAGAGAGGAGAACATAAATAGGCAATTTTGGCCAATATAAAGAGAAATTTAAAAAGAAAGAAAGAAAGATCCCAGCTGTTTAAAAAGGAAGGGACTACTCTGTAAATACTCAAAGCAGAGACTGCAAACTACCTGCCATACCCACTGTCGAGACTCTAACATTTGATCGAAGGCTAAATTGGACAATTGCCCTTACCCCTCCTCACCCCAAAAAACGAACCCAAGATCTAGTTCAGTGCCTTATTTATTCAGCTTACAAATGCGGGAACGGAGAGTAAGCTGTGGCAACAGGACCGACTCCCCTTGTTAAATGACATGGATTCTCCCTCTCATATTTAAACAAACTGTGGTTTACCGAATGTTGAAACACCTCCCGAGAAGTAACTGAAGGCTCCATAGGGTGTCACCAAATTAGAATGGAAATTCTTGCACAACTAGCTCTAACCCTTTCTAGCAAGGAAATTATAGACTTCAAAGTGCACACCAAGAGGTGGGCCAGACTACTGATAGAACGAGCAACACATGAGGCACCTGAAGGGTTACTGGGCACATGTCAGAGGGAAACGCCACTCTTGTGAATGGCCTGCCAGCTGTCTCAGTCCCCGGTCAGACATGGGTCGCTCATTATGGAGTCCCTGGGGCACTCAGAGCAGCAGGCCCTTGGAGAGGAGAAAGTAATACCATCCCAACATCAATCTTCTTTTGAGGGCACTCACATAGCAGGCTGAATTGAAAAAGGCATCTAGCCAGAGGAAACGAAACCCTGAGGATGATCTACACATCTGTGGCTCACAGTTGAGTCTTACTGGGTAGAAAATGGAACCTGGTGATTAATTAGGAGTGGCCGCGTGCAGGACACTGCTAGGTGCTCTGCACAATTACCTGAAACCTCACAACCATCTTCTAGGGAAGGGTTATCAGCACCATTCTCTAGAGGAGAAAACAGGCTCAGAGAGATTCACACCCACCACAGAGAGCCAGGATCCCGGGCCTAGTGATCTATGAACACCAAAGCCCCTGTCTGCCCTGAGAACTCTGTGAGGAGAGGCCAGGACAAAAACAAAGGGCTGGGGCAGTCTGAACCACCTTCATCTTGTCCTTTTGGATAGATATATTTTCTGAATGAGTAACACAGTCCATTGTTCTTTAATTTCCTCAAAAACATGCCTGATTCTTAGTCTTGATAATACCCAGGTGGCAAAGGGAACAAAGAAATGAACCAATAGTTTACACCAGTATGGCACTGCAAAGAAACAAGTGACGAATATGCTGCTGGCCCCTTGGCTTCTGAAACAAGGAAAGAGCACCAGGGGAAACTCCTAACTTTGTCGGACTAGGAAAACATCTGTCACCTGCTTGTGGGGTGGTAAGCCCACTCCACGCCCCACCGAGTCCACAGGGGCAAGAAAAAGGTTAGAAAGCCAGCCAAAGGATGAGAAGCAGCTCAGAGGAGGGCCCCTTCTATCAGGCTGCAAGATGACTGGGTTCCAGGGCCTGACATGCAGAAGGCACCCAATGAATTTCCCGAACAAAAACAAGTTTCCAATAATGCACAGGGCCAATGTTTCTCTATGCACAGGGCCAATGTTTCTCTATATATTTTTTAAGTTTAGCTGAGATAAGGATGATCTCTGTATGTACAGAGGCTTTTTCTTCTAACATAGTGCTGCTCTCCTGAAGATGTGAGGAGGTAAGGGTCAGAAGGTCTTATTCATACTGACAGTACATCTTAGACTCCCTTTTAAAAAAACAGCCGAGGTGATCAGTTCCCTACATCACTGTAGGCCACTGTGTGGCCACTGAATAAAGGATAGTCATTTATGTACGAATACAACTATGTTTCTACTGGACTGAGTTCCTAGAGAGCAAGGATCTTAGCATTTTTCTTTTTTAATGACTTATGCCCAAGGTCACGTAGCAAACTAGCAGAAGAGCTAATACCACGACCAAAGTCATCTCTCACCCTCAACGAACTTACAATCTAATCAGTAAAAGAAGAGATATAGCCCTAGCAAACAAAGCCGATCTAGGTATCAGATGAGTATCAAATGAGCCACAAAGAAAAAGAGAAGTCTCCCAAGGCTCCAATGGGGAGGTCAGCCATTCTTTTTGGATAAAGAACATTTTATCTTCTGTGGGAAGAGCAGGTAGTTATTTAGGGACCCTAAGCTGACAACCTCAAATACTCTCCCGGTCTCCATAAAATACCCTCAATACATATAAAATTACTTATCTAGATTTTAGAGTCAGAAAATATGATCACTACAGTTGTACCACCTATCACAGTCTTTTAAATGCTTGGTAACCCATCTAATAAAGGAAATAAAAAACAGAACACAGGCTCTTGGAGTCTTTTTTTTTTTTTTTTTAAGGACAAATGTCAGGGCTCCTGGGTGGCTCAGTTGGTTAGGTATCTTCTTTCGGCTCAGGTCATGATCCCAGGGTCCCGGGGCTGAGTCCCGCATCGGGCTCCCTGCTTAGCAGGGAGTCTTCTTCTCCCTTTATCCTTCCCCCCTGCTCATGATCTCTTTCTCTCAAATAAATAAATCTTTTTTTTTTAAAGATTTTGTTTATTTATGACAGACAGAGATAGCAAGAGAGGGAACACAAGCATGGGGGAGCTGGAGAGAGAGAAGCAGGCTCCCCAAGATACTCCCTAAGCAGGGAGCCTGATATGGGACTCGATCCCAGGACGCTGAGATCATGACCTGAGTTGAAGGTAGACGCTTAACGACTGAGCCACCCAGGCACCTCAATAAAATCTTTAATAAAGGATGAATGCCATATACTGAATGTAATCTGGAACAGGGACAGTGTCCTCTGAATGAGGACAATTCTCCCTCTCTAGAGTGATTTTGAGCAAAGCCCTAGAGAGTCACACACACACACGCGCAACTTGCCAAGTTGTGTAGTGGGAGACCCTGGACTAAAGGTAAGTGGTAGAAGTCAGGAACACCAGAAGATTCTATACACTACTTTACTATAGGTTTCCCCCAAAGCACCTTCTTGCAATCTCTATTCAACATTCCAGCTTTCTGATTAGCAACGATTCCGTCATAATTCCCAATAGATCTTCAAAAGAACCTTTTCAGTCAAGTTCCTCACTCATGCCCCAAATGTATTCTTGGTTAACTGGTGTCCCCACTTCTGGCTCTAAAAAAAAAAATCTTAGCCCAAGTTTAAGAGAAAACCCAAGGGTGGGTTTGTTCTCACTGGCAAGGCTCATTATGAAAGGGCAGATGCTTACTAGACTTGGGCTCCTTCAGACTGGCCATCAGTGTTATGACCCGGTCACCCACTATCTTGGAGCATCTTTATTTAGGGATAGAAGAGGAAGTAGCACAAAGTCTCGGCCTTCCTAGCATCCCTAATCCTCTGCCACGATGGGAGAAAAAAGATGTGTGATCCCCTCACAGGCCCCAAATAAAGTGAGACCACAGCTTTTTTGCTTTAGAAAGGTGTGAAGTCTGGCAAATCTGGGTCACTCCCTGCCGCTGTCTCAGACAGAATGGCCAGTGCGACAGGGGGCTAACTAAAAAGGAGGGCCGCTAGTCCTAGGTAAGTTTTTTACACACATCCTGCCTGATTCAACACGCACTGGATTCGGACTTCTCAGAGTTATAGGTCAGTTTTTATCTGCTTGCCTCCTCTCAAATACTGAATGAAATGCATTCAGAAGACCTTTCTCTACAGAAGCAGAGGTGATTCTTCACTCCAGCTGAAACAATTGGCATTCCTACAAGATACTTCAGTATCACTAGGTGGTGGACAAGAGCAAGTTGGTTCAGTGATGATCAGAGCAATTCTCTGCTCTCTGAAAAACAGATTGGGGCTGCCTATTGTAATTTTTTTTTTAAGAACAGGTGTGCTATAAGCTAAGATGCATGGTTAAAGATAGTCTATTTTTGTCGCCAAAAACACACTACAGCAGCTCTTCGGACTTAAAAATAAACTGAGAAAATGTGTGACACCAGTTGAAAACAATTTCTCAAAGTTCCAGTTGCTATTTCAGTGTCTCCGTGCCTTTTTTGTCCTCTAGTCAACTAGACTCTGAAGCCAGAAACAAATAGCACCAGGCTGTTCTTAGGGGGTAGTGTGGGGAAACAGATTTTTTTTAGATAATAATCACGGTCCTTCGTCTGAAATGAACAAATTGACTCGATTGATCGAGTGGTCCAAATGTGTGCCTGGCTGCTAGATACTGCCAGCTTTCTTGCAGGCTGGACTCTCAAAACCCTCTGGAAGTGGAAGCCAGAAGAGCGGATTCAAAAATCTCTGCTCTTCCGTTTAGTAACTACACTAACGTGGGCGGTGGCAACGGGATGACGACGGCTACTGGGCCTGGCACACAGCAAGCATGTGGCACACTGAGGGAAGTACCAGACCCTTCCACGGTATTCGAAGCCCTCACTCTCTGCAGTAGCCCCTCCAGGTTTCTTTCAAGTGTTGTTTTTCCCCCAGCTCCAACTTCCATACTGTTTTTGCAAGAGCTCTCCCCAAGAAACCTCCATCTTCACCGCCTTTGTCCTCCTCACCCTGTAAGTCTCAGTTCAGATACTGTTTCCCTGAGGACCTTTCCCAGCCATCCCGGCTGAAGTTAAAACTGCTTGCTCTACAGTGCCTTAGTGCCCTGCACCTCCGACCTGGTAGTATCCAAAATGCATGTCAGCACATGTTTGAAATCCATCATCCCTTCGATGATAAACCAGATGAACACAACACACACACGCGCACACACACACACACACACACAGTACTCAGCACAAAGCCAGGTGCACAGGGGCTCACTAAACCATGTGCACTGAATGTTTCTTTCCAAAAATGAATGGATGAGCATATGCTTTTGGAGCAAAAGTATTTCTTTTAAAAGCTAACAATTCCTTCAGGAATCAGAAAATCCAAGATCAAGTAGGCACCCCTACCCCATTTGTAAGACACGGTATTTATTTGGCCTTACAGCTCACTGAGTAGGACTAGCCTTTTCCGAAGCACACACCGAGAGTCTTCCTGAGCAGGTTACAAAGAGCTCATATTCCATACCATTCAGCTTGTCTGTCAAAATGCAACATCCC
>CM052803.1:6364646-6453953 GCA_028533885.1 Nasua narica
GAATAGCCAATAATGTCTTCTCTTTAAATCCGTGGTCAAACACACTAAACTCAGCAACTCGAGCTTACCCAAAAGGCACATTTTGTGGAGCAAGATTCCCCAGCCTGTCTTTTTGGTTTTAAAATAAGACCCTGCCGGTCCTGATCTCCTCTTTGCAAACGCATGGTACTGAGAGACAGAGACCATGTGCAACAGCAACTCTTTACAGACAAAGCGTCTATTCATGGGCGCCACTGAAGTGCAATCGTAGATTTTCAATTTCATTCAGCCGAGTGCGGAAGGCTCCCACTATGAGGGTGGGTTGCTAAATGCTTCAGCTGGGAGAAGGACCCAGAGTGACAGTCGGCTTCACAGTCTGCACTTTCATGAACAGGAATGAAAGCGATTCCCTCACACTCCAACTCCAATTTTACAGTAAAGAGCTAATCTAGCAAATCGGCCAAGGGAGCTGGGCAATTTCTCTTTCTCCACACCACACTGCTTACCCAGAGCACAGCTTTTTGGTGTTGTCAGGGCTGTTGCTAGGGTAGGTGCCGAGAGAGCAGCTCAGTAACACACAGGGTTAAAACTTACACAAAAGGGAGGGACAATCAATGCTGGTCTCCCAAGCCCTCAGCTAGTCCAGACCAGCACTCTCCTCTCCTTGAAGACAACACGCCCGTTTTTACCTTCAGGCCTACTCACTACTCACTCGGCGCACTCGTTGTTAAATACCAACACCGCCATCCCGACCGCCGCCCAGGATGCCGCCCGCTCAGGGCCGCAGTGCGTGACCTCACTCCCTTTCTCACAGCCCGCTGAGGAAGGGGCCGCCGTGTTCTCCCTTTTTGCCCAAGGGGTATGGACAAGTGACTCCTGTGCCCCCAGTCCCAGGGAGGGAGCGCAGGAGTTGGGACTGGACTGTAGCTGCCGCCCTCCTAATCACTCCACACACTGCGCTCCTTAACCGGCCCGGGCCTTCCCTTCTGGCCCGACACAGCGCGCCCTGGGCAGACCACCTATTTTCAGTAGTTGTGTAGATCCTGCTGCCTCAACTGGGAGCTCCGGTCTGGGCAAGAAGGATCTGGGCCATTTCCCCAGTGGTGTCTGGCTCGCAGGAGGCACTAAGTGTGTTTTCCATTACCTTCCATTACCAACTGGCTCCCCGCTCACTTCAGACAAATACCGTATTGCTTGTCATGCCGATAAAACTCGAAGGCCAAATCCCCCGCGCAGGGGTTGGCTTGGCGTTCTCCGCCCCACGGCAGCTTGCTTTTCCAGTACAACAAGCGTCAGTCTGCTTTCTTAAGGCAGCAGTTTTCCTGGGACGCTCGCCCCGGCGGGGAAGAGAATAAAGGCTCGGCTTATCTCTGCGTTAGGGTGACGAAGCAGCTACACTCATTTCAAAGCACCGTTTTCTAAGGCAGGAAAAGACAATTTCACCTTTTACTCACACTTTCCAAAGGATACTCCTGAACTGACTTCTGGCACGCTATTGCTCTTGGGCCAGAGGTAGCATTTTTATTTGACTCGAAGAGGCGTGGCCCACATAACTAACAGCCGGGAAGTCGATCATGTCTTGCATGCTGACCCAGCAACCCAGCATAAGGAAGTTCTAGGTTAGCGAGTGGCTCTTTAAGGACACGGACACCAGCTGTTTTCTGCAGAGCCCACCGTGTGCGCTCCTTAAAGCACAGCTTGTTTGGGAATGTGTCTTAAAAGCATTATCTTCAACAAGTATTAAAAATGTAGCGGGCGCCTGGGTGGCGCAGTTGGTTGAGCGACTGCCTTCGGCTCAGGTCATGATCCCGGAGTCCCGGGATCGAGTCCCGCATCGGGCTCCCGGCTCCATGGGGAGTCTGCTTCTCGCTCTGACCTTCTCCCCTCTCATGCTCTCTCTCACTCTCTCACTGTCCTAATAAATGAATAAAATCTTTAAAAAAAAAAAAAATGTAGCTAGAAGCCAGAAAATTAGTTGTAATTCAGTGTGCAATTTGCCACCCTCCTAACTCCCAGGTGTGCAAACCCCCCACCAACTAAGACTGTCGGCATTTAGATCTGCTACTCTGTAACAGTCTTCATCAGGAGCGGAGGAAGAGAAGCAAGTCAAAACGGTCAAAATGTTTGGATTCTAGCTTTGAGGAAATACAAAGGGACAAGTGAGGCTACTTTCTGACTTCCTAAGTAAGAACTGTTTTCCCTGGGTCTGCCCACTACTAACTCTTGCAGAACAAAATACTGAAGGCAGGTGAAGGAAACAAAACAAGGGGAAATCAGATGCCTCTGATATTTACTGATGTTCGATCCAGAGGAGTAGAGAAATAGAAGGCATGGCGATACGGCCCTGCCCTTTCTGAAACTACGCCAGTGAGAAAATTCCGGAAGCTCCAGCCAACAGTGACTGGGGAGCACTGTGCATGCTGTCAGGGAACACAGAGTGAATATGTTCTCCTTGGGAGGGCCACGGCGCTGTGGCCCTCCTTCTCCGAGGGCCCGCTTCACCAGTGAGAGCCGCAGGACCAGCCTCCGGGTGATCTTTCACAGCACAATCGTCAGGTCTTAAACCAGCCTGGACTCCAGATCCTTCTGATTTGGTATATCTTGTAATAACACAAGCTTTTTTTTTTTTTTTTAAATAACACAAGCTTTTGGCAAGCTTTCTTCCAAAAGATCCCTCACATGTTTTCAGACAAATCACTTCGTTCTCTGCTGTTTCCTGGTCAGGAGAGGAGGAAAAGCTGTCAATGCAGAGAAATCATTCTGTGTAACCCACGGCTGGCTGTGGGCTAGCATGTAACCCAGTCCTGTCGCCGAGTATCACCAAGACATCCTTCTCTGAAAAACAAAGTATTTCCCTCTACTCTAAAAAGCGGGGAGAGAAGAAATAGTTGGGAAATCCCTGTTCTGTTTCAAGGCCTAAGGCCAAGCGGGCAGGGCACGCTACTCTGTGCACTGCAATTCTACACAAGCTAAAGAGGTTTCCTCTGCTGCATTTGGGACTGTTTCCCCTACATCCGACAGCAAGTCTGACACTCAACATGTGGGGTTTCTTTCTGCCCATCCTGCTTTGGTTGGTCCCTAAATCAAATCTGAAGCCCTCACTGATAGCAGCAGCATCTCACTTAAAATAATGCAGCTGGAAGGCACTCCGATTTTACAAACAGGGGACAGGTTTAATATTTTGTGTATGTATGGGGGGGACGAGTTTATAACTCGCAGTGGCAAGGTTCTTAACTTCTCATTTACGTACCTAGGACCCTTCATTGATTTGTGTGCAAATAAAATCATCATCCAATTTTTCCTAATCTAAAATGCAGCAACCTGGGCCACCTGGGTGGCTCAGTTGGTGAAGTGTCTGCCTTCGGCTCAGGTTATAGTCTCAGGGTCCAGGGATCAAGCCCCACGTTGGGCTCCCTGCTCAGCGGGGAGTCTGCTTCCCCCTCTCCCTCTGCCCCTACCCCCAACCCCCTGCTTGTGCTCTCTCTCAAATAAATAAAATCTTAAAAAAATAAAAAGAAAATAAAATGCAGCAACCTCTATGGGTCAGTGAGGGGCAGAAGGAGCTTTTACGAGTCGTATGGGTGAAATGTCTACTTAGCAGTAGGGAGACTGAAGCATGCAATTTTAGATTCTGGTGTTTACGTAAAGGAAGAACAAGCATATCGTCACTGGCTTGGCTACTTGTCAGGATGCCAGCAAGTTTTACACAATCTGCTCATTTTGGTAATTACCTAACTATTGTTTTGGACAAAGACAACTCAAACTCAAGCTGTCTGTCTAAGGTCCTCACTACTTGCGAGCTGCTAGTAGTAGCAATCTGAGACACTGCTTACTTTATGCTAAGTCAGAGAGTAAATACACAACCAGACCAATTTCTTTTTTACCAGAATAAGCTGTCTTTAAAAATCATCATCATCAAGAAAAAAAAATCATCATCATCACCGTCATCAATCAGCTCTCACTGAGACGCTGTGTGAGCCACTGCTGTGACTCATTCTTAAACTGGTGTCTTACCTTAGTGTTCCTCCGTAGACTGCGAAGAATATTCCTCCTCCTTGGATCTTCGTCTGTCTCATAGGGAATGACGGCATTGTCCCCTTTATAACCTTGAGATGCCTGATCCTCCTCTTTTTTCCGGATGGGCCCCAGCTCATCATCGCTCCCCACGCTGAAGCTGGTTCGGTAACTGGCAAACCTCCCTAGCCGGCTGCATCTCGTCCTGTACAGCACGGGCTTGCTCACGATGGAGACCTTGCGGCCTCGTTCCAGAGAGCTGGTGTCCATTTCACTGTCAGAGCCATTGCCACTGCCGTTGGACTGGGCTTTGTTGATATTCCGAATGGTGATGATCTTGCCTTGGGTGCTGTCATGGGGTACTGAGTATATGTTTTCTTCTTCATTCCTTGGCTTGACCACAGCATCCATGGGTTCGGCGTAATCAGAAGGATCAAACCCATCGGGAGGTAGCCAGGTGCTAGAAGACACAGACTTCCTCTGTCCATCTCTATGGCCTTGGTCTAAATAAGACAGATCCCCCTTTGTAATGTCAAAATGGACAGGAGGCTTTGGTTTGACTGGTGGAGGTACTTTGTTGTTCAGTTTACTCTCAAAATTACTCATGATGAAAGACAGCCCATCATTTCCCTCCAGTTCCATCGAGAGCTTAGAATGATCTTTGGACAGAGAGGGCAGTGACGTGTCATCTCGAAACAAGCTATACGAAGGGGGCTCAATATCCTCTTCCGAATCCTGCAGGTTTGAGTTGCAGAGTGGAGAGCCCGCTCGGGGGGAGTTAAACACCTCTTCCGTGGTGCTACAGGCCTCGGCAGCGTTATCATACATATGAGTAGCCTCAATTATGTTCTTTTTATCCACCACATCTTTAAAAAACGGGTGGAAGAGCTCCAGTTTATGCTGGGGTTGGCTACAGGGGATGCTTGTGAACCTTCCGTCAATTTCTTGAGCAATCTCCTCCCCCTCGATCAGCTGCTCCCGACTTAAGTCATTGTCCAGGACATCTACAGCGCCGTCAGTGAGTGCAACCAGCTGAATGGGGATAATATCCTGCACTTCACAAAGAAAGGCACGTAACATAGCCAAGGAGGCCTTACGTTTGGCTGAATAAAAAACAATGTACCCATGGACCAACCGGCTTTTTCTGATACTAAATGAGGAATGGTACGAAAGAATAGACAGTTCAATGCGCTTCTTGTGGAGTCCGATTGGTAGTTCAAGTAAAACAGAGTTGTTGCTTCCACAATGGGAAGACTTACAGGTTTGGGACTGAAGGACAGGAAAGAGTATGTCATCTGCACTGAAAGGATCTCCACACATCAGACACATGACAATTCGCAGGTCAACATCAGCCAGATCTTTGATGCTAGCAGTAGAACTGACCAGGTTTAAGTTACGCTTGGAGTCCAGGAGTCCTTTCAAAACTTGACTGATTTGCTTTTCATTAATGTTGCGTCCATAACTGATGCCAGCAGAAGCAGGGTCGAGAAAGATACACTGCAGTTTGCTGGCAATCTGCTGACCTTGTTGTATTAAGCTATGCAGGGTCTCTCCGGTGGTATCTCCTCTCTTGTTAACCAAGATTAATGTCAGGGGGAGATGGACTAAGTGATTATCTCGCCTGCCAAGTGTGGACTCCCTACTCTTCTCTATACTCTCCACCACATAGGATAGAGATTCCTTTGAATTGTAAAGGCAGAGACAGCCATGGGGCTGAAATGTTGGCGTTTGGAAAGAGTTCACAGGAAGCCTGACATTCCCTTCTATTGGCCTCAGGGAAAGCTCATACATTTTACCATCTATCACATACTTGTCATCATTTGTACAAAGAGCTCGAATCTCATTGGCCAACTCACGTGCGAGGCCATCTTTGCCCAAGATAACCAAGTTGATCCTATCGATGTTGGGGTCAGAGAGTGAATTTTTCTGATTCCGGTCAGATGGCCGGATAAACCGAGAACAAATCAAGTGCTCAATCTTCGCATCCACACAGGCTGGGCAGCTAGGGCACGTCTCCTTGGTTGGGTGATACACAAAATGAATGTGCTTCAGGATAAGGGCATCGCGCTCCGCTTGGAGCTTCTGTAACGCTTTAAATCGCTGTTCCTCCCCCAGAACATCCTGAATGACACCCATCTTCTCCTTGCTGGGCTTAGCATCCAGCTCCAGCTCATAAAACAACTCTGAATATTCCAAAAGCAGCTCCTGAAACTCTTCCTTTGCTTTGTCTATAATTTGCTTTTGGTGTTTGCCGTAAATATCCATGTATACAGATTCTTCCAGCCACTGGTAGAAATCTTCATTCATAATAAAACTACGGGCCTCTTCCCAAGGCTTTCCAGGAGTTATGAAGGGAGAGGTCTCCAGGTTTTCTTTAAATGCCCTTCTCATCTCAGCTCTTTTCCTCTCATTCCGCAACTTCTCTAAGTGGGCCTCGTACAGCTGCTCTGCAGGGACGGTGTCCATCAAGTCGAAGGGAATCCGTTCATTCTCCATGTTGTCAATGTGGCTGGTGGCATCCCACGGTGTCTCTTCAAGCACGACAAACCACTTCAGGAATTCTGGCTTGGTCTCCAAGAGCTTTTTGGTTTTTACGCAGCTCAGGTGGTCTATCTCATCTAGATTGGGTATAAGAGCTTCAAAAGCTAACGGCAGGGCTGCCAGGTACAGCTTTCTCCTGCGCTCAATGTGCTCGTGCTTGAGGCGGTGGATGTGCTGGAGAAATAGCTTCTTGGCTTTCTGAGTTCCTTCCAGGTAGACATAGTCCTGGTACTCGGGAGAGGCCTGCATCTTTCGGCTGACACTCAGCCAGTTCTCGTTATGGTTTTTCACAATACGACTCACCAGCCACTCGTACTTGTCTTTTGCTGTAGCTATCTGCTGACTCTGCTGCTTGAGAGCCTCAAAATAAGGAATGATTTTCGTCTTTCCCCGATTTTTATCAATGAGTTGCACTAAGGTGCTGAAAGCCAAGTCCACATTTACATTGGATCTCGCTGAGGTCTCCACAACCTGGAGGTTCTTTTTGCTTAAGGCAAAAGTATGTGCATCTCTAATGTACCGCTCGACACCCTCATCACACTTAGTGAGGACCACCACTATGGGCTTTTTTGTTTTTGCAAGCTGATTGTAGAGATTGGACACAAACTTGAGCTGGTCATCAAAGTTCCTATTCATGCCCCTGCTAACGTCAATACCAAGAAGAAAACCATCAATCAGCAGCTTTCCATCCGGCATTTGTTTCTGCTCAAAGTCCTGCTCCAGCCCCAGCTGGTCAGTGCAAAAGTACATGAGTTTCTCAGCGGATGCGAGCTTGGTTGCAGCCGCTCTCTTAATATAGGGCTGCAGGGCCGTGCTTCGATGAGGTTGAAAAGTCTGATCATCGATGAACTCAGTCTGCTCCACAATGTGCATCTTACATTCCACGCAGTCCTCCAGGGAACGGCTAACTTCTCCCCAGTAGAGAAAGTGGTCATTATTGACCACTCGCCCACCAAAGTCACTGGTGCTGAGGACAGAGGTATGGTCCAAGTGAAACTCATCAGCACTCGGGCGCACGAAGCGGTTGCACAGACAAGACTTCCCAATGCCACACTGGCCCTTCTCCTTCTCGGTCCCAGACAATCCCACCACACTGATGTTGTAGGTGGGAATGCGGACATCTTGCTTTCTTGCCATCATCATCGTCGACACATCCTGCCACAGTCAGCCACTTCCAAGATCAGATTAGTGTTTTCTGGTGGACCTGATGGCGTCCCCACATTATCAGTGGGGGCCGGCTGCCCGAGCAGCAAGACTGTCAGGTCCCATAGTGTTTGTATACCAGTGTGAGGTCAGTTTTCACGACTTCTCATCGCCAAATAGTAAACATTTCTTCCTAGATGGGGGAGAGAAAAAGAAAACCCATAAGCACTGTAATTTTGGAACCCAATTTTAATCACTGAACTACAGCAAAAAACCGTTTTCTTATTTAACAAATACTTAAGAGTAAACATCAAATGTGCCAGGCCTTATGCTGAGAGAAGATGTAGGAGTACGACCGACATCTCTGTGGCCTCAGGAGGTACAATACATCTAACGGAGGAAGACACACATGCAAGCAGTGTGCTGAGTGCTAGAACAAGGGTTTGAGGGCTCCTGTGACAAGTGGCTGGTTTCGGGACTAGAGGAGAGTTGATACAACATGAGCCTGGAACACTCTGCTATGCAGGACAGGAAAGAAGTCCTAGGAAAAAACGACTGGACACCTCGCAAAGACACGGAAGCCAGCTAGAAGGGCTCCCACTGGACAAAGCTGGCACAATTTGAGCATAGAAATAATTAAATATATATAACGAATTATAACTCACTGCATAAAACAGGAACTGGAGTTCATACTACTGGATCAGAAAAAAATCATCACTCAATGCTAAGTCTGGGGGGAGATTTTGATGAGAATCAGGGTATTTGCACAGAATTGAGGTGTCTTAATATGCTACTTAATAGTTGCAAAGGGAAGAGGAACAAAAGAAAAAAAAACCCCACTAATTATACAATAGAGAAACTGGGCTAACACTGTGGTTAATGAAAATTATCACCACCAAAAGGGATAGAAGGATACTGTGAATAGAAGATACGGTATCCACAAAAGGTACATTACTCTGCAGTGTGATGGCCTAGAATGCATTACCTCAACCTGATCACAGGGAAACATTAGATAAAAAAATGAGCAAGTTTCTATTAAGGGGGTTGGGTGGGGAAGTAGTGCACACTCTGTACTTTTCAAAAACTATCATGGTCATAATAGACAAAGAATGGCTATGTAAACATTCCAGATCAAGAGAGGCTAAAGAGATATCATAAATAAATGCAATTACCTGACCCTAAAATGAATTCTGCACCAGAACGGGAAATACAGCACATTATTAAGTCAATTAATAATACTGGACTATGAACAGAGTAATGGATAAGAGTATTTTATTAATGTAAACTTAGGAAGTTGATAACTACCATGTGAGTGAATAGCCCTACTCTTATGAAATACACACTGGTGTACTTGGGGGTGGGGGGGAGCCATAATGTGTGTGACTGGTCCAGAAAAAAAACATGTATATATAGGGGCACCTGGGTGGCTCGGTGGGTTAAAGCCTCTGCCTTCGGCTCAGGTTGTGATCTCAAGGTCTTGGGATCGAGCCCCACATTGGGGCCCTCTGCTCGGCAGGGAGCCTGCTTCCCCCTCTCTCTCTGCTTGTGATCTCTCTCTCTGTCAAATAAATAAATAAAAATCTTAAAAAGGGGGGGGCACCTGGGTGGCTCAGTGGATTAAAGCCTCTGCCTTCGGCTCAGATCATGATCTCAGGGTCCTGGGATCGAGCCCCGCGTGGGGCTCTCTGCTCGGCGGGGACCCTGCTTCCCACCCCCCTCTCTGCCTGCCTCTGCCTACTTGTGATCTCTCTCTGTGTCAAATAAATAAATAAAATCTTTTTTAAAAACCCACCACCACAACAAAAACGTATATATATTGAGAGAAAGCGCAAATGAGATAAAAAGTTAACAATAGGTAAATGCGGACAAGATCCTCCTTTGTGGTATTTTAATTTCTTTGTTTTTTTTTTTTTAAGATTTTATTTATTTATTTATTAGGAAAGAGAGAGAGTGAGAGAGAGAAGGTCAGAGTGAGAAGCGGACTCCCCATGGAGCTGGGAGCCCGATGTGGGACTCGATCCCGGGACTCCGGGATCATGACCTGAGCCGAAGGCAGTCGCTCAACCAACTGCGCCACCCAGGGGCCCTGGTATTTTAATTTCTGCAACTTTCTATAAATTTGTGATTATTTCTAAATAAAAAGCTTTTTTAAAAAGGTGTTGAGTATGGCGTAGTCTCCCCGACAAGAACATAAGCTGTGTGCGGACAAAGCCCACCCCTTCTTCTTTTCTTCTGTATCCTGACACATGCTTGACCCAAACATTAACTATTAACTAAGGAATGAGTAAGTGACTATGAGAGCATATTAAAGAGTTCCCAAATCCAGCCTTTTGATTGAGGAAAGCCTTCCTGGAGGAAGTTCCATCTCAGGAGAAACCTGAAGTAGGGGAAGGGAACATGGAAGCCTCTCTGCAGAGGAAAACACGGTCCCTCAGGTGGGGGGGGGGGAGGCGGAAGTGGGTGAGAAGTGTTGGCAAGCACACAGAGATCAGGTTAAGCCACTTTCAAAGAGTTTGGATTCTTTCCCAAAGGCTAGAGGAACCACACGACGTGGCTGAAAACTGGCACCTTAGAGGACCTAAAGTTTGGGGCACCTGGCTGGCTCAGTTGGTTAAGCACCTGCCTTTGGCTCAGGTCATAGTCCCCATAGTCCTGGGATCGAGCCCTGCACTGGGCTCTGTGCTCGGTGGGGAGTTTGTTTCTCCCTCTCTTCCTCCCCCAGCTCGTTCTCTCTCTCTCTCACTTGCTCTCTATCTCAAATAAATAAATAAAATTTAAAAAATAAATAAATAAAGGACCTAAAGTGTAAAGGGTTGAAGTGATGAAATGTTATGACAATGTCTTAGAATGTCTTTAGCAACTTCCTGGTTGACAGAAGTAAAACATGTAGGCTTTGGCTCTCTACATAACTGGTCTTCTAGAAACTACTGTTTATATCGCACTGCTGTCTACTCACACATGCAAATACGACCATGCAACTGCCGAACCTGGAGCCAAATGAACAGTCTCCTGATATAACTCAGAATTCAAAATAAGGAGAACAATTTTCTTTTGAATCTCAGTCATGCCTGGTAGGAACCCAGCATTTCCACAACCTTAATATGTTTTTGTGAGCCTGTCTCCTAAAAAACGCCACAGGAAGTTAGACCGCCCCCACACACGTTATTCTAAGATGGGGAGATGAATAGAAGAAAGTTGTCCCCTGTGATGATAACCTCAAAAGGTCACAGACCTTTCCCAAACATCCATATCTTCCTTTGATAACCCAGAAAGCCAAACCCTCCAAGGAAACAAAATGTGGCTAGATGTGGTATGTACAAATTGTCTGACCATTTTCAAAAGAGAGATCTCAATGATTATAAGCAATCACCTCCAGATAACCCGACAGCAGGCTCCTAAGGAAGCCAAGTTCCAGACTTCAGCAGGGAAAAAGCAGGCCTCTGTGGGAAAGAGAAAAAAACCAAACCTTCCGCAATCTCCACTTCACAAGGTGTTTATTTACTTAGGTAAAATTCTAAGATGCTCACACACATCCTTTGAAATACCCAAGTAGCAAAGATTTGTACAAAATCAAGGGGCTTTTGCACGTTACTTGTAGTACACATACATAGTTTCGTTTCAGCCCCTGAGACTCAGGTTTAACAGAGCCCCAGACGGGAATGCTGATGGAAGCTGAAGTCAAGGGTGCACCCACAACAGAGCCCTTCTCCATCAATTCCCCAATCCAGAGTCTGGGAGGACTCAAGGCCACTTGACCAATCTTGAAATGTAACTTGGTAATATGGATCCCACTTTCAGTGACTGCTGCACGCAGCTGGCAAATCGTCCCATCTCTTCTCTGTAAAAGTGGGTCGAATTATCTCTCAGGAAAATAAAACACCAACCTGCTCTTCAAAATCAAGAAATAAAGATAGCAGCTCAACTTTGAACTAAGCTAAAATGTATTCTCCACTCAACCTCTTGTTTCCCCAGTTTTTAAAAGTATTTTTAAAAAGTTTGTGGGGCAGGGGGGCTGGGTGGTTCAGTGGGTTAAAGCTTCTGCCTTCGGCTCGGGTCATGATCCCAGGACCCTGGGATCGAGCCCTGCATCGGGCTCTCTGCTCAGCGGGGAGCCTGCTTCCCCTTCTCTCTCTGCCTGCCTCTCTGCCTGCTTGTGATCTCTCTCTGTCAAATAAATAAATAAAATCTTCAAAAACAATTTAAAAAAAAAAAGAGAGAGGGAGAGTAAGCGTGTGCATACAAGCAGGGGGGAGGGCAGAGGGAGAAGCAGATTCCCCGCTGAGCAGGGAGCCCTATGTGGGCCTCAATCCCGGGACCCCAGGATCATGACCTGAGCCAAAAGCAGACACTTAACTGACTGAACCACCC
Source organism: Nasua narica (assembly GCA_028533885.1). Classification (NCBI taxonomy): domain Eukaryota; kingdom Metazoa; phylum Chordata; class Mammalia; order Carnivora; family Procyonidae; genus Nasua; species Nasua narica. Next base: position 6,376,692 of record CM052803.1, read on the forward strand.
AGGTCCCCACCACTCCAGTTTTTTAAATGCACAGTATTCTGGGTAGCCCATTCAAGTCAGTCTCAGCAGTCTGAAGGATGCTGAAGAGAAGGAAGCAACACTCTCAACTTTCAAGAATGGAGTGACTGATATTTTAAACCCAGAATGCTAACTGACCAAACTAAAAAAGCTACCAAAAAATAAGAATTAGCTGGCATGGGAGTGGTTAATTTGGGGACACCTGGTAACTTTCCACTTGTTAGAAACCAAATCAGTTCCCTGGTACAAGTATACTCTTCTTACATGCCTGTCTTTGATGTCCGGATAATGCAGTTTTACTAGTTCCTCAATTGGACTGAATTACACAGTAAACAAAGACTGTTATAAATCTAAAAACGCTGCAAACTCTTGATTTAAAGGAAATAACCCTAAGCGCTTGGTCACAAACACGTTCAACTCTAAGAGGTGGATTAAAAAAAATTAGCTGAGTCACTAAATTTAATGATCTTAAGGCCACAAAGAAAGAGAAAATAGAAGACAAGGCATGTCCAAGACTTCGTGATATCTTTAGTTTAAATTTGACAGGAACCAGTATTCTTAGCGGGCAACCAAGCTATTTAAACAACAAAATCTGAATGTCCATTCTGATAATTTGCCAATATTAGTCCTTTTAAAACTGAAGAGTTACAGTGCAGGGAGAACAGGATTCTTTAAACACTAACTACTTTTATCTTTGAGCTTTACAGAGCTGGCTTTATTAGAAAAACTAAACCCCAACATTTAGTAGTTTCACACCACAAGTGAACTCCCTCAGAAAAGAAAATACTTCAGGAATACCTTCAGTTCTTTGTTACAAATATATGCTGCACTTACTACTACAACATAATGCCAACAACTGAGAGGTTTTTCAGAACCTGTCACCAGGCTTCTGGAGTTGTCTGACTTGCATACTCATCATACCAGCTCCCCGAAGAGCGGCTCGACTGGAAGGTAGGAGGGTATTTTCTTTTTTAACACCTCCACAAAACCCAAGGCAACATTCCCAAGATAGTACACATTTCATAGGACACAGAAATGCCACTGTGACCCAGCATTACTATGGCTGCTAAGGTTCATACTGTCAACAGCCCCATGAGTGTGTCTTCCCCCCGGCCCCCCACTCCCAAGAGGAAATGTTTCTGGGCTCTGTGATCTGGAATGTCCTGTAAGACACAGATCCACCACTATTACCCATAACCAAAACTACTATCTTGACCTTTGAGAATAGTCAACAAATTCTGAAAACTCATTTAGTTTCAAACAACCACGTACAGAATACCGCCAAACTAGCAATACTGTATTATATAATAATAAAGTAAGGAAATAATTTCATAGGGAGCTGCTAGCAAAAAGGAAGTTCAATACTTGTTACCATAATTTTTCTTAATCCCAATAGAGGAAGAGAATGGAAATATGCCTTGTAACTAACAAAGCAAAGAGCATTTTCTAAACCTCCTTAATACCTCATACTTCTCAACACCTTAAATTTCTGAATGAGTTTTCAAAACTATGACTTACCATTAGCAGCTGGTTAAAATGTTTGCATTAAGCAAATACATGATAAGATTCCTACCCACGGGAGAGAGGAAGAGCAAAAGGAGGGGATCTAACTGGAAAATATTTTTCCTGTAAGAGAGACTCCAAAAGAAGAATTTTCTAGAGGAATAGATTTTTCCAAGCGAACCTGAAGGATGGAATATAAAAACTCCGGTAAGAAGGAAACACAAATCTATGGTCTACTGAACTACTGAATCTGAACAAGATAGTCTTTCAAAACTACAATGATATATCACCTCATACGTATCAGAATGGCTGAAATCAAAAACCTAAGAAACGAAATGCTTTAAGAAACAAAAGAGCAAAGAAAAAAAGAGAGAGAGAGAGAAATCAAGAAACAGACTCTTAACTAGAGATCGAACTGATGATGCGGGTGGGGGATACAGGAAAGAGGGGGGATGGGGATTAAAAACATACTTATAGGGACACCTGAGTGGCTCAGTCGGTTGAGCAACCTTTTTTTTTTTTTTGATTTTGATTTATTTGCAATAGATGGAGAGAGAGAGAGAGTGATCACTAGTAGGGGGAGGGGCAGAGGGAGAAGGAGAAGCAGACTCCTTGCCGAGCAGGGAGCCTGACATGAGGCTCGATCCCAGGACCCTGGGAACAGGACCTGAGCCCAAGGCCGATGCTTAACCAACTGAGCCACCCAGGCGCCCTGAGCATCCAACTCTTGGTTTCAGCTCAGGTTATGATCTCAGGGTCATGAGATGGAGCCCCACATTGAGCTCTGCATTCAGCATGGAGTCTGCTTGAGATTCTTTCTCCCTCTCCCTCTGCCCCTCCCACTTGTGCTCTTTCTCTCTCCCTCTCAAAGAAAAAAGAAGAAAAAAAAAAAAGGGCACCTGGGAGGCTCAGCTGGTTAAGTGGCTGCCTTCGGCTTGGGTCTTGATCCCAGGGTCCTGAGACTGAGCCCCAAATCAGGCTCCCTGCTAAGCAGGGAGCCTTCTTCTCCCTCTGCCTGCTATTCTCCCTGCTTGTGCTTGCTCTCTCCCCGTCTCTCTTTGCCAAACAAAGAAATAAAATCTAAAAAAAAAAAAAAAAAAGTACACACTTACCATGATGAAATAAAATGATTTTAAAAACCCAAGACAGTCTTTAAAAACTCAAATTTTCCATTTTTATAATAAATGTTAGAGTAAAAAAAATAAATGTTAGAGTGAATTTTCAGGAGGTTTTTGTTTTTCCTTTAAAAGCTTTAGTCAAGGATGCCTGGGTGGCTCAGTTGGTTAAACATCTTACCCTTGATCTCAGCATCATGAGTTCAAGCCCCCACAAAAATAAAGAAAGAAAATAAAGAAAAGCTTTAGATAAATCAGAGAAGAAAAGTCTGAAGTGAAGCCCAAGCTCCTTACTTAACCAATTCATTTATCTGTGAAATCCACATAAACTTACAGAACCTTAAAGTTAGTGATGTACACAAATGTGTATTTAGCTACACACAGAAAATGTAACCTTTATGACATAGAGGAGGAAGTCTTTGTTTCCTCTGTGATTTCTATTGGAATGTGAAGCAGTGCCCTTAATTCTGCTCATCTCTTTACCATGTGAGGAGTGTCTTATAAAATGACCTCAAACTCAACAAGCACAACACAGCTTCTGATACTGAATACAAGAGAAAGGTAGCCAATTCATGGCCCAAGTGACAGCAGCTCAATTCTCCCCTCCTTTCGTAATATTTCAGAGGAGTTAACCATTTTTTTAATTACTTTAGTCTCTAATCTTTAGACCTGAGAACTGAACTATCCATCAATCAAATCACTTATTTATAGACCTAAGACAATGCAAACAAAGAAGAAACGGAGCACTGCCCTTGCTGATGAGAATCTTATCATTTACCACAGATACAATATTTTTACTTACAAAAAAAGAAAAACTAAGCCACAAGACAATCAAGGGCATAGACCATTCCCTGGTTTCCAGAGAAAGGAAGAGGAGATCATCCAGATCTAGGGTTGCTAAGGGAAGCTACCAGAGCAGAAGTGAAATCTGAATTGGTACACAGAAGACTGGCAGGACTTGGAGATGACCCAGGCATCGTAAAGACGAGAAAGGGCAAGAGTAATGGTGAGCAAAATGGAAAAGCACCGGAAACGTTCCAGGACAGACTGACAGCAATGATTTTCATGCATGGGAAGTAGAAAACGAGAGGGGCAGGCAGGGCTCGGACTAGGAGCAGACTGTATTTTCACTTGTGAGAATCTAGCATGACCACTGTCTTTGATCCCACCAATGTTATTTACTGTCTGTAACACCACCAATTTAACTCCTCATCCAGCAAACTAACACCGGCTAAGAAGCTGATCATCCAACATGAAAGAAAACTCCATCTGAATATGGCAAATTTTATTTCTACTCAGTCCAATTCAAATTCAAATAATAAAATGGGGAAGGGGGTAGAAAAATACAGATTTGTAAAGGAGGCAAAGAGCAAATATTTGTGCAAAATAGCACTGGAGGTTGCTCCCACACCTACTTCTGTTTAATGTAGGAGGGAGGATTTCCTCACAGTCTCGGAATCAATCTTGCTACATCCCCAGGGCTCTGGGTACAGGAAATCTCTGAAATGGGTCATCTGGATCTTTGGAAAGACTGATTTAAGTGTTTAACCATCTGGTCTTGAAACAAGTCACCTCATGCACTGGACAGGCTATTCTCGGACACCGGGAATGTACGGGCTTTCAGCTCTCACCAGACCCTGTGCAAACCCGATGGACAGCGCTCTCCACAGAGTCCCAATGAGAAAAATCAAAAGCCAACGTAAAGGACTGATACCATAGATGTCTGTTTTTTAAAATAATCTGGCCTAAGGTTAATTTTAAAAGAGCAGCTATGAAAGATTCTCCGCCATTCCATTTGTAATTTTTGCAAATGTCACTTCCTGTTCCTCTCGACTCATTTTCTCCCCCAGCCCTGGTAAAGGCACTTCTGAATTCCAGAGTAAAAAACCCAGAACTATGCTGCTACCTTACCATCTAGCAGGCCCATACTGAATACAGCAAGCAGCCCATTTTTCATCCTGACACAGTTCTCATGCTTTGAGGTGTGCAGAACTCTACGAGCAGGTCCCAAAGAAATAAAATTTCTAAGCCAAGTTATTCACAGGATGAAATCAGATTCCCCTGGTGAATGAAGGGGGCTGCTTTCAGAAAAAGCACTTCCTTAAACTTTATCCTCAGCAGGTTTCTACCAGGTAGCTCTGGAGTTGTAATCAAGCTATCTGATCAAAGCAACTATAAACAAAGACAAAACCAAAGGCGGAGAAATCTTTCTCACTGATGCAGCAGATTTCTCCGGGTTACCTATACTAAGAAAAACAACAACAACGAAACAGGATTTCTGATAAGCTGTAAAAATAATCCAAGCCAAAGGAAATGCAAAACCAAGGCCAATGCACTCCAATAAGCCTCCGGGATCACAGCCTATTTACCATTAATACGGTCAGCGCAGATCCTTACCAAACCAAGAAACAAAAACACAGCCAAATCTTACCTTTGAATTTCCTGGTATTCAAATCAATTCTATACTATTTTTGAAATGGTAAAGAAACCTGTAAAATTATTTCAGCAGTTGCTTCTGAGCACTTACGATCTATTCAGGTGTTTTTTTTTTTTTTTTTAACTTCTCAGCAGAAAATTTTTTAAAAACAATGTTCTCCATAAACATTTCTCTGAATATGCAAGAATGGAGGCACTGTCCAGCCAGATGTGCCTTGCAAAAAGAGGACAGTACTGAAGAAACAGTCATTTCTGTGAATTGGGGAAAATGGGGCAGCTTATTTTCAAGTCCACAGTAAGCCTTACTATTCTATTCCCCTGGTGGCATTCTAAGGTGACATGAGGATTTCAGGCCATTATTTCTAATTATTCCTCACTACTCATTTGCATTACTCTATAAACTGCCAGTCCTAAAACAGGCTACTATAAGTAATAAAAGTCCCGCCACATGCATAAACATTTTTTCTTTTAAAAGAATCGTTTTGGGGAAAAAAAAAAAAAGAATGGTTTTGGGGCGCCTGGGTGGCTCAGTTGTTAAGCGTCTGCCTTCAGTTCAGGTCATGATCCCAGAACCCTGGGATCTAGCCTCTGCTCAGCAGGAAGCCTGCTTCTCCCTCTCCCACTCCCCCCTGCTTGTGTTCCCTCTCTCGCTGTTTATCTGTCAAATAAATAAATAAAATCTTCTTTAACATTTTTAAAAAATAATAAAGAATGGTTTTATTTTATCTAATAAACCTGTATTAAAGATAAGGACAGTGTTCACAAAGAGAAGAAACAAAACCAACTTCTAAACCCAGCAAATTTTGGTAAGGCATAATTTGGATCCACAGATTAAAGAACTTAGGACTCACACTAGCAAAATCAATACTCCTACCCATCTTTTCCACTTTCTGGTCTCCACATTTACTTACACACTTGCCTTATTTCAAATGAAAGTTAAAAAAAAAAAGGTCTGAGAAAGATGAAAAAAATTAACACAAGAAAGAACATGCAAAAGAGTCTGGGAATCAGCACAAAACTGTGCCCTAAGCTCATTTAATCGTGTTTGAAAATCTGCTAAATTGAGTTTACCCCTGTCTTCTCCTAGAAGAGATGAATATGTGCATTAATATGCATAAAACAAACTGGATTTTCTGAATGAAAAGATGTTACAAGTAGACACTCAATCATAAAAAGTTATTAAGGAAAATATTATTTCCTATTCAAATATTTATCACCTCAATATTTGAAAAGCATCTTTCAGGTCCCTACTTTGAGGCTCCTTAGGAGATATGGTGGAAAAAGGATACAAGTAGAGCTTCTATTTCTTGACTCGGGTTGCTTAGAGTAGTCACTTCTTGATTGTTCATACTGTGCATGCTTCATACACTTTTCTCTACAGTTTTTTTAAAGCACACAAATCATAAATAAATACATATATACATTCATACATACATCAAAGCACACAAATCAGAGAAATGAAGAAGCACAAGCACACCGAACTAGCAAAGAGCTGGGATTTGAGCACGGCCCTCTCCCCACCACTCCGAGCGACCACTGCAGTACCATATACGCCCCCTTCTATACTAGGTCTCTGCCTGGGATCATGGCAAGCAGGTGACTCTAATCCTCACTGGAGCAAGCCAGAGGAAATGTTGAGAAGCAGTGCCCTGGGGGGCCCCCGGACAGAACTGGCAGTTCTTTGGGGCTATAGAGAAGGCTAAACAGGTGACACATCAGACCTTTCAGCCTTAAAACAGAGCAACTCCATCTGCTCTGTTTTATATATTGGGATCCCACATTAAAAAAAAAAAATTATTTTTAAGTTCTATGGGCTTTTATAAAAGCTCAGAAAACTTTATGATTCTTAAAGCCATTTAATGATCAGGCATTTGGTGATCTGATTCCCCAGATTTTGCCAAGAGACAAGAGTCAAAAAGAGCCTCCTGATGTGTCCCCTAAACCCTTTCTTTTCTTCCTCTCATTCAGGAAACTCATCCAGATTAGTGACTATGGAGATCAAGAAAAAAGAAACAACTTAGTTAGTGAGAGGGGGAGCCTGGTCCACAACCCAGGTGTCCCACGCCTTTGCCCTCCCCAGTCCTGTCTTCCCACTGTATTGTGCTGCCCTGGCCAGAGGACATAAGCCACGTATGGCGGGAGAGGCTGGGGCGAATTTGTTGAGGACACTGTCACATTAAGGAGAGTCTGGACTTGATCCTGAGGAAGCCCCAGGATTCTGGGCAAGAATGGCATGGTCAGGTCTGGGTTGAAAAGGGAATTCTGAGAGCAATCCGCACACTCTCACCCTCTCTCCATACTCAGGCTGCTGTTCTACCCCCACCCTAGTGGGTAAATGCTTCCCGTGTAAAGGCCACTTCAAACCTGGTCATAATAAGCACTGTGAAAAACAACTGCTCACGATGGAAACGCTGACACAGTGGTGGTGTAAGATGCCCCTTTGAAAAGCCTTGTCAGGGCCCCGTCTTTGTAATTTAGTGGTGGCTCACAGGAAGCGCCTGAGAGCCAGATTCTTTCTGACTGTGCTCAAGGCCATAATTTCCTTCCCATACTTAAACCGATGACCCTGTGTCTCACTGTCAAGGGAGTCTGCCAAAGGGAAAGGGCGGATAAATAAGCAGCAAAATTTGAAGAAAACTGGCCCATTTGAAAAAATTCCTAAGATTCTTCTTGGGGATTAACAACAAAAGGACATCTAGATGAACTGATCTGTTTCTCCAAATGAAAGCCCCTTGAAGGCAGAGCTGGGGAAAGCTGGCAGCCAACCTTTTCAGGTGACAGATGCTGAGAAGGGGAAAGGAAGTCAGTCAGAAGCTGCTCTCAGACCTGTGTGCTAAGCAGGGCCTCCCTCCCACCCCCACTCCCGCCCCCACCACAGAGTGGTTTCTACACACGACTCTCAGCCGTAAGGTAAGATTAATCAAGATCCTAAAATCAAAATAGGAAGGGGACAACAAGGAATAACATTCAGCCAGTGTGCATTCCAGCTACAATCTCCACCCCTCCCCATATGCATATTTTCATGAGCTTCTGCTACATGTTCTATATAGTACCCATCTACCACCCATTACTTCAAGATAAATTTCAGGGGCACCTGGGTGGCTCAGTGAGTTAAAGCCTCTGCCTTCGGCTCAGGTCATGATCTCAGGGTCCTGGGATGGAGTCCCACATTGGGCTCGCTGCTCAGCGGGGAGCCTGCTTCCTCCCCCCGCCCCCGCCTGCCTCTCTGCCTATTTGTGATCTCTCCCCTCTCTGTCAAATAAATAAATAAAATCTTTAAAAAATAAAATAAAATAAAAGTAACATGTCCTGTTTGGGAGCCCAAAAATAACTAAGAAAACACTCGTGATCATCTAAGGAATTTAATAAACGGCATTTTCTATAAAATGCTAGCCTCATGATTTTCCCTTAGATAACAGACCAGAATAGTAACTAGCTCCTCCTTATCAACCACCATTCCTTGAAAGTCCTTAGCCAGTAATTTTCATGAAGATCAATGAGTCACCTCTTATCACTACTACAGCCCTCAGACGTAAGAAGGAAAACAGGCCCAGCTGACTCCTCCGTGACAGCTGTCCTACTAGAGGAAATCACCTTGACCCAATGTATTTGGCTGCTGTTCAGAAAACCATGTCTCTGAGTTAAAATTCTCAAAACTACACTCATATTAGGTAATGACATACCTTTCTCAGTTACATATGCACAGAATGCTTGCCCTATTTCAGCCCAACAGAAACCCACACACTGTCTCCCTCAATGACCTCACCTCCTACTCCCCGGGTTACATATGGTCCTGGGAACATACCACAGGGACATTCTTTTGAAAAGTCTTAAAATCAAAGTACGACAAATAGCTATTCCTGATTTCTAATTCACAGTAGAAAGAATGGAATAGAGAAGTACCCCACCATTATAAAACCTTATCGGGAGACTGACTTTGACTACCCATGGCAACGACTTACGTTAAAATCTAAAATGAAAATTTTTCTCACCTGGCTGACTACTACCGTCTGCAGGAGGAAGAGAAGATGTGGGGATGAATGAACATGATTCAGCTCAGCTCCGTTCACTTCTGTGCACATCTTCCCAGTTCCTCAGACCACTCACCTACTCCAGTATCCATCTCTTATTTTGACTTTCTGTTCAGAGAACTGGCTGTGTAAAGGGGCTTAATTTTGCTTGTCCATACGAGGACAAGCCCTCTGGCGATCAAATCCCCTCAAGAGTATAGGCGTCAGCCTGTAAACTTACAGAAGTCATCTGCACCAGAGTGCCCTATGCAACCCACCAACCCTTCTTTTCAGTCTTCTCCACAGGGATATCCTGGGTCACACTGGGATGAAGAGAGGATACACACTTTCCTGAGCCCTTTTGCCCAGTGAAGAATCATACACAATAAGGTGGGGGTTCTCCCACTGCTGTTGCTGCTTCTTTTTTTTTGGAAAGGGGAGGGTTGTTTTGGGTTAGCTTGTCAATCCTTGAATTTATATATTCCTCCACTGTCTCATTTAATATATTGGAGTTGGCCATTTCAAAGACAGCCATTAAAATCTATGTATCGGGGCGCCTGGGTGGCTCAGTGGGTTAAAGTCTCTGCCTTTGGCTCAGGTCATGATCTCAGGGTCCTGGGATCGAGCCCCGCATCGGGCTTTTTGCTCGGTGGGGAGGCTGCTTCCCCCTCTCTCTCTGCCTGCTTCTCTGCCTACTTGTAATCTCTCTCTCTGTGTCAAATAAATAAAAATTTTAAAAAATTAAAAAACTAAAATCTATGTATCATGGCCTGTCAAATCTTATAATTACATGAGTTCAACACTTAGGCTACTGATTCAGTTTTTCATACTGACTATATAGCAGAAAGCCCAATTCAATTAGTTAAACCATGAGAGGCGAAAGCCTCGTCAGGAGCAATCAAAAGGCAACTGAGCTCGAAAGCTGTACGTCCACATTCCACACCGTTAAGACTGCAATGAGCAGATGGCATGGATGGAACCGGAATGTGTTCGCTACTGCCTTCTCACACCCATTCTCCATTCCCCCTCCAAAACCCATATTCCTACGGGTGCAACCTAACTCTATATCCTGATACAGTAAGGCCAGTGTTGTCTGGAGTCACTAAGTTTTATATGTGCTTGCTTCTAATTAAAGAGCACTTGATTTTAAGAACTTAATAAAAAGGCCATAAACCTGTATCATTCCACAAGAATGCCAAGAATGGTAAGTAACCAACTAATATTCTTTCGAAGTGACCTTTATTAAGGGCTGCCTCTACAACTTTGCCAACTAATGTGTCAAGAGGCAGTAACATTCCTATCACAGGCTACTCCCATTTTAAAAAGCAAAGGCAATATGAAAGGGCCTTCGAGTAACCAAAGCAACTCAAATTCCTACAGTGAAAAGTACTAGTACAAACAGTCTGAAAAGTGGCAAAATCAAAGTTTAAAAGGCTGCTTACAGTGCCAGCAAATGATTCTCAAGAATTCTGAGAAATTCTGAGAAAGGTAATATTAACATTTTAGTGGTAGAACACTTGGAGAGAAGCCAAGACGCCTGGACTTTCTCCCTCCCTAGGCCATAAATCTTGCGGGGGGGCGGTAGGGACGCACGCACAGATACAAACCAGTTAAATGGCATCTCCCAGCCAAGTTATCTGGACAGCTCTCATCTGTCAGCAGGACCACTGCACAGCGATGTTCTTCAAGGAGACAGGTAGGTCTCCTGGGGCTGATGACGACCGAAGCGCACGCAAGCGTAGTCAGACTGATAACAATCAACCCCTGCCCTTCCTTGGAACAGACACTCAAATTCAGCAGCTGAGAGAGACTGTATCGGCTGCCAGGGCGACTAGATCACCTGGATCCTCACAGCCTCAAGTGCTCCTTCCCACATCTATGCTTGCTTTCTGCAGTCCTCACTCTGTAGAACAGCAAATGATCTTTTTAAACTACAGATCTGACCTTGTCACTCCCCTGCTTACAACCCCTCAGAGCTTCCCTGTGCCCTTCTACTAAAACCCCAAATTCTTATACATCCTCAAATGTGATCTCATCTCCTCCATTCTACCTTTTCTCACCAGACTCTCACTAGATTGTGGCCTTCCTTCAGTTTCCTGGATGACCCATCCATTCGTTCTCATTCGACCATTCAACAAATTACTGGTTTTGCAAATTACCTACTATTGTGCCAGGCACTGCCCTACACCCTGGGGATGGAGCAATGAACAAGACACAAAGATCCTTGCTCACGCTATAGCAAGGGGAAAAAGACAATCAGAAAACAAAAAAGTGAGTTAATAATGTGGGAATCTGGAAGATTGTTCCAGGGAAGGAAGACACAACCGCAAAGGCTCTGGGGTCGAGCAATAGTTTTCTTGTCCTGTGTTTCTTGCTAAGCTGTTAACTTCAAGAAGATGAGGATCTTATCTATTCCGCTCTCTATCCAACCTCAGCACTGAACCTAGTACCTGGCGCAATAATTATCTGCTAAATGGGTAAGTGAATCCCTGTCTAAAGAAAACACCCCCCCAAACCCAAAAACAAAAAAACCTAGAACAAAAAAAAAAACCCCAACCAAACAAAAGCCAAAAAGATGTCCCCAAGTAATAAAAGTGTTACCTCAACTTATCAAGGCCCCTGCAGACATTACACAGGTTTCAAATTTACGAATACAGCTTATGATCAAAGTAAATTTAGTGCCACTTCAAGAGATAACCTAATAATAACAGGCGTCTTACCAAGGCATCATCCCACAAAGAGGTAAAAGCATTAAAGGTGGAAGCAAGGACCTCCAAAGATATAAAGTAATCAAGACATTAAAATTATGCAGAAAACCAGAATTATTTACTCCAATGGTGTATCCCAACTCACTGACAGTTACACTAGTTAAAACCTTATCTCGGATGGATTGTCTCCCTCCAACTTCACTACCACAGCCTTACTTGTGCCCTTTTCTTGCAAAGCCTGGACTATGGGGACTTCCCTCACTGGTCTCTCCCAGGTCCAAGCAGTGTGTACTGTGCTCTGCGTTAATTTTAATACAGTTTTTGTTGCAACGGTTCTACCCCAATTTGACTCTAACCTACCTTTTCAACTTTATTTCTAACTGTCCCTCAACAAGAACTCCATGCTCCATCCAGATCAACTGTTCCCTGAACATGCCTTGCCCATTCCCATTCCCAAACCTCTACACCGGCTACACCCCTCATCTGAAATACCATCGTACTTCTCCCCTTTCTGAATGTTATCAGTTTAAAACAACGCCTTTCTGCCCATCCCCACTATGACACATTCATCACCCCCAAGCAGTTATAGCGTTCATTTGGCCACACCTGTACTTCTATACTCTTCTCTGTATCACCAGAACTGAAAGCCTGCAAACTACCTTTCCCAGATTCCTTTGCCAGCTGCCTTTCACTTAAATTCTGCCAAAGGCTGGAGACTGGATGGCAGGAAGAGGGATACAACACTCTTCTGCTTCTCGTCTGTCAAAAGCAGCAAAACAACTGTGGAGAAGTGCCGGCAACTGCACACACCGCAGGCTGTGGCGCCATCAGCCGAGTGCTGGCTCTCGGGGTCCCGCTGAAGGGCGGCTGTACGGCTCCAACAGCAGCAGCAAGCCGGCAGCTCCAGCCGCCGCCGTTCCAGCCCAAAGGCAGCTAGCTTCCTGATCTTTGGGTAACACCCCCCTTCTCTTTTGCTTCTCCACACACCCCCCCTCTTTTCCTCCTTTTGCTCTCCTGCACTTCCAACACCGCTGAAACAAACCCCTTGCATTTCAATCCCACTCTGCTTGAAATAGCTAGAGTGCAGTTTCCATTTCCCTGATTGGACAATAACTGACACAATAGTAGATGAGGAAGAAATAAAAACAGCTCATGAACTATGATGGAAAAGGAAATATAGAATGGCAAAAGAAGACTAGCAGTTAAGAAAAAAATCCCACACAATGAAATCCTACAACATATCTCCCTGGGTATATTACAATGTACTTTTTAAAAAAATCTCTTATATTCTCAGCATGTAATGATTACCCTTTCCTTCTTTGTTTTTGTTATTTTTTAAAAAAAGATTTTATTTATTAGATTGAGAGAGAGAGAGAGAGAGAGAGAGAGAGAGTGAGCATAAGCAGGGGGAGCAGTAGGCAGAGAGAGAAGTAGACTCCCCGCTGAGCAGGAAGCCTGATGTGGGACTCGATCCCAGGACCCTGGAATCACGTCCTGAGCCGAAGGCAGAGGGTTTAACTCACTGGGCCACCCAGGCGCCCAGAAAAAAATGGTTCTTAAAGAGTTTTAGTCTCCAGCAGTTTCCCCCCAACACACACACTCATACACATGCTCCCCGGAGATGGGAAGTGGGGCTGAAATGTTCAAGTATTTATTAGGTATGATGGCAAATGAAGTATGAAAATGACAACAGCTGATGGCTTAGTTCTGGAAGTTTGTGAAAGTCAAGTTGCTTTTATGCTCTTGTTGGGGTTTATATCTTTTCTAAAGTTTCCATTTCATGAAACATTTTTTATTAATGGAAAGCTGGAGCACCAGATGATATAACGAAGGGCCCTAGGTATGGTTTTAATAGTTGTTAGCCTCCGGAGTTAGCAGTTTTTACTTAACCTTTAAAAAAAATTTACACCCTCAAAAAAAAAATTTTACACCCTCCAACACTTCTTCTCATCTTGGTTTAACATAATGTCAATAATATATGAAAATGAATTTAAGATAAGACTTAAGAGATGTCTATATGATCTCTGAGCAGGTTGGAAGCATAGATATTTTCAGGAGCCAGAGGTTTACATCAGCCCCAGACTGACTCACTTGTTCATCCGTCTGAGAAAGGTAAACTGTATTCTGGGCATTTTTGTGTAATGGGGTTTTCAGGCTAGATCTTTAACCAAAAAAATGGAGCCCTTCCTTGGAAGTATAGAGCTAGCATGGCTGTCAAGGAAGAAGTGAAAATCTCTGCCCTGGGTGCCTGTGGAACTCCTCTGTCTCCCCCTCCTTAGTGGCTGCATGTCAGGACTGATAAAGATTCAGAATTTGAACAAGTTTGCCATAGGAAACCATACCCTACAGCCCAATACAAGCATTTTTCAAGTATTAGGCACCAATAAATTCTTTTCAGAGAATGGCAAATGAAAAGTTCTGGTAAAATGGGATTTACTGAATGCTTCATAGATAATCAGCTCTCAACACACAGGAATATATGAAAATAAATCAATTACCACAGACAATCATATTATTTGATACTTAAGCCAATGCTTCACAATGAGGGGCTTTGGGTTCATTGCTTATTCGCCATCTCCTGAGGGCCGTCTCAAGGGCAGGTGAGAAAAAAAAAGGCCAGTCAGAGCAAGAGCAGTATGCCAGTGTGACGTCTTCTTCCAACACAGTAAGGAGGGAAAGGGAAGGAACAGAGATGCCCTAGAACTGGCGCGGGCACGCGTGCACACACACGCACATGCAGACACCACTTTTCTCATCCTTTTTTTTGTTTTGTTCCCTTTTTTTTAAAAGATTTTATTTATTCATTTGACAGAGAGAGATCAAAAGTAGTCAGAGAGGTAGGCTGAGAGAGGGAGGGGAAAGCAGGCTCCCTGTTGAGCAGAGAGCTCTATGCAGGGCTCGATCCCAGGACCCTGAGATCACGACCCGAGCTGAAGGCAGAGGCTTTAACCCACTGAGCCACCCAGGCGCCCCAAGTTTTCTCATCTTTTTTTTTTTTTAAAGATTTTATTTTATTTATTTGAGAGAGAGAGAGAGCATGAGAGGGGAGAAGAAGGTCAGAGGGAGAAGCAGACTCCCCATGGAGCTGGGAGTCCGATATGGGACTCGATCCCGGGTCTCCGGGATCATGACCTGAGCCGAAGGCAGTTGCTTAACCAACTGAGCCACCCAGGCACCCTTCTCATCTTTTATACCAGCAAATACTCACTAGCCGGGCACAGCACAGAATAAACAATATACATGTGACTTCATTTTATTTTTCACAATAATCCAAAGTAGCAGGTACTATTACAACTCCCATTTTACAGATGAGAAAACGGGCTCAGAGACGTCAAACGACTCATTCTAGATAGGCCAGCTTCCTGTGACCATTGCTGCCTGCCCCTGAAGCCTGCACACCTGGCTGAACCCCGACACAGCACTGCTGCAAAGACAGGATGGACAACATCAGCTGTGCAGCTTTAGGCTCCTCAAGAAACACTGAAGCTACAAGTGCTAGAATCCACTTACTCCATTAGCAGAGCTTTTCACCGGGAGGGGGGGCAGGCTCTTCTTTACCTAGAGGCAAAACCTGAATAATATACTCCCCACAGTGATGTGTGAGTACCTTACACTGCTCAAAGTACTATTATATACCTTGCCTTACAACTTGTGAAGCCCACCTGAGAAGCATAGGTACCCCCTTCGGTCCCTAGATAAGAACGCTGAGACCCAGAGATTACATGCCTCATCCGTGGTCAGAAGGATTCAATATGCTGTCTCCTCAGTGGGACTAGGGATGCCACCCAAGACGCACAAGAGAAACAGAATGTCTGTCATAGTCTGAAACAAAAAGACATTTCCAAAGTGACACCTAACGGAAAATGGTTGTCTTTAAACTTCAGTATAATCTACAATTGAGAATCAATATAGCTTTAGTGGTCTAAGCAATAAATGGTGAGACAACACTAACTTGCACCTTTTTTCATTTCTCATACCGTGGAAGGGACAAGACAGGGTAAGTTTTTGCCCTTAAAACTTAACTTCGTTTTTTTTCCTCACCCCATTGCAAATATTCATTTCTACTCACACAGAAATTATGCCTGAAAAATCACAAAGAAGTAATTATGTGACTTTACTATTCTGGAAACACTCTTTCAGGGCTCCAGAAAAACTGTTTCTTTCATACCGATCAGATGGCAACGTCCATATAAATCCTGTGAGGGTTGGCCCCTTATAAGGACAATCATAAAATTAAATACTATGGGAAGAAAATCAGTCTCAATTAGAAAAAAATTATTTATTTGACAAAAAGAGCAGGAGAGCACAAGCAGGGGGAGCTGCAGGCAGAGGAAGAGGGAGAAGGAGGTGTCCCACTACTCAGAGAACCCAATGCAGGGCTAGTCTCCAGGACCCCAGGACCATGACCTGAGCCAAAGGCAGACACCTAACCGACTGAGTTACCCAAATGCCCCTAAAGGAATTAAAATGCCTACACTAAAAATCAGTGGGTAGGTGAAAATCTCTCTCTTTTATTTCAATCTCAAGAACTCACGAAACAGTAGAGTAAAATGTGACGCAGCACACAGCAGGGAAAGACCTCTCCCTGACTTTTCTTTCACTAAAAGTGAAAAACACCAGGATACAGTGTAAACAAAGTCAATTCCATTTAGTTTCAAAGAAAAAATTATAATAGCTCAAAGAATAAATCAGAAGTAACATTTTATTCATAAATCAAAGCTGGCTTACAAATTTCACTGTTTTACACTCAAAATCTCTAACTCAAGGTAAGAATCTGACTTCATCAGGTCATTTTTGATAAATTCGCCAAATCTAAAAGGAAGCCTGACTTTGTCCATGAGCTTCTGAGCTGTGTGGAGATGATTTTCCTTGAAATCCATAAGCCACAGATTACATCCTAATTGCATCATTTGCTCTTTGTGTTGAGGGTGCTGGGGACAAATCTGAAGGGCAAAAGAGTTGTATCTAAAAATACTGAACCTGGGGGATGACTGGGTGGCTCAGTTGGTTGAGCAGCTAGCTGCTTTCAGGTCAGGTCAGGATCCCAGGGTCCCAGGATCAAGCCCTGCATCAGGCTGCCTGCTCATTGGGAAGCCTGCTTCTCCCTCTCCCACTTCCCCTGCTTGTGTTCCCTCTCTCATTGTCTCTCTGTCAAATAAATAAATATAATCTTAAAAAAAAAAAAAATTTTAACCTGGGGGGCCTGGCTGGCTCAGTCAGTAGAGCATGAAACTCTTGATTTGGGGGTCGTGAGTTCAAGCCCCACACTGGGCTTACTTAAAAAAATGAATTAAAACTTCTAAACAAATTTTAAAAATTAAAAAAAAAAAAACACTCAGCCTAATCAAAAATGGAAGCACATGGAAAACAACCTCCTTCTGACTTTATGATCAAAAAAAGCCCAAATCTGTAGAGAAGCTTGGTTTTTCCCAACACGCAGTCTTCACCAATGTGAAATTGTATATAAGAATTTAAGAGCCAATCTGAATAGTAAGAACTCAGGCGCCTGGGTGGCTCAGTGTCATTAAGTGTCTGCCTTCAGCTCAGGTCATGATCCTGAGGTACCGGGATTGAGCCCCGCTTTGGGCTCCCTGCTCAGCGAGAACCCTGCTTCTTTTATCCCTCTCCCACTCCTCCTGCTTGCGTTCCCTCTCTCTGTGTCTCTCCTGTCAAATAAATAAAATCTTAAAAAAAAAAAAAAAAAAAGAACTCAATGGAAAGGCAGAAACCAACCCAGTACAGAAACACTTCAAAACTATTTGTAAATAAACATGCTCTCCTACATTCTCAGTTGGTGAAGACGGTATTATAAATCTGTATCCCAATCCTGTTTAAGGGATTCACTTATAATGGAATGAATTAAGTTCCTGAATCTACCTAAACCCTGGGATCATACTCGTCTATTGGTGCAAAAAGCTTCCACCCAATCTTCCTACGTTAATTTGCTTACAATATGCTATGAAAACCTCAGTGGGGATTGGATAATGTAAAAATGCTGGCAGTGACCTTGGCATGCATTTTAAATATTTTTAATCTCATTAAATTATAGGTCAAAGGTAGGGTGGGGGCAGTGCTCATAATAAATAAGAGAAGAACACTTTATAACCTTCAAAGTGCTTTCTCATTTAATCGTCGTAACAATCTCAGAGACTGGTGCCCACCACCCAGATCACAGAATTTTCATGCTGGTGAAGGGACGAACATCCCACCCAATACACTGCACTAGAATAGAAGCAGGGCTCTTGTCTGGTTGTTCCCTATTATATTCTCGGGACCCAGAGGAATACCTGGTACATGGTAAATGCTCATCAACACCTCTATTTCATGTTCAAAAACTCCAATCCAGGGGCGCTTGGCTGGCTCAGCTGGTGGAGTGTATGACTCGATCCCAAGGTTAAGTGGAATCCCGTGATGGGTGAAGAGATTACTTAAAAATAAAATCTTTAGGGGCACCTGGGTGGCTCAGTGGGTTGAAGCCTCTGCCTTCGGCTCAGGTCGTGATCTCAGCGTCCTGGGGTCGAGCCCCGCATCGGGCTCTCTGCTCAGCGGGGAGCCTGCTTCCCCCTCTCTCTCTGCCTGCCTCTCTGCCTACTTGTGTTCTCTCTCTCTCTGCCCAATAAATAAATAAAATCTTTAAAAAAGTAAAAGTAAATTAAAAATAAATAAAAATAAAATCTTAAAAAAAAAAAAATCCCAACCCACTTTGCAGAGGGGATGAGCCCAGCCCAGAGGTACTATGGCACAGCCAGGCCCACACTGCTGGCCACCTGTTCCCCACACGCGTACTTCCGAAGTCAGGTGCATTTTCCCCCCAATCAGGCTTTCACTGAGGCTATAAATGGGTTTCCCAAACTCTCTCTCGGAACTCAGAACTCACACTGGTATCTCATCATTTTTTATGTTTTCCATAAATTTAACCTACACCCTTTTCCTCCTGTAAGCAGGCATTTAGTTCCTTCTTACGCAGCAGCCTTCACTTTTGTTCCACAACCTTCATTGTGTGTAATAGCACGCCCCCACGGAGAGCACACAGGCAGTGCTTACCCTGTACAAGGGACAGCGCCCATGGAGGATAAAGCTGAATGAATGTCACTGCTCTAAGGGACTTCCAGGTTGATGATAACTAAGATAGGTGTATCAGGAAGGAGACCTGGACCTGCAAATTATGGGAGAAGGGACAGTCTCAGCAGAGGGACCGGCATGAGCTGACAGAGCCTGACCGTGTGTTCAGAAGAAAGCAAGTGGTACATGTGACTGGAAGGCGGGGTGCAGGAGGAGAGGGCCAAGTGATGACCTGGGATCAACCTGTGGTAAGAGCTGAACTCGAAGACAAGAACCTACCACAAATGTCATTCCACAAGCAGTTCCTCACTCCCTCCGGACACCTCTCTTTCCTACTGGTTCCACGTCCTCTTTGCCAAAGAGCGGGAAAAAAGCACACAGAAGATGTGGAGTATTCGCTCTATATGCTTATTATGTTCTCTTTTATTTGGAAGAGTCTTCTCAGCAGTACCTTATTTTGATGGACAATTTCAGGATCAAGAGTACCAACTGTGGCTCTACACCCACCCGAAGGGGCAATTAACCAAGTAACCTTTTACCAGTTAGGATCCCTTTGGCAATCTGATGAAAATTTGGACCCTCTCCCTCAGAAAAATGCACTCACACAAAAAAATTCAGGAACCTAAGATTAAGAACCCTTGTGGTAGCAAAAATTATAGGACGAAAAAAAAAAAAAAAAAAAAAGACCCAGGTACGATTTCTACTACCTAATTAGGGGTACCCAATTTCCCCATTCACCTAAGTAGAATTCTCTTTCTTCTGAGTGACAAATTACCCTTAGTGAATAAATGAGGGAATTTTTCCAAGATTTATAATCCTTGCCCACTAATAATAATACAGCTTCCATTTATTGGGCCCTACTATGTGACAGACCCTCTGTAAAGCAGTGGACATATAGTATATAATGTGAAAGTTGTACATGCGATGAATAGTTATATCCTTGTTTGCACATAAGGAAACTGAAGCTCAGAGGGGTCAACCCTGACCTGACTTGAGGTAACCTAGCTGGAAAATGGCAGAGCTGGGTTTGCAACTCTGGCATTTTGAATTTCTTTCTTTTTTAAGATTTTTATTTATTTCAGGGCACCTGGGTGGCTCAGTCATTAAGTGTCTGCCTTCAGCTCAGGTCATGATCCCAGGGTCTGGGGATCGAGCCCCACGTTGGACTCCCTGCTTGGCGGGAAACCTGCTTCTCCCTCTCCCACTCCCCCTGCTTGTGTCTCCTCTCTCATTGTCTCTCTGTCAAAAAAATAAATAAAATCTTTAAAAAAAAATTCCTTAAAAAAGGTTTTTATTTCTTCGACAGAGAGAGACAGCAAAAGAGAGAGAGAAAGAGAAAGAGAGCGAGCGAGCGAGCGAGCACGCGTGTGCACACAAGCAGGGGGAGGTGCAGGCAGAGGGAGAGGGGAAGCAGGCTCCCTGGCAACCAGGGAGCCCGATGTGGGACTCAATTCCAGGACCTCAGGATCAAGACCTGAGCTGAAGGCAGATGCTTAACTGACTGAGCCACCCAGGCGTCCCGCATTTTGACTTTCAAAGCCCAACTATACTGCCTCCCAGCAGAGGTGACCTTGTTACCACATTGATTAGTGGGAGAGATCAAAAGATACTGCCATCTCCTAGTAAGTAAACAGTGAAGTCCAAGGGTCCAGTCCAGAATTACATACCCTCTGGGTGCCCAATAAATACTTAAGTTACTAGGGCAAAGAGAAATCTATACTCCAGACCAGAGGGGGGGAAATGGTGCCAACAGCCTTTACAAGAGGTTCCATGTGAATACATGTGTCACAGCGTGGGCTTCACTGTTTCCAACTGGACCTCTCCAGCTTGGCAATGGCCCTAAGCACCTAATCTGTTACACCCTCACATGCCAACATGCCAAGTTTTGCAACATACCAATGAGGTAATGAGGTAAGTCAACAGTAAAATTTCACTAAAACAAAGTTTAAATAATCTTTCCCCTGTGTTTCTATGTGGTACATCATACCCTGTACATCCTCCAAGACTATAGCTGTTATACAACATGACAGCTGTTCCCATAAGACTACTAACTACCATTTCTGAGTACTTACACTGTGAATCGCCAAAAGCCTATTAATTTAGAGCCAGGACCTAGTCTTCCTCATCTTTATGTGACCACTGTGCAGCTACTTGGACCTAGGAAAGCAGTGGTTATTATTATTTTAAATATGAAGATTTTTATTAAATAACAAGAGAATAGAGAACCGATGAAAGCTTAAGAGCCACAATACCAAGCTTCCTCCCAAAAAAGAACATTTTACACAATTCTCCCTTAGATATTCAACAGTACAATGATTTGCAACAAGGACTTCTCCAAATATCACAGAAAAACAAAATGCAGTGCCCAATCTAAAACGGTGAAATAAAAGACAAAATGAGGCCATGGGTCCCAGTGTTACTCGAAACCAGTGGTTCTAATCTTTTTTGGGTCATGGATTCCTTTGAGAATTTAATGAAAGCTACAGATCCTTCCTCTACAAAAAATAAACAGAACCAACATGCAGTACACACGCTTGAGAGCATCGAGGACACTCCCTCAACCCGTCCCTTAAGGATCACAGACCCTCAGTTCATAGCCTCTGCTTAGAATCTGCATTTCTAGCCATATCTAAGTAGAGGCGATACAAATTCACCAACCAGGATCAAGAGTATTTTGTTTTGTTTTGTTTTTAAAGATTTCATTTATTTATTTGACAGAGAGAATGAGATCACAAGTAGGCAGAGAGAGAGGGGGAAGCAGGTTCCCGACCGAGCAGAGAGCCCGATGCGGGGCTTAATCCCAGGACCCCGAGATTATGACCTGAGCTGAAGGCAGAGGTCTTAACCCACTGAGCCACCCAGTCGCCCCAACCATTTTGTTTTTTAAAGGTCATACTGACATGAAGGGAGACTGAAGACAGGGGTGATGGCTTTACCACTTGCAACATCTTACCACCCACGAGGGCCCCTACTCCTCTTGCTACCTGAGTCATGTTATTCAGCCACATGTGGGGTGAGGATGTTCTATTTCTCCCAACTAGAATGTAAGCAATTCAAAAGCAGCAACCATATCTGATAGTATTATGTATGCCACCTAGGACTGTACACATTCTAATTAATTATTGATTGGTTTACTAAAGAACAGATTTAAAACAACCTGCACATTATCTCTTAGTTTGATAAAATGAGATAAATTCCCATAGTACAGGAAAAGATACACTACATAACCAGCAGATTTTTAAATATTTACCTAAATTAGATCCCTGGAGCTTGATATACAAGAAATATAAGAATAAGCCCGTAAAAAATGTGCTTTCTCACCTCTGTAGTCTTCTTTATGGCAGGGATTTGGCCACCTAGGGCACATATGCTGCTTTACAGCAAACCACGGCCACCATTCCTTAAAGGCATGAGCAAAACTGCCAGTGGAGCCTCAGTTGGGAGGAGTTCCACCTTCTTGTTGTGGAGTTTTTCCTGAGATCAAGAGTCTCATGCTCCCCTGATTGAGCTAGCCAGGCTCCCCACCTATGGAGCTCTCTATTTAAGAAACATCTCCTGGACATCAAGATTGTTTAGATTCCTGGGTTATATGTCTTTTTTTGAGAGCGAGAGAGGGGTGTGGCAGGGAGGAAAAGAGAGAATCTTAAGCAGGCTCCATGCCCAGCATGGAACCCAACGTGGGGCTCAGGACCCCGAGATGAGATCAAGAGTCAGACACTTAACCAAATGAGCCACCCAGGGACCATGTGGATTATATGTTTAGAGATAAAATAATGAAAAGCATAGCCTCTACTTTCAAGGAGCTTAAGATGTAGTTGGAGAAAGGAAAGAAAACAGGCAGTTCGATCACAGTGTAATAAGTACCACATCAGAGGCAAACTCAGACAAGGCCTGACCACTGAGGATCAGTCAGGGAAGGCTTTCTGAGAGGAATAAAATCTAAGCCAGATCTAAAGAATTAGAAGAAATTAGTGGGGTGCCTGGGTGGCTCAGTGGGTTGAGCCTCTGCCTTCCACTCAGGTCATGATCTCAGGGTCCTGGGATCAAGCCCCATGTCGGGCTCCCTGCCCAGCGGCGAACCTGCTTCCTCCTCTCCCTCTGCCTGCCTCTCTATCTACTTGTGATCTCTTTCTCTCTGTCAAATAAGTAAAGAAAAAAAATCTTAAAAAAAAAAAGAAGTTAAGTTTTTGTTTGGTTTGGGGATGGGGGTAGCAGGAAAACACCCCAGATAAAAGGAAACAGTATATGAAAAAGGCCCAGAAGCATGGATCTCTGGGAGAGTTACTGTCACCCAACATGGCTGGTACACTGAATTTAAGGAAGAAAGTGGACAGAGACAGGCAAAGCTCCTGGAGGGTCCTTTTATAAACCAAATTTATGTATGCTTCCCCCTTCCTAAAGTCACAGCCCTCAAATGCTCTTGCTCTTCTTGGCTTAAAAAAACAAACAAAAATACACACACACACACAAAACAAAACAACAACAACTTATTTTGGAATGACTTTAGATTTACAGGAAAGTTGCAGAATATTTCAGAGTTTCCATATCCCATTCACCAGCTTCCCCTAATATTAACATAACCAAGGTACATCTGTCAAAACAAAGAAATTATCTTTGGTACGAAAACTAAACCAGACTTTATTTTTATTTTCCTAGTTTTTCCATTAATTCTCTCTTCTGTCCCAGGACCCAATCCAAGACTTCCACATTCCACTGAATTCAAACACTTAAAAATTCCTCCCTTTACCTCCAAGCACCACCGATTTATCATTTATCATTCCTCTTCCATCTTGGCTCCTCATCTCCCAAAATCACGGGCGAACTCGGGAGGTAAAACACATCATTTCAGAACAGAATGGAAGTTGGGGCACCTGGGTGGCTCAGTCCTTAGGCATCTGCCTTTGGCTCAGGTCATGATCCCCGGGTCCTGGGATGGAGCCCCACATCGGGCTCCCTGATCTGCAGGAAGTCTGCTTCTCCCTCTCCCACTCCCCCTGCTTGTATTCCCCCTCTCTCTGTGTCAAAAAAATAAATATTAAAAAAAAAAAAGAACAGAATGGAAGTTACCAATTCAGATGATCTAAAATAGGGAAAACTGTTAGGGATTAAAGGAAATTTAACAAAAAATGAAATCAATGACATCTTTACATAGGAAAGATGCATGAGCACCCACACAATCACAAAAAGAACTTGGCTTAAGGTGCTGCTTCCACTATGGAAAAGAAATTCAAGCAGACCCATTTCTGCTTCCTCAAATTTGCCAGCAAGTAATAAATCCCTTTAATTTCTTTTCTCCAATACCCCAACTACCCCAAGGAGTCAAGCCAAAATCCCCTGAACTCCCAACTCATCCTCAAAACAAAATGCTGGCAAAATCATCTGGGCTATGGAAGAGGAAAGAAGGATGATTCATCCTCTTTCCTAGATTTTCTTTTTTCTTTTTTTTTAAAGATTTTATTTATTTGACAGAAAGAGAGAGAGAGCAAAAGAGGGAACACAAGCAAGGGGGGTGGGAGAGAGAGAAGCAGGCTTCCCAACGAGCAGGGAGCCCAATGCGGGCTCAATCCCAAGACCCCGGGATCATGACCTGAGCCACCTAGGCGCCCCTCTTTCCTAGATTTTCACTAATAACTTTAAGCGTTAGGACAGAATTCCATCATGTCACAACAATCTTTATAAAGGCACCTGACCAAAATTAGTCATACTTGTTTCTGTTACATTTATGACCTGCATTCTAAGCCTCCATCTCCTAAAATTCCCAAACCTGCAACAACTTTGATTTCCCCTCTATCAACAATGTTGATTTCTAGAGGGGAGTTTGCCGGCTCAGTCAGAAGAGCACGTTACTCCTGCTCTCAGGGTCATGAGCTCGAGTCCCATGTTGGGTACAGTGATTACTAAAATAATAAACAAATAAATAAACTTTAAAAAAACTTGATTTCTAGAATTGAAGATGAATCCTGTGCAGAAATCACTGCAATGTCAATGAAAACTGGCAATTTTTTTCTACAATTAAAACACACCTGTTAATAATGGTTATGCCTGAGAGGTAGAATTTAAGGAATATTTTAACTTTCCTTATTATTTCAGCCACTGAGGGCTACCTGTCAAACATTCATCCAATACACCAAGGAGCACTGTCCTATGCCAGAGTTAGGAAAAACAAGAAAAACAAATAAACAAACTCTATCTTGTAGAGTATATAATCTAGATCTGTACTCCCCAATACTTTGTATTCAACATTTTATCAAAATTAAGTGATATTTAGCGGTGCCTGGGTGGCTCAGTCAGTTAAGCATCTGCCTTTAGCTCAGGTCATGCACGATCCCAGGGTCCTGGGATGGAGCCCCACATTGGCCTCCCTGCTCAGTGGGGAGTCTTCTCCCTCTCCCACTCCCCCTGCTTGTATTCCCTCTCTCACTGTGTTTCTGTCAAATAAATAAATAAAATAAATAAAAAATCTTTAAAGAAAGAAAGAAAGAACAGTGCAAAAAGTTCTACTAGACAGGACTGATCTACAAAAAAGCCGCAATGCTAATTCAGACCTTAGAAATAGAGAGGGAGGGTCTGGGGAAGGTTTTTGGAAAGATACGTATATATTTGAAATGAGCATTAAAGTGAGCATTCCAGGGGTGCCTGGGTGGCTTAGTGGGGTAAACCCTCTGCCTTCGGCTCAGGTCACAATCCCAGGGTCCTGGGATCGAGCCCCACATTGGGCTCTCTGCTCAGCAGGGAGCCTGCTTTCCCCTCTCTCTCTGTGGCCCTCTCTGCCTACTTGTGATTTCTCTCACTCTGCCAAATAAATAAATAATATCTTAAAAAAAAAAAAAGTAAGCATTCCAGACTGGCTGGTGACAGACAGCACATGACACTGGCTCTTCCCTGAATCATGCAATACCAAAATTTCCAGGGCAATTCCCCAAAATCCAAAAGCAAAATATTTCAAGGAGGCATTATAAAAACGAATTGGGTGACAGGCTTTGATTCATATTTTGCTGAGATAAACTTAGATGAAAATACCCTAAAATGAGAAACCAAAGGATGAAGTCCAATTAGGACTTCACTAAAAAGGAGGAGGGAAAACAGAACTGGAATTCACTGCCAGATCATTCTGGAAATCTTTAACAGGTAAGTTAAACTAAGGATCAAGGGGACAAACCAAAGAATGCACTATGCTCATCCAAATACCTTTCAGTGAGAGAAACATTTCCCAATAATCGAGGTCAATATGTGAATCGAAGGTGATTAACCCCAGAGAGAGAGAGAGAGAGAGAGAGAGAGAGAGCGCACACAAAACCAGCCCAGTAGAGAGCTGTATAACACTCTGCTCCTTTGCAGGTGAGAAGGCGGAGGTGTAACCCTCTGGTCTCTGAATCTGACTACACTACCTAGCATGAGCCGCCTCAGTTTCCTCATCCATAAAATGGATACAAGGAGAGAACCTATTTCTGAGGGCTATTACGTGGACTCCTTGGGTTACCACATGTGACGTGCAAAAAACAATGCCTGTGTATGGAAAGGACTAAGGAAGCGCTGGCTGCTATTACTGCAGGAGTCTCTGAGGACCTAGTTTCGCTTGGTGGAAAGGAAAAGGAATTCCCTAGGGGCGAGCTCACAGGGAAGAGGGATGTTGTTCATCATATGAGGAGGAGGGAAGGTCCGAAAAGTTTCAGGCTGAGCAAGCTTTGTAGACACCTTCCAACCATGCCCTATGGACTATTAAAATGCCCAAAGCCATGGGGGCCAGCTGCCAGAACTTCAGCAAGCTGTAGGAGTTAGCTGTGGACCCCTGATATACTGACTTAGTATATCACATCAGTGTTCAATTTTTTTCAAAAAATTTCTCTGGCCTGCATAGCTAGACTACTTTATCCTTTGTTCAGGCATTAATTAGGCACCCATCACAAGTGAGGCACTTTACAAGGCAAGAGAAAAGCACTAAAGGTTTTTAAGCAAGGGAATGCAACAGTCGGGTTTTGTTTAGTGACTAGTTAAGAGAATAAACAAGAGGAAAGGATGCAGAGAAGGATACCTTGTAAGAGGCTTCTGCAATCAAGCACAATACCTAACCTCTTGGATTTCCCAATGGACGCAGTACTGTGGATTCCACTTAACTGGCTCCCAGTGAATACTTAACTTCCTATTTGAGAATAACAACATCTATCAATTTAGCACTTACTATACACCAAACATTTCATTCATTACCTCAGTTTCTCACAAGAACCCAGCGAAGCAGATATTAGTATCTTTATTTTACACATGAGAAAACTCAGAGAAGGCTCAGGGAAGTCAAACAGCTTGTTTAATGCGACAGAATAAATGGAGGAGTGGGGATATGAATATATGTCTGTCTCTCTAAATACCTATCCACACATTATTGGTGCGGGCCTGTGGCAAAGTTTTCCCCGGTCTAGGTAAAAATGAGATCTAGAAACATATACCTACAAATGTCCATATATGGTTGCCAACTTCCTTGAGAAGCGCTACCTTTTACTCTGATAATGGAGCCTATTTTTTATAAAAGAACAGCAAGAAGAATTTCCTTTTTTTTTTTAAATACCCTCCTTGGCAAAACTACAAAATTAGTAAATTTGTATAAGTTTTCCCACTACCACATTCAACTGGTCTATAAAAGCCAAGTCCAGGAACCACTACACTAATAATGCCATTTACATAGCATTTACCATGACCCAGGCATTCTTTTAAGCTTCTTAAATATACCACCTGTTTTAATTGCAGTGACACTGGCAGCAGACACTACTATATTCCCCTTTTTATAGATGAGGTACCCGAGGCACTAAAGTTTAAGTGTCTTGTCTAAGAGCTCAGAGCTGGGAAGAGGTAGGACTGGGACTCGAAGGGAGGCCCATGTGCCTTGGGGTGAGAGTACCTGAGGCCTCAGTCCTAACGTTGTGAAAGCAAACAGCCCTCAACCACTGCTATTTGGCCTATGACCTATAACGTTTAGATGTGTGAGACACTTACTGATAAGACCCTAAAACTGACTGCTGCCTGGGGGCAAGTTACAAGATAACACAGGACAGCGTGGGAGGCTCCTCTGCGTCAAGATACCAGCCTGCTGCCTCTGTAGCGCTCTAAGATGCTGGTAACCTAACCGATTTAATTAACCAAACTGCTCTCTTCCATTCTCCCAGAAAACTGAAAGGCCTTCCAACCTTACAGGGCTTCCATATTCACTCTTGGCATTTAGTTCTCAAAAAAGTCTAGAATTACAACACAAAAGGCTTTGCGGTAGACAGAGCAGGTATTGAGGCTCATTTTATGGACAAGAATTTAAGTTAAAATAAATGACTTGTCCAAGGTAACAAAGTTGGCAAGAAGCAAAATGAAAACTGATGGCAGAAAGGATTCTTTACAAGGCTTGAGGCTGACGGCAGAAAGGATTCTTTACAAGGCTTGAGGAATCCCAAGAATCAAAGACTTGCAGAGACTATTTTTTTTTCCATGGTTTCTCTCTCAAATGCATACCTTTAATTCAACAAATATTGTATCCTACTGACATGTTCTAGGATAAATGAGGCAGGTTCACAGAATACATGGGAGAACAAAACAGAAAAAATCCTGTGGCACTTCCAAAGCTATTTTGCAATTTCTTCCCGATGTCTGAATGTAAACTCCCGCACATTTCAATTGAACATCAGGTCTTCTGGTATTCTACCTCATGAAAGAATGACAAGTATGTGACTGTGTGTGCATGCAAACGTTTTGATAATTAACAACAATAAAAACAAAGTAAAATTTTAAATCTCCAAATTATTCCTTATTCAAGATAAAACATGAACCTGAACCACGTTCTTAAAAAGTTCTTTCTCAGGGCACATGGGTAGCTCAGTAGGTTAAGTGTCTGCCTTTGGTTCAGGTCACGATCCCAGGAACCTGGGATTCAGCCCTGCATAGGGCTCTCTGCTTAGTGGGGAATCTGCTTCACCCTCTGCCCCTTCCCTGCTCGTGTGCGTGCGCTCACTCTTTCTCAAATAAGTAAATAAAATTAAAAAAAAAAAAAAAAAAGGTTCTTCCTCATAGTAAGATGAAATCTATCTTCCAAGTCAACATCTTCTTATGTTGAAATGTTTAGTCACACCTAATTCTTTAAGATAAGATCAGGGGGAAAAAAATCAGGCCACTGGCTTTCTAAATTTTTTACTTTCTGGTACTGAAAAAGAGTGCTCCTTGTGTTACCTGTAAGGGAAGAACTGCTTTTGTTTTAATAAATAGCATATAAACTCTGAGGGAGGACGAGGCATGCTCAGTATAACCAGTACTTAACAGTGCAGACACACAAATATTGGTTGAATGGAGAGGAAAAAGGAAAAATAAAACTTGTCTCCCTGGATCTCTATCCTCTAGAGCTACGAAGTACAGGTTTGTTCCCTCCTCTTCTTAAAAGCCCTAAATTATTTACTTACATCTCAAAAGAATTTTTTTTTTAAGATTCTATTTATTTGTCAGAGAGAGAGAGAGTGCACGAGAGCATGCACACAAGCAGGAGGAGCAGCAGGCAGAGGGAGAGGGAGAAGCTGGCTCCCCACTGAGCAGGGAGCCCAATGAGGGCCTCCACACCAGTACCCTGGGATCATGACCTGAGCCGATCATGACTGAGCCACTCGGGCATCCTAGAATTTTGGTTCATAAATGGGAAGATACAGTTCTAATGGCATGTCCATTCTCGATCTTGACCAAGAAAAAGACAATGTGGGCACCTCGGTGGCTCAGTGGGTTAAAGCTTCTGCCTTTGGCTCAGGTCATGATCTCAGGGTCCGATACCCCCTGCATCACACGGGGCTCTCTGCTCAGCAGGGAGCCTGCTTCCTCCTCTCTCTCTGCTTGCCTCTTTGCCTACTTGTGATCTCTGTCAAATAAAAAAAAAATAAAATCTTAAAAAAAAAAAAAAGACCAAAAAAAAAAAAAAAAAAGACAACGTAAGATACTAGTGGATTCTCTCTCTTAAGAGAAGCATGGGAGGGAGGGGGCACCTTGCTAAAAAGAGAATTGAGGGGTCAGCTATGCTATAAGCCACAAAGTAGACTTCCGTTCTCCTCGTCTCTGGGGTGTGCTCAATTC
The DNA here is from genome assembly GCA_028533885.1 of Nasua narica. NCBI lineage: Eukaryota > Metazoa > Chordata > Mammalia > Carnivora > Procyonidae > Nasua > Nasua narica. The sequence continues at coordinate 6,406,626 of CM052803.1, forward strand.
TATAAAGTGTATAGCACACCACAGGAGTCAGTACAGAGCCAAGGCTCTAAACCAGCTGCCTCAGGAAGCTGCTAGCTGTGTGACCTTGGGTAAGTCCCCTCTGGAAGCCTCAGTTCCCTGGATACAAAATGAAATACTACCTACCTCAGAGGATTATCATGAGGAGGGTACAGGGAACACTCAGCAGTCTCCTGGTACACAATAAGTATATTGCTGCTATTAACTGGTAATGCCGCTAATAATTAATTCGATTATTGTTCTAATAAAGGGTGACTGCCTTAACCTTCAAAGGTACTAGAGTCCAACAGATCTCACTATAACTAATTTCTTGCTTTTTAGCTCAATTTACCTTCATGTGTTTATAATAAACACCAAACATAATACAACCATACAGCCAAAAAAACCCAAACCAAGCCAAAACAAAAATACCCTTTTGTTAAAAAAAAAATACTAAAACCATTGTGCAAAACTCAGGAAAAAATTTTTCACTCAAAATTCTACAACACAGGGGCTACTTGGGTGGCTCAGTGGGTTAAGCTTCTGCCTTCGGCTCAGGTCATGATCTCAGGGTCCTGGGATCAGGCCCTGCATGGGGGCTCTCTGCTCGGTGGGGAGCCTGCTTCCCCCTCTCTCTCTGCCTGCCTCTCTGCCTGCTTGTGATCTCTCTCTGTCAAATAAATAAATAAAATCTTAAAAAAAAAATTCTACAACACAGAGATAAATACAAACAGCACTTTGGGATGTTTCTTTTACTTTTTCCCATATATATATTTTAAAATAACTAGAATCATACTGTTTATAGTGCTATATCCTGCTTTTTTCTCATACTTAATTTTATTTGTATGTACTTTCCCATGTCAAGAATTCTCAAAAAAAAATCCTTTTTAAGTGAGTCCATACTTTTCCATAAAAGCAACCATTCCCCTAAGGTTAAAACATTTAGATTGTTTATTTTTTATACACATCACTATAGTTCACATCTTTGTATACAATCCTGGTCCCCATCTTTATTCCTTGGTCCATAAAGATTTCTTTAAGTCGACAGAGGATTTTGTATCTTTTCAAATATTGCCAAGGTGCCTGGGTGGCTCAGTCCATTAGGAGTCTGCCTTTGGCTAGGGTCAAGATCCCAGGATCTTGGGATCCAACCCTGCACCCAGCTCCCTGCTCAGCAGGAAGCCTGCTTCTCCATCTCTCTGTCATAAATAAATAAATAAAACAAATCTTTAATACATAAATAGATAGATAAATAAAAAATTAAATATTGCCAAAATGCTTTCCAGAAAGTTCACACCAAGTTTTCGTGCCTGACAGTGCTGATTGTACCACCAGCAGTGACCACTACCTATTTCCTTTTAATTCCCAGCAAACAGAGACCCAAAAACTCTGGAATTACAACACAAATAAGAAAGATCTGTCATTAAAAGAATGCTTCCATCACTTGTGGTAATTTGTACCAGGTCACTATTATCCCATTCTTGATCAGGTATGTGACCTTTTTTTTTTTTTTAAGATTTCATTTATTTATTTGACACAGAGAGAGAGAGATCACTAGTAGGTAGAGAGGCAGGCAGAAGCAGGCTCCCTGATGAGAAGAGAGCCTGATGCGGGGCTCAATCTTAGGACCCTGAGCCGAAGGCAGAGGCTTTCACCCACTGAGCCACCCAGGCGCCCCCAGGTATGTGACCTTGAACAAACTTGGCAAAGTTACAAATTTCATTCTATACCACTCACATTCCAACAGTAAAATCAGGACTTAAATGTCTCATACATGGAGACATTCAAATAATTTTCAATTTATTAAGAAGTGTGTGGAGGGGCGCCTGGGTGGCTCAGTGGGTTAAAGCCTCTGCCTTCAGCTCAGGTCATAATCCCAGAGCCGTGGGATTTAGCCCCACAGCATCAGGCTCTCCACTCAGCGGGGAGCCTGCTTCCCCGCCGCCCCCCACCCGGCCTCTCTGCCTACTTGTGGTCTCTCTGTCCTGTCAGATAAATAAATAAAATCTTAAAAAAAAAAAAAGTGTGTGGAAAAGGAAATGATGCCCCATCATATGAAAAAGAGAGGTCTGGACAATATGTAGAAAATTCAGAAATGTATGCTTTCAGATTTATGTACATTTCTCCATGTAAGTTGCACCTTAATTTTTTTAATAAAAAAAATTTAGAGGCGCCTGGGTGGCACAGTGGGTTGGGCCTCTGCCTTCGGCTCAGATTGTGATCTTGGGGTGCTGGGATGGAGCCCTATGTCGGGCTCTCTGCTCAGCGGGGAGCCTCCTACCTCCTCACCCGCCCCCGCCTGCTTCTGCCTATTTGAGACCTCTCTCTCTCTCTGTCAAATAAATGGATAAAATCTTTAAAAAAACTTTTTTTAAAGAGGATCTGTATAAAAGAAAATATATGTATTCCTTATATTCACACAGAACATGAAATCACAACTATTTTAGCTATTGCTGCCATTTTTAAGCCTTTATGGCTGCTGGCTAATGCTGGGCATATGCCAACAGCAGAGACTCACTGCCTAAGCACTGAGAGGACTTTTTCCTTTTTTCTTCATTTACCAAAGGTCTTATCTGCATTCTTCTAGTGACTGACCAATCAGAGGGAAAAAATCTCCAAGAAGTCAGCAGCATTCAAAAAGTATTCAATTTTCAGGCCATTAGACATGATATCACAAAAGCAGCATCCACCAGCCTTCCACCTACAAACTTAACATTTTTGGGAAATGAAGACCTAGTAGTGATACTTTTATCACCAAGCATTTAAGGTACACTACTCCCAGTGAAATAATTCCCTTGAAGTAAAAGCCACTCTAGTTAAATATGCAGATTTCGAGAATCTAATAATCTCGTATTAACGCAGTACTGGCTTTCATTTGTACATAATCAATCTGTTACTGAACAAAGAATCCTTTTTAATTGCCCATGGCAATTAACGGTAATCATTTTCTTTTATCTTATTCCTAAACAGTGCAAGCTATAATAGATGAAGCCATGATTTTGACCTTTCTTTTATATGGAAATGGAGAGAAGTACAATGCAACTTTTTTTTTTTTATTTTTTACACTTCAGGAGGCTGTTAGCTGTAGCTGGCCAGCACACTTTCACTCCAACATTATTTTTGTTGTTTTGTTTTGTTTTTCACCCCAATATTATTAAGTTTCTGAATCATGAAAAAAGCATTGTAGTGAGTTCCACACAAATAAGTCAAGGAGGTTGGTGTAGTTTTGTCTAGACATTTCTAGTTGCCTAGAGAATTTTCTCAATTGAAAGCTGTCAATTAGGAGCCATTCAGATACTTTTCTACTTATCAAAGAAAATATAGACTTAAGGAGTCATTACATGACCAAATATGTCTATCTTACTATATTATTTCTTTTGGACAACTTTATATATATATACTTATATATATACTTGTATATAAATATAATATATATTAATATAATACATATTAATGTATACGTGTATGTGTGAAATATATATGTATGTGTGTGTAATATATATACATATGTATACACACACACACATTATGTTATATCTGGGTTTGAATCCAAGTCAGAAATCAAATGCTCAACTTTTTCAACATGCTGGCTAGACAAACTGATACTTGGGGCTATATATTCTTTTTCAAAATAGTGTGCCATAGAACCAACTGTGTGTTTAGTAGTCTCTGAATATGGAAGCCTTTAAGACTATTAATACGGGCTGCTGCTCAAGAACACAGAAATTCAGCAGAATATTCAACAAATACTTCCTTCAACCCACTGTATATTATAGATAGCTAATCGTTCACAACTGACTATAAATTTCTTAAGGGGATGAACTGTAGCTTATTCTCATATCCCAGCGAAACAAGGCAGACTAATCAAATAAACACAGATCTCGGAATCAGACAGATACAGATTCATAACACAGCTCTCAACCTCTCAGCTGCGTAACCCTGTGTAACCCTGGACACTTATGATATTATGTATATTTGAGGATTAAATGCTGACCAGGAGGGCATGCCTTCTGAGAGTTTAAAGTCTAAAAATGGCCATTTACAGTTGGGGCACAACTCTCCACCCACCTACCCCTCAAAAGAGGAAAACAAAAAGGCTTTGGCACCTGTTTGGGTTTGATCAACATATATGTAGTGGGGCGCCTACTATGTACAAGCTATTTTGCTAGGTGTGACAGGAAATAAAAGATACATGAGGGTCCCCATCCTCAAGGAGTTTACTATTTGGAGAGAAGAAACAATCAAATATTATTAGCTATAAAATAAGGCAGAATGGGAACCAACCAGTACGATCCCTTCGTTTTTCAAATGAAGAAACTGTAGCCAAGAGAAGTGAAAATGATTTGGCCAAAGTCATACAGCTAGTAAGCAGCAGAGCTGCGGCTAGGGCCTGAGTTTCTTCATTGTCAATTCAACATTCTTTACACCATAGGAAGCTGCCTCTCAATTGTTCAAATTTGATTTCCCAGTGCAAATATTACCATAGTGACCAGCAAAAGGACATTTTCCAAATAAGAATGCAGAGACACTAGGAGAACAAAAAAGGTATGAAATACCACAGATGCATAATGCAACAGTCACGACTGCCACAAATTTCATAAAATGAAAATGCTCATTTCAATAAAAGAAGATGAAGGAGATAGACAAGTCTGGCTATTTTCAACTAAAGTAAATATTACTTTCCTGTGATGATGGTTCATGGCTGAAAGTACCTGGTTCTCTGCTAATATATCAACTTAATGGTGCGTCTGAACACCACAGAAGCAAATGAAAATCAGACTGACAGATGCCAAAAGTTATTTTCAAGAATTCTTCATAGACAAAGCCTCATTAAAGCATTGTATCAAAAATTAAATAGAAATAAACTTTCAGGAAGATGAACATGAATGACTTGTTTGCATTTCTTAATATCAGCAATTCAAGAGCTATTCAGACACTGCTATTTGAGCGCCCAGGTCAACAATGACTCAGCTTGAAAGATTCCATATTGCTTTTAAAAGAGGTGTATGGTTTTGGTTACGCAGTGAATACAATTTGGATGCCCCTTTCCCCAAAAATTATAAACTAATTTTCACATGAATGGCTGAAAAAGAGATAGTGTTTATGTTTGACAGAAGTATACAACAAAAGCAATCTGATTCATTTTATCACATGCCCGAGAGAAAGAGCCCTTCCCCCCAACTCTGGCCTACAGGATTTGATGCTGCGGGAGGGGGAGCTTCAGGCAGATGGAGGGTTAAGAACAGCACCAGGAGTCCAGTCCCAGTCCCAGCTTTAACTTGGTATATGGCCCAGGACAAGAATCTACAACCGGAGCTGAACAGTACACTAGATTTCAGACTAGGAATGTGAAACCCAGAGAGGTGAAGTGATTTGTTCAAGGTTCCCACTAATTAGGTTAAGGCCTAGACCAGAAGGTCTTCTGAATGCATTTCCAATACTCCAGTTGTGACAGGAAACCTGTTACCATGCCCTGTGCAAGTACATTTCCCCATCTGTAAATCAGGAGGCTAGACTAGGCACCAGTTTTCAAGTTGTGCTGCTCTAAATCCAAGGGATTTCTGCTAGCCACCTTCCCTCTTCAAGGGATGTATTTCATATAGTGTGAAAAATAAATTTTAAACAACTAGACTAGACGGTCAATAAAATGTCACACTGACTGGGTAAATTAAGACACCCAGCTGGCGAATGACAATAATCATAGCAGATCACAGGAAGGCAGGCCCTGCAGGAAGCTTAACACCCTCGGAAGGCCCCCCCAAACTGAAGATGCGAAAGCAGAAGATACTAGAGGGAGACAGATGGACAAACACTCACCGTGTCACTCTCCAACTACATTGACCTGCTGTGTCTCCCCATCACACAGAGAATGCAGAAACCCCTCTGAAGCTGTAGTTTTCAGTCATCTGTGAAACCCTCACTCCTCCCAGGCTGTCCTTTGCCAAAAGTTACCATCAGGCTCATGAATCTGCACACGGACAACAACTTCCATGTAACCCATATCAAGAAGAATGACTCTTTCTGGTTTTTTTTTTCACTGTCCTAAATGCTTTGGCCTTCATCATACCAAGAAAAAAAGAGAAGATGGGTAAGGGAAAGGGGACATGATCAAAAGAATAGTGTTTAAAGGAAAAGAAAAAAGGAAGCGAAGAACTTTGATCATACTGGTATTAAGAGATTTTCGAGGCACTGCAGGACCCTTGAAGACCTGTTACTACATAGAAAACAGTCATCTACTGCCATCTCCTACTCCACACCCCACCACCACTGGCATATTAAGGGTTCCTGAAGGCCAAGGCTACCATCTCAGATTTCTGTAGCACCCAATTCCATCATGAAAGCAAATGTTGACACGGAGCTTGGAGCCTCTGCTACCATCAGAGAAATCTGACAATCTTTTTAACATCAGTTACCAGTTTAGGAAGAAAAATCAGCCCTTTGTTCTTCTGTCTCCTCTCTTCCTATTATGTAAACTTAGGCTTTGGCCATGCAGAAACTTTCTGTGCTGCCAGTGAAGTTAAAACTCTAAAACACAAATTTTAGTACTACATAAACATTTGCCTTATTCTTTTTTTAATTTTTTTTTAGATTTTATTTATTTATTTGACAGAGAGAGAGAGAGAGATCACAAGTAGGCAGAGAGGTGGGGGGTGGGGGAGGAGGCTCCCCGCTGAGCAGAGAGCATGATCCGGGGCTCCATCCCAGGACCCTGAGATCATGACCTGAGCCGAAGGCAGAGGCTTTCACCCATTGAGCCATCCAGGCGCCCCCATTTGTCTTATTCTTAATTAGTTATAACTTCCCCATTAAGAATAAAAAACAACTATTTATACCAACGTGGAAAACATAAACCCTAAAATAAATTCAGAGACTGAATCATGATTCACAAGGCCCAAATTCAAAAATGAATGGAAACCTACAGAAAGATGAACCAAAATTCTCTAAGTCAATAATGGTGGGAAAAAAATAATAATGGTAAAAATACATGCTATAATTAAAATTACCAGACTCTGCTTGTCAGAAAATTTAAAATCCTAAGAATTCAGAAGCTAAAAGAACCATATGGATCTATGATTTAGCCCCCCTTACTGCATCATAGACAAATCCCCTAACATTTGATGAGTCAATGGTCCAATTCTGTAGATAACAGTGAATGCTTTTTTATTTCAAGTGTTCACACAGAACTATTTCTAAATAAGTGCTGAAGTAAACAAAGTTTGATCATAGTTCAGTTAAGAAATAAAGTCCTTCCAGTAAATGCTCCTTCACAGCTGGATGGCTGTTTTAATATGCAATTGCCCTAGGCCACAGGGGGAAAAAAAACGGGCTTTTGATTTACTTAAGAAATAAAATAAATAAACCTAGAACATGCAAAGGTTCCCTCTCCCAAGTTAAGGACAGAAAATGGTCAGATGGCTTTTCTGTTTAAAAAAACACCTCTTTCTCTGAATAGATTTCCTAAACCCCACCCCCAACATAAGATCACTGAAGAAAAAGCTTCAGGAAAGGCAGCTAAGGTACATTTCTCAGGTGGTTAAGACCAAAAATCCTTTCCTATCAGCCAGTTCCTGGCATTCTTTCCTCACTCTACCAAATCAGGTCACTCACAGAGGCTTGGGGAATGTCAGGGCCCACCCACATACTTCTTGTACACCAAAGAGCCCCCCACCCCCAGCACGGATCTGCCCCGAGGCATTCAGCTCCTGTGGCTGGGAGCTCCCGCAACACCAGAGGGCAGAAATCTGAGCGACACTTGGCACTCTCTCTTTCAACAAACAACGCAATGGGCTTTCCAAACTCAGGCCCTAATCGTTTTGAAGACCAGGAAGCTGGAGCCTTCCTGGGGCAGAGGTGAAAAGAAATAAGCCCACCCTCCCAAAGGTCACACTGCAAACCAGAGGCCATTAGGGAAGGAGGCAAGACTGCAGCTTCTGCAGCCCCAGAGCAGTAAACACCAAATGGGGCTATAACCCCTGAGGGACTGGGGAGAACTTGAGAACTAGCATTTCCCCAGTCAGAAGTAAAACAAAAAATAAGACCATCGTGGGGGGCAGGGAGAGGGGAGGCAAAAAAGGCACACTTCTAAGGCTTGGAGGTGGGGGGTGTCTCTTTATAATAGCTCAGAGAAGGAGGGAGGGAAAGTGAGAAAGAAAAGACCTGTGAGCAGCTGCACTCTCCTGTTCCAAAGGACACAAAGCTGCAAAACCCAGAGATCTGAAGGGGCTGGGGAGCAAGATAGGAATAAGAGAAAAAAAAAATATGGGGCAATAGAAAGAGACCTACCCGCCATCACTGACCATGGTAGAAGTAGAGAAAATGGGGGCGACAATCTCAGACTCCAGACAGCAGTAACCAACCAACCATCCCCTACCTATTTATCCAGACCTCAAGATACCTGGGGATAAAACCCTGAGGGTCAGGGTGCCAGTGAATCTGCAATCTAAACCAGAGCTTAGAGAACCCTAGGCCCAACCCAGCCCCTTTCCCTCCAATGCAGAGGACTGGAGACTAGAGGAAGACAAGCCTGAAGAGGGGAAGCACTCAGTGGGAATGGGTGGGTCAAGGGTGGGGAGCTGGGAGAAGCAAGCCTGACAGGAACCTAAGGGGAAGAGAAGGCAACTGGCAGAATACAAAGGGAAAGAAAAGGTGAGGAAACAAGTCAACGAGGAACAGAATTGGAAATTGGGTATCAAAAGGGAGGGAGAATCTATCCAAGAACTGAGATGGCTCCAAGAAGGAGCTGGGGGGGAGGAGGGAGGCAGCCAGTGACAGGAAGGAATGGTTGAGAAGATCTCTCTACTACTGGGCAGAACTGGGAGAAAGAGAACTCAAAAAGGAGATAAAAGGTAGGACAAAGGAGGGAGAACAAATACAAGAAAGGAAAGAGTGGAGGTAGAGGACTGAATCAAAATGGTGGGGGGAGGAGGAGGTCAGGTGGAAAACTTAAAATTGAGAAAGGACACAAGTAGGATGCAAGTAGGAAGACCAGGATTAAAGAGAACCCCTCAAACAGGAAACAGCAACAGTAAAGTTAAATGGGTCAAAAAGATAGGTGGGCGAGTGGACAGCTCCAAAGGGGGCAGAGCTGGGAAAAAAAATGTTACAGCGGATGGGGCAGAGCGGAACAAATGATAAGAGCAGGTGCAAAAGGATTTGGGGCAGGTCTACGAGATGCACCGAAATGGGAACGAAAGGAAGCGATGGGTCAGAGAAGTTATCAAAGATTTAGTGAGGTAAAGGGCAAGTCTAAAAAGGACCAAAACGCAGAGGAGAAGACTTAGAGCAAAGAGGAGGCTGGAAGCAGGTCTCAAGCAGAGAAGAACTGAAGGGGAAACAGGTCAAAGAAAGGGGGAGCAAATGAATGAGACAGCTCAACAGTGCCAATGAGGAGGTGGAGAAGAGAGGAAACCGCAAGGAGAACTACTGGGCAGAACTGGGGCCTGCAGGGCAGCACTGAGGCTGCGGCCAAGATGAGTTAGAGACAGAGAAGTGAATGGCAGAAACGAGAGCTGCAGGGTCATAGAGGGGGGAGGAGGCTGCTTCATGGAAGGCAGAGTCAAAAAGCCAGCAGGTTAGGGGGCACAGATCTGAGATTGGGCAAAGGGCAGATCGGGTAGGTAGTAAGGTCTGGAAGAGAAAAAAGTCTGAATGGCAAATGGGAGCAAGATCTGAAAAGAGGAGGAGGTGAGCACGATGCATCCGAGTGTGAGAGGGAGCAGGGGACTGAAATGAGAGGCAAGGAAGGGTCGCAGACCTTAGAGGCATCCCGGGGTGCAGCAGGTTCCGCGAGTGGGCAGTAGGGCCCAAGAGGGAGGCGGAATTAAGTTCAAGGAGAAGACCTAGGGCAGCAGTGCCAAGATGAACAAGGTCTCCGATGGATCTCCAAGGAGGTGGAACCGCGGGTCCTAGAGGGGCAGTTCCTGGGGGTGCAACAGAGGACGGATCACAGTAGATGGGTCAAAGGAAGGGAACAGATCCGGAGGGTGGTGAGAGTAGAATCGAAGAGGGGGCAGGCGGGTCACGAATCTCAAAGTGAAGGTCCAGATTTAAGGGATGCAGAAGGGTCACTGAGGAGGTGAGTCCCAAGAGCACTGCAGAGTCCAGGAGGGGCGAAGGGCATTACTGAGGGGCGGAAGAGGGAAAGGGGAGGCGCGGAATTGGGAGCAGAGTGGCTTAAGTGAGGAGGGGATGGCCGAGGCAGACACCGAGATCCCAAATGGGTCGGAAGGTGGGGGCAGACGCGGGGACAGCAAGGCTGGGGCGAGCAGGGACAGGTCCGAAGGGCGGGCGGGCCCCGCGGGCCGGGCCGCAGCGCGAAGCAGCGGGGCCGGCGGGGCCCGGGGGGCTGGGGGGCCGCTCCCTCCCCTCCCCCTCCGGCTCCTCCATTGTTCGCGGGCTCCGGGCCCCGCCGTCCCCGCCTCCCCTTGGACCCCGCAGCGGGGCGGCGCCCGGCCTCGCCGCCGGGGCCCGCGAGCTCGCGCACTCACCAGCTGGGCGCCCTCAGCGCTGCTCCGGCCTCCAGGATCCCAGCAGCGGCGACGGCGGCCCCGGCGCCATGTTCTGCTGCTCCTCGTCCAGCGGCGGCTGAGGCGGCGGCGGCGGCGGCGGCGGCTCCGGCGGCGGGGGGCCGGGCGGACCCTCCCTCGCGGGCTCCCTCCTCCGCCTCCTCCACCTCCTCCTCCCGCCGCGCCGCGGCTCTCCCTCGGGGCGGGGGGGCGGGGAGGGGAAGGGGGGAGGGGCGGGAACCAGGGGGAGGGCGGACCAGCCTCGCGCGCTCGCTCCCTCCCTCCTTCGCAATGGCGGCGGCGGCGGCACCTCCTTCCTGCGGCCGCCGCTCCCGCGCGCGCGCGCGCTCCTCACTACTGCGCGTGCGTGGCGTGCGGACCGTTGCAGGAGGATAACGGCCCCTGGGCACGCGCCGCAAGGGGATAACCGGCGCCGAGCAAGAGACGAAGCGAGGGCGTCTACGCGCCCAAGGGGCTCAGTGCCACTACCGCGGCCTCTGGCTGGGAACGGGCGCGGAGGCCATCATGCGCGTGCGCCTCAAAGAAATGCCGCTACTGCGGTGGCTGCGGCGCAAGACAGGACCAGGCAGCCTGCGGCCCGGCAGAGGGAATGGGGTCGGCAAGTGCGCGTGCGCGGGAGGGACTGCCTGGCGTGAGGCGGAGGGCGTGGCCCGCGGGAGTAACGCGCACCCTTGCGCGCGCCAGAAGCAGTAGATCCCCTCCTTGCGGGGGCTCGTGGAGAAAGCGAGAGGGGAGAGGCATGGCCCGGCTTTGGGGGCGGGAGCGAAGGGCGCGATCCCGCTCGCGCGGGACCTGACCAGCCAATAGGACGCGAGGGGAGGTGGGTTAGCCGTGCGAGCCTCGGCCCCTGGGATAACGGAGGAGCCGAGATGGAGCGACGTAACGTGGGGCGGTGGGGAGGGGCTGAGGAGAAGGGAGAACACCCAGCGAGGGAGTTGATTGGGGAACACGAGGAGGCGTGGCCCGCCTCAGCCCAATCCAAGTCTGGCAATTTGTCGTTCCGGAAGAAGGGGCAGGGCTGGGGAGCGCGTGCTCTTTCCCTCGGCAGTGACGAAAATCTGCAGGCAAACCGCACGTTGGTACAACTTGCGGTGGGTTCTGTGATCGCCCGAAGCCCGGGAGAGGGACAAGGGTCTGCTCCTGCGTGCAACCCTGACCTCCAAGTCAGCAATGTGCAAATGACTACAAATCAGATGTCAGTTCCGGACCGTGCAGGATAAATAGTAGTGATGGGAAGGGTCACTGCCATAACCCTTGAGTCCTTCTGAACTAAGGAGGGATTCCCCTGGGACCCCTCCGGAAGTACGGAAGTATGCATTGTGGAAGATGAGCGTTCTGGGCACCGAGTCAATATTTACGGAATGCATAAAGAAGGGCTGTTTGCTCTTATATTTTGCGTTTCTTTCCTCAGTCTCTTCATCTAAAAAATGGAATAATAATTGTACCTCCCTCATAGGGTTGCTTGAGAGAATTAAATGAGATGTATTTGTGAAGTGCTAAGCTTTATTTTATTTACTTTTATTTTATTATTTTATTCGTTTTTTAAGTAATCTCTACAGTCAATATTGGGCGCGATCTCACAACCCGGAGATCAACAGTCGCATGCTCCACGGACAGAGCCGTCCAGGTGCCCCTCCTGCCCTCAAGTTTTAAAATATCCATTAAAAAAGGTTTTTTGGTTGCAGATCAGAATCCTTTCCCTTGACTTTTTTACTTTGCATTCTTTATGCATATAATCTGATTTTTAGATGTCTGTGACTGTTATTTTGTTGTTTTTTAAGTTTAAATACTGTGAGCCAAACCAATCAAGTGCATGGCTCAGGTTTTCTTTAGGCTATCACCGCAAACCTTGGTTTATAAATGACTTTGAGATCAGTTGAGGGAACACCAGATTCCCCACCTCAAATTAGTATGCCTTTATAACTCCAAGGTCGTTCGGGTCTTGGAAAGACTGAATTGGCAGCACCCAGAATAAAGAACACTAGCTTCACTCTGGACCTAAGTGCCCCTCTCCCTGTCTTTTGGAGCCTGTTAACTCTACCTTTTTCTTTGAGTCTCAGCTTAACACCAATTCCTCAGAGTGACCTCCTAGATTTGGTCTGACTCCTTACTTGATGAAAACAGTACTTTAGGGGCACCTGAGTGGCTCAGTGGGTTAAAGCCTCTGCCTTCGGCTCAGGTCATGATCTCAGGTCCTGGGATTGAGCCCCACATCAGGCTCTCTGCTCAGTGGGGAATCTGTTTCCCCCTCTCCCTCTGCTTGCCTCTCTGCCTACTTGTGATCTCTCCCTCTCTGTCAAATAAATAAATAAAATCTTTAAAAAACAACAACAACAGTACTTTATGCGAGGCAATGTTTTTTGTTTTTTTTTTTAAGATTTTATTTATTTGTCAGAGAGAGAGAGAGAGAGAGAGAGTGCACAAGCAGGCAGAGTGGCAGGCAGAGGCAGAGGGAGAAGCAGGCTCCCCGCCGATCAAGGAGCCCAATGTGGGACTCTATCCCAGGACCCTAGGATCACCACCCAAGCTGAAGGCAGCTGCTCAACCAACTGAGCCACCCAGGCCTCCCTTGAGGCAACATTCTAAAACACTTGAAACATTAATTCAACATGAATGCTCAACAGCTTATGAGTAGGTTACAGTTGTTATGGTTCTACTAAACTAAGGCACAGGGAGGTTACACAGCTAGTCAGTGGCAGATTTGAAATTCAGCCCGACGGTGGCTGTCCAATGACTACACACGTACTATTTCTTCATAGCACTCTACCAGGGCCTAAAGTTCTGTATTGGTGTCACCATTTTATGTGTGAGCCCTTTGAAGGCAGGGACTCTGGCTATCTCTTCTGTCTGGCAAATGGCGCGCAATAACTACTCGTTAATGAATAAATGAATCCCATGCTAAACAACGGGGATGGGTGAAAAGATACAGTCCCTATCTAATGACTAACTCCTACCCCTCAGCCGCCAGGTCCTATGGCACCTCATCCAGAAGGCCCTCTTAACCTAACAGTCTTAGGTAGGCGCTCCCTCTCCCCTCCCAGAGCCCCTTTGCGACCTCCATTCAATCCCTGACCACTCTGGGTCGCCCCCGTCTGGTGATGGGTCTTTCTCTCCCAACGGACAGTGAACCCCGTAAGGGCAGGGCCGCGGCTGTCTCAGCCACTGTTGATAGGTCCAGCACAGGTCAAGGCACGAGGCAGGGGCTCATGCAGTGTTTCCTTGACTGAACGATCGAACTCTCAAGGAGCGCCTTCCCAGCTCTGCAATTCTTTCCAGTGCGCTGGAGGGCCGGTAGTTAGCTGAGCAAGCCAACCACAGGAAGCAGGCTTCCCTGGGGGCAGCCGCCCCCGCACACCCGGCTAGCCTCCACTCCAGGATAAATAAACAACCGAGTAAACAATTAGCTGACAGAGAGAAGTGCCGACTGCTGGCCTGGGCCGATGTCAAGATTTCCCAAGCATCACCCCGAAAGGCCCCAAGGACTGGACGTCCCATCAGCCAGAGAGGCAGGGTGGGTACGCGGTGGGGTCTGGGGTTCTGGACCCTGATCCGAGAGAGGCACAGCCAGAAAAATCCACAGAAGAGTTTTGCAAAGAGGGTGAATGCGCTGGAGCAAATTCTCCCTACATTCCTCAGAGCCTGAAAGAATCAGACAGAGGGTGGAGACCAGATCTGCGCTCCTCCAGAAGTCAGTGAGCTCACAGCGCCTCCTACAAACCGAACTGGGGAAGCAGCGTCTCGCTGATGCTGCGGGGGATGTCAGAGGGCGGTGAACTCTTCCGCCATTGGTCGGAAGGGCAGCCAATTGTGAGGAACGAACGGGAGGCGGGGATGCTCGGATTCACCGCAGGATCCCTCGGGCCGGCCGGCCAGTGGCTGACATGTAGTGGGCACCCACTAAATAGGGGATAGGAGGATGGATGATGAATCTCTCAATTTCCGGAGAAATTGAAAATGGAAATGTAACGCGGACACCGAGAAATACACAAATCACAAGTATACAGCTCGATGAGTAATTCACAAAGAGACACAGCCCCTGTAACCTGCACCCAGATAAACAGAATGTGAGCAACCTCTCAGAAACCCATCCCCCGGACCCCGTCCAGTCACTCCCCTCCTCTCACGACGAAAACCTTTGTCCTGATTTCTATGGCTGTTGATTAGTTTTGCCCGTTTTTACACTGCATATAAATGAAATTATACAACAAGTGGCCTCTTTCAGTCATCCACGTTACTAGGCGTATCTATAACTCGTTCATTCTCAATGCTGTGTAGTATTCCACTGTGTGAATGAAATACAGTGTATTTATCCATTCTATTGTCGGTGAGCATCTGAGTGATTTCCATTTGGGGGCTATTATGAATAGTGCTGCTATGACAATCTAGAATATATCTTTTGGTGGGGTGCCTGGGTGGCGCAGTTGGTTAAGCATCTGACTCTTGGTTTGGGCTCAGGTCATAATCTGAGCGTCATCATCTCATGAGATCGAACCCCCAATCCACTCCTAGCTCAACCTGGCATCTGCTTGAGATTCTCTCTTCCTCTCCTTTTGCCCCTCCCACTCATGTTCACTCTCTCCCTCTCTCAAATAAATAAATAAATAAATAAATAAATACGTCTTTTGGTAAGCATATGTATTCATTTCTGCTAGCTATGTAGCTGCTGGTCATAGAGTGTGTATGTGTTCACCTTCCCCAAAGTGAATGTACCAAGTTCCATCCCAGGAGTTATGTGTAAGAATTTCAACTGCTTCACCTTTTCCACCTTTTTAATTTAATTTTGGCCATTCTAATGGTTGTGTAGTTGTATCCTTTGTAGTCTTGATTTGTCTTTCCCCAATGATTCTTGAGGTTGAGCATCTGTCCATGGCTATACAAGCCATCTGAATAGCATCTTTTGTGAAGTGCTGTTCAAGTCTTTTGCCCTTTTTCCCGCGGTTATATATTATTTTCTTTACTTATGTTAAATTATGCAACACTTCATGAATTTCTTGTCCTTGAAAGAAATTAAGATACTAGAGATAAAACTCGGTCTCCATGGAGTATCAAACTCCATCCCACTTACCTCTCCAGAAATGTGTTTTCTTCCAGACCTCTCTATACACTCACAGGAATGCAGCATAGTATAGCTTCATTCATGGCTTTAAAGCATTGATGCTGGAGCCAGAATGCCTGGACTAGAATCTCAACTCCACCATTTACAATAGCTGTGTGACCTTGGGCAAGTTACTCAACTTCTCTGTACCTCAATTTCCTCCTCTTTAATATGGGGTTGATAATATATAATACCTAACTCACAGGGTTGTTTTGAGGTTTCAATAAGCAAATTGCTTAGAAAAATGCCTGGAACATAGTAAACACTCTACTGCTGATAGCTACAGCTGAGTTGTTAAGGCTTTTTTTTTTTTTTTTTAATATAAATCATGTAACATTTTCATGGTGGTAAATAGAAATAACATCAAATTTACCACTTAACCATTTTTAAAGATTTTAATTTTTATTTATTATTTTTATTTATTTCATTATACTTTATTGTTTGTTTATTTTAGAAAGAGATAAAGAGAGAGAGCGAGTGGAGGGGTGGGGCAAAGGGAGAGGGAGAGAGAATCTGAAGCAGCCTCCTCACTGAGCTCAGAGCCCAACGTGGGACCTGATCCCAAGACCCCAAGATCATGACCTGAGTTGAAACTTAGAGCAGGAGCTTAACCCACTGAGCAGCCCAGGTGCCACACTACTTAACCATTTTTAGATGCACACTTCAGTGGCATTAAGTACATTTGCAACGTTGTTCAACCATAACCACTATCCAATTTCAGACCTTATTAATTCTACCCAAACTGAAACTCTGTATCCATTAAACAATAACTCCCCTTTCTGCCTCACTCCCATGCCCCAGTTTTTAGCCCCTGGTAACCTGCACTCTTCTTTCTAGCTCTATAAATTTGCCTGTTCTAGGTGCCTCCCTCAAGTGAAATCACACAGGGATGGGGGCGCCTGGGTGGCTCAGTCGTTAAGTGATGCCTTTGGCTCAGGTCATGATCCCAGGGTCCCGGGATCGAGCCCCGCATTGGGCTCTCTGCTCTGCAGGAAGTCTGCTTTTCCCTCTCCCACTACTCCTGCTTGTATTCCCTCTCTCACTGTCTTTCGCTCTGTCAAATAAATAAAATCTTGAAAAGAAAAGAAAAGAAAAGAAAAGAATCATACAGGGCTGCTTGGGTGGCTAAGTTGATTACATATCTGCCTTCAGCTCATATTACATATATGTAATTTGTAGGCTGATTACATATCAGCCTTCAGGGTCCTGGGATTGAGCCCTACATGGGGCTCCCTGCTCAGCGGAGAGCCTGTTTCTCCCTCTCCCTCTGCTGCTCCCCCCTGCTTGTGTATTCTCTCTCTTTGACAAATAAATACATAAGACCTTTAAAAAGCATAAGTGAAAGCATACACTTGTTCCTTTATGTCTGGTTTATTTCACTTTGTACCACGTTTTCAAGTTTCACCCATGTTATACCATAGATCCGAATTTGATTCCTTTTGAAGATTGAATAATGTTCCATTGTATATATTACACGTTGTTATCCATTCCTCTGTTAAGGGGTTTTGGGGTTTTGACTTTTGTGAATGACGCTGCTAGGAACGTTGGTGTACAAGTATTTGAATCTCTGTTTTCAGTCACTTAGAATGTATACTTAGATATAAAATTGCTGTATCATGTAGTAATTCTACATTTAACTTTTCTGTGGAACCACCAAACTGTTTTCCCCAGTGGCAGTACCATTTTCCATTCCCACCAGAAATGTACAAGGGTTCCAGTTTTCCCACATTCTTGCCAACACTTGTTATTGCTTTTTGTGCTTGTTTTCTTTTGTTTTTGATCATAGCCATCCTAAACGTCGGGAAGTGATATCTCATTGGGACTTTCATTTGCACTTCCCTGAAGACTAGTGATGTTGAGCGTACTTTCCTACGTTTATTCACCATTTGTGTATCCTCTTTGGAGAAATGTCCATTCGAGTCCTTTGCCCATTTTTGAATTGAGGTTTGTTGTTGTTCAGTGGTAGGAGTTCTTCATATATTCTGGATATCAATCCCTTATCAAATATATGCTCTGCAAATATTTTCTTCCATTCTATGGGTTGCCTTTGCACTCTCTTGATAGTGTCCTTTGATGCACAAAAGTATTTTTTCAAAGAATTTATTTATTTGACAGAGAGAGATAGTGAGAGAGGGAACACAAGCAGGATGAGGGGCAGAGGGAGACGCAGGGTGCCCGCTGAGCAGGGAGTCCAATGCGGGACTTGATCCCAGGGCCCTGGGATCAACACCTGAGCCAAAGGCAGACCCTTAACCGACTGAGCCATCCAGGTGCCTCTAAGTGTCCAAATCTTGATCTCAAGGTCATGAGTTCAAGCCCTGCACTGGGGTCCATGCTGCATGTGGAGCCTACTGAAAGAAAAGAAAAGAGAAGGAAAGAGAAAAGAGAAGAGAAGAAAAGAAGAAGAGGAAGGGAGGAAGGAAAGAATCTATAAGGTATATCACTGGGATGATCAGGGATATTTTAATACGGACCTATATTAGATAATAGTGTAGTAGTAAGGTCAAATTTCCTGAATGTGATAATTGTGTTGTTATGGAGGAGGTTAAGAAGGAGAAGTCCTGGGGGCCTGGGTGGCTCAGTCATTAAGCGTCTGCCTTTGGCTCAGGTCATGATCCCGGGGCCCCGGGATCAAGTCCCACGTCCGGCTCCCTGCTCTTCCGGGAGGCCTGCTTCTCCCTCTCCCTCTGCTGCTCTCCCTGCTTGTGTTCCCTCTATCGCTGTGTCTCTCTCTGTAAAATAAATAAATAAAATCTTTAAAAAAAAATAGAAGAAGTCCTCGTTTTTAAGAAGAACACGTTGAAGCATGAAGCCTTTTGGGATGAAGGGGCACAATATCTGCAATCCATTTAAAATGGTTCCAATAGGAGTGCCTGGCTGGCTTGGTCAGTAGAGCACACATCTCTTAATCTCAGGATTGTGAGTTCGAGCCCCACATTGGGTGTAGCGATTTCTTAAAAATAAAACCTTTTCTTAAAAATGTTTCCAGGGCATGTGGGTGGCTCAGTTGGTGAAGTAGCTGCCTTTGGTCCTGGTCATGATCTCAGGGTTCTGGGATCAAGCCCCTCATGGGGCTCCCTGCTCAGTGGGGAGTCTGCTGCTCCGTCTTCCTCTGCTCCTTCTCCCCTCTTGTGCTCTCTCTCTCTCTCGCTCTCTCTCAGGTGAATAAATAAATAAAGATTTAAAATATTTAAAGATTTTATTTATTTATTCACCTGAGAGAGAGCAAGAGAGCGAGAGCGAGAGCGAGAGCAGGAGACTCTATCCCCTGCAACCTTAATCATAGTCTGGTTAATTTCCACTCATCTTCTGATCTCAGCTCAAATGCCACTCCCTCTGGGGAAGCTGTCCCTAACATTTCAGCTGGATCAGGTGCCTCTGCTATAAGCTGTTATGGCAGCCAGGGCTCTAAGATGAACTGCGACAATCCTCACCCGATATTCGTGTCCCTTCCCGTATAGGATAGGGCTGATTTGTGTACCAGCAAGATATGGCAGAAATGAGAGGGTGTGACGTCTGGGGCAAGGTCATAAAAGATATTGCTGCTCTGGCCTTGCCCTTCCTTGGATCATTCATGCTGGGGAAAAAATAGCTGCCACACGAGGACACTCCAAAGTCCTTGTGGACAGGTCCACCTGGTGAGGAACTGAGCCCTCCTGTCAAAAGCCAGCATTAGAGGCACCTGGGTGGCTCAGTCGGTTAAGCGTCTGCCTTTGGCTCTGATCATGATGCCAGGGTCCTGGGATCGAGCCTCGCATTGGGCTCCCTGCTCAGCAGGAGGCCTGCTTCTCCCTCTCCCACTCCCCCTGCTTGTGTTCCCTCTCTTGCTGTCTCTCTGTCAAATAAATAAATAAAATCTTAAAAAATAATAATAATCCCAGGGTCCTGGGATCGAGTCCTGCTCAGGCTCCCTGCTCAGTGGGCAGTCTGCTTCTCCCTCTCCCTCTGCAGCTTCTCTTGCTTGTGTGAGCTCAATCATTCTCTCTCTCTGCCAAATAAATAAAATCTAAAAAAAAAAAAAAAAAAGAGCCAGCATTAATCGGCCAACCCCAGGAGTGAGCCATCTGGAAAAAAGATCCTTTAGCCCTAACCAAGCCTTCGAATGACTGCATTCCCAGCTAATGTCTTTTTTTTTTTTTTTTAAGATTTTATTTATTTATTTATTTGAGAGAGAGAGAGCGAGCATGCACCAGCATGAGCAAAGAGAGAGGTAGGGGGAGAAGCAGAGGGAGAAGCCGACTCCCTGCTGAGCTGGGAGCCCAGCGTGGGGCTCGATCCCAGGACCCTGAGATCATGACCTGAGCCGAAGCACACACCTAGCCAACTGAGGCACCCAGGCGTGCCCCCCTGAGCTGAAACCTTGATTGCAGCCTCATGAGAGACCCCAAGCCAGAACCTCCCAGTTAAACTGCTCCCAAATTCCTGACCCACAGAAACAGAAAATGTGAGATAAGAAATATTTATCGTTTGCTAAGTAATTTTTAAATTTATTTGCATAATGTCCTTTACATTTATTTCCCCTGCAAGACTATGAATGCAGTCAGGGTGGGGACAGTGTCTGTTTTTTTGATACCTATTCATTCATTCATTCATTCATTCATTCATTCATGCATGCATGCATGCATTCATTCAGTAAATGTTTGCTGAACACCAGATTTGTGCCAGGGTCTAAGCTGAGCACTAGAAATCAGAGTGAGAACTAAGGTGAGGCAAGCAAGGTGTCCAGGGAACAAACTTCAAGGAGATTCTCACTTTCAGACTCATGCAAGAGCTGGGTAAGCTCCTAAGAGTGAGTGCCTTTTTAAATTTCACACACTGGGCACCTTATTTACCTTATCTCAGTCCCAACTCTCTTAGAGATAGAGCAGTGCACAAAACAAACGATCCCTAACCTTTTTTTTTTTTTTGCTCTTGCAATAATGCCATAGTTATGTGTTGGTTCTTCTACTAATACTATACTTTTAATTTACATTGTTCTATGATATGCTTCGTTTTTATTAGGGTTGAGTCTTTCCTCAGTATTTTTTTAAAAAATATTTTATTTATTTATTTGTCAGAGAGAGAGAGGGAGGGAGAGAGAGCACAAGCTGGCAGAGTGTCAGGCAGAGGCAGAGGGAGAAGCAGGCTCCCCGCTGAGCAAGGAGCCCAATATGGGACTCGATCCCAGGACCCTGGGATCACGACCCAAGCCGAAGGCAGCTGCCTAACCAACTGAGCCACCCAGGTGTCCCTTTCCTCAGTATTTTTATTTTTATTTATTTTTTATTTTTTTAAAAAGATTTTATTTATTTATTTGACACAGAGAGAGAGATCACAAGTAGACAGAGAGGCAGGCAGAGAGAGGGGGGAAGCAGGCTCCCCGCTGAGCAGAGAGCCCGATATGGGGCTCGATCCCAAGACACTGAGATCATGACCTGAGCCGAAGGCAGAGGCTTTAACCCACTGAGCCACCCACGTGCCCCTCCTCAGTATTTTTAAAAGATTTTATTTATTTATTTGACAGAGAGAGAGAGATCACAAGTAAGTAGAGAGGCAGGCGGGGGGTGGGGGTGGGGGTGGGGGTGGGGAAGCAGGCTCCCTACTGAGCAGAAAGCCTGATGTGGGACTCGATCCCAGGACCCTGAGATCAAGACCTGAGACAGCAGAGACTTTAACTCACTTAGCCACCCAGGCACCCTTTCCTTGGTATTAATAGTAATACTTTATTGAGTGCTTTCCAAGTGCTACCATGTTCTAGATGACGTAGATATATTAATAGACAGGGTCCCTGCCCTCAACCACCTAATGGGAGATGTAGACAACATACACCAAATAAAATCATTAAAAATTGTTATTACAAGCAGGGTCAGTGGGAGAGGGAAAAGCAGGCTCTCCGCCCAGCAGGGAGCCCCATGCAGGGCTTGATCTCAGGGCTCTGGGCAACATTTAAGGGACTGAGCCACCCATGGGGCACCTGTTTAGTTAGTGTCTAAAGGATGAAATTGAGAGTTAGGCAGAAGCTTCTAGGAGTTTCCTGAGCTTCAGGGGGTCATGGGGTCTCCCCAATGACACTATGAGAAAATCAAACTAACCTATAGAAATTTGAGCGTGGGAGATGGAAATTTGTATGCAGGATCCTCTATACAGGTCTGTGGAAGTGGTGTTTAAGGCAAAGGAAGAAAATGGGCCAACTACAGAATGAATGAGGGAAGGCTTTCTAGGGAATAACCAGCGAAAAGGAAAGTCGCTGAGTTAGGAAAGCATTTGGCCTAAGAAGACCCCCTACTATCTGATGTACGTTAACAACAAGCATTCATGATATTAACTAGTATTTATTGGGCGCTTGCTATATGTCAAACACAGTGATAAGTACTTGGAATCAGCGAAGCTTTAAAACAGCCCTACCGACATGACCCCTTGATCCCTGTTTACAGATGAAGAAACTGAATTAAGAGGTGAAGTTGTTGTCCCAAAGTCCCCCAGCTAGAACATGCAATGGCAGGATTTGTACGCAGTTCTGACTCTCGAAATCGTTCTCTTAACCCACTGTCCATCACCTACAGGGAAACACTCAACATATTTTAAACAAAGCACTAGGTGAGCGCGGAAAGACTTACCTTTCGAGCTCCCACAACGCAGTTTCTCACTTCAAACTACTATTTTCAGCATGCCTTTCTCTCCTTGGAACGATGGGGCGGGGGTGGAGGGGGACGGTGGGGTGGACGCAGGGCTACCAGAACTACATTTCCCAGAATGCTACTCCCTGTTGCTAGCTGTCACGCATGTCGTGAATTGTAGCCCTCGGAAGAGACATTCGCCCGCAACTCCCGGCATGCATTCAGGGTCAGCGCCGTGTGGTAGGAAAAGGACAGTCGCGCGGAATGTTGGGAAGCGGGACCGGCACTTTTCCCAGGCTTGCAGCCGGGTGGAGCGAACGCATTCTTAAGACTACAGTTCCCAGTGGGCTGTGCGCGAGAGGGCGGGCGAGTTCTTCTGCCGGAAGTCCGCTCTAGCCCTGGGTCCCCTAACTGCTGCGAGAGCCGGAGCTGCCCAGGAGCCGCGGGACCGGGGCCGCTGGGGTCCGGACGGGGGTCGCCATGGTAACGGGGGCGCGCCCACGTTGAGACCGGGAGGAGGGTGGGTCCACGTGCAGGTCCTGGAGGCTCGGCCGGGTACTGACAAGCCTCCCCTGTCGCGGTGCGATGGTTTGGGCCGGGCGCGGGCTTTCAGGATTAGGGCCGACGGGAGGCTGGGGGAAGGGGGCAGCTGGGCGGTGATTCCAGGCGCGAGAGCGCACCGGGGATCTCGAAGCCAGGGGACATTAGAGACCGGGTGCCGAGGGGAGAGGGCTGTGCGGGAGGGAGACAGTGGAGATAACCGAGGGTGGAGGGTTGAAATGGGAAGGCAACTGGCGAAGCGGGATCTTGTAGGTTGGGTGGGGGGGGAGACTTGGAGATGGGGAGGAGACGTCCCAAGAGAAGGGCGCGCGCGCCTCAGGAGAAGGACTCTCTGGGAGTCTGGCAGGATAGCTGGAGAAGAATGGGAGACACTGGGGTTGGAGAGAAGGGGTCTTTAGAAGCCGAAAGCTGACATTGAAGGCAGAATGGGGTTGTTGAAACGGGCGGGGTACTGCTGATGAGACAGAGAATCTCAAGGGGAAGAGACTGGGCACTGGAGACGGGAAGTAGGCTACCGAAGGGAATGGGGGCTTCCCCTGATTACAGGGGAAGTGTGCTGCAAAGCGGGAGAAGGCTTGGAGGTAGGGAGTCGATATTTGAAACAGATGGGGAGCAGTGAACAGGTCTTTCCAAGAAGAGATGCCTTGGGTAGGGAGCAGGCATGGAAGTGTGAGAAATGGGGATGGAGCTTTTGGAGCAAGGACTTGGCTTTGGATTTGGCTCCCCTCCCCTAGGGTGGGTCTTTGGACCTTCGGTCCAAAGCAAGGATTCTTTGGGAAGGGAGCTGGAAAAAGAGGTGAATAGAGGTGGGTGTCAGAACAAGGAGGGAGTCTCCCCCACAAACAGGGTCCTTGAAGGCAACATGTGACCTCTGGAACAGGGGAGAAGGCCTTGGCATCAAAGGAGTGATATTCCAAGTAAAAGGCCTTCTGAGGCCTGAGAGAGGGGATTGAAACTCAGGAATTGGAAGTCAAAGGGAACAATTTGAGGGGAGGGGGCTTGGAGATAGGGAAGGTTGAGGGGCATCCAGTGGGAACATCAGAGGGGTGAGGCTGCAGGAGGGAAGGGACCTCTCAGGGTAGATTCCCAGAGATGGAGAGATTCTAATTGGGAGAAGAAACAGGAAGAGGTGTTACAAGGGATTTTGGGGGCAAGAGGCAGGCCTCTCCCTCAACTCAGGTCTCCTCCCATATGCGCCTTATGTCTCTGGCTCTGCCCCTAGGTTGTAGCTTCCTGGTGGGGGTCCCCCCCTCTCCACCTTTCCCCACCCCCTCTAGGCCCGTGCTCTTCCCCTTCCTACCCAGGAACCCTGGCCTACTAGGAAGTGGTTTTCCCTGGCTCAGCAGAAGGGATTCTTGGAAGGAGAGTATAATATCCTGTTCCTTTCCTGCTTGATTGGATGGGGGAGGAGGGATAGAATATCAGAGAATGAGGCTTAGGAAAGAGAGTGGACTTCCAGGAATAAATAGGGGCTCCCAGAGGGTAAGCCAGGGTAAGGGGGTCCAGAGCAACGCCTTTGGACTCCCAGCTGTGCTTTGTGGCTCTGAGACTTCCTTTCTCTGAGCCTTGCTTTCTTCAACTATAAAATGGGTATACACATGCCTGTCTCAAACAGAACTGGGCCCAAAGACAGGCTTCCTACCTGGTGAACTTGGGCCTTGGTGGTGGTGGTGGTCGTCGCCGTCATCGTTGTCATCGTCGTCTTCTTCTTCTCCTTCTCCTCCTCCTCCTCCTCCTTCTTCTTTTTGTTTTATTTTTTAAAAGGCCTTATTTATTTGAAAGAGCAGGATCCGGGGGAAGGGAAGCAGACCCCCCACTAAGCAGGGAGCCCCATGAGGGGCTCAATCCCAGGACCCCACCAGGATCATGACCTGAGATGAAGGGAGACACTTAACCAACTGAACCACCCAGGCTCCCTGGGCCTTGGTTTTCTTAAACTCAAATGATGGTGAATTATAATACCACTAAGAACTAATACTTGGGTGACATTTAGTACATGCCAGTCACTGTGCTACACCCTTACGTTTATTAACCCGTGCGACTGTCTTATGAGGGAGGCGCTTTCCTTACGTCCATTAGACAGAAGGAGAAATTGAGGCCCAGAGAGGCAAAGTGACTTGCTCGTGGACGTACAGCCAGGAGCGCCAGGATCCCTTCAGGTTCTAGAGTCTCTGTGCTTAGCCCCTTGGACAAATGTGTCTCCGTCGTGGATCTTTGTACTGAGCACTCAGGATGTATAAGGCACTGTGCTAAGCACTTCTGGAATTAACTTGTTCCCTTTTCATAGCTGGAGGGTTGACCTGGCTTTTCAGAATCATAAAGACAAATTTCCTAGCCCTCACTGCTGATAGGCACAGCTGACACGGAGCACGCGATCTGAGCCAGCCACCGCTCCGGATACTTTTCCTATCTTGTTCTCATCTCATTACACCCAGCAGTTACAGCGCTGGAGAAGTGGCAGGTGCTTTGGGAAACGGTTTAGCAGTGGCTGAAAACGTTAGCCGCCGCGTTACCGTATGGCCCAGCGATTCCCCTCCCAGGTAGGAGAAGTGGAGACATACGTCCAGGTAGAAGCTTGTCTACGCGAATATTCACGGCAGCCTTGTTCCCAATCACCCAAAAGTGGAAATGACCCAATCACCCCATGGATGGATAAACAAAACAAGGTATATCCAGCCAGTGGAACGTAATTCCGCCCTAGAAAAGAAAGGAAGCAGAGACACAAGCCACAGTGTGGGTGAACTTTGAAAACGTTGCCCAGGGAAAGAAGCCAAATACAAAAGGCCACGTATTACATGATTCTATTTATGTGAAATGTCCAGAACACGCATAGCCGTAGAGACAGGAGCATTATTGGTTGCCAGGGGCTGGGGCGGGGGGGCAGGGGAGTGGCTGCTAATGGATGGGGATTTGTTTTGGGGGTGATGAAAATATTCTGGAATTAGTAGTGATTTTTGCACGGTTGTATGAGTATATGGAAACCCACTGAACTGTACACATCTCCAATGGGTGAATTTTTAAGAATTGGTAAGTAAAAAGAAGGAAAAGGGGGCTCTCCGGGATTCAGACCAAAGAAGTCTGAAACTCAAACAGTTTCGTGGGTTTTTTGGGTTTTTTTAAGTTTTTATTTATTTAAGTCATCTCTGCACCCAACATGGGGCTCGAACTCACGACCCCGAGATCAAGACTCACAGGCTCCTCCGACTGAGCCAGCCAGGCGCCCATGAAACTCTTATTGAGTGCCTGCTATGTGCCAGGTACTGAATTCAGTTTGTAAACATTTAACCTGGAAGACACCGTGCCAAGGGGCGCCTGGCTGGCTCAGTCATTAAGCATCTGCCTTTGGCTCGGGTCATGATCCCAGGGTCCTGGGATCAAGCCCCGCGTCGGGCTCCCTGCTCCTCAGGAAGCCTGCTTCTCCGTCTCCCTCTGCTTGCCTCTCTGCCTGCTTGTGTTCCCTCTCTCACTGTCTGTCAAATAAATAAATACTTAAAAAAAAAAAAAAAAAGACGCCCTGCCAAGATGGATTTTCCAAGGGAACTTATTTTGCCGGTGGGGAAACTGAGGCTGAGGGGGTGGATCCTTTGTCCAAGGTCAAGCAGACAAGCGGTAGTGGACCCAGGCCTCGGGGCCCTGGAGCTGATGGGGCAGTTGACCTATGGAAGCACTCCTTCCCCTGGGGCGTTGGGACCTGGGGCGGGAGTGTGCGGCCAGGCCGGCCTGACCGGGCTCCAGGGACCCCACCTACCCGGTGGGCCTGGGCGGGGCTGTTGGGTGGGCCGCCCCCCCCCCCCCAGCGGCCAGCGGTCCCTGCCACTCTCACTTCCTCTTCCTCCTCCGCACCCCCAGATCCGCTTCATCCTCATCCAGAACCGGGCGGGCAAAACGCGCCTGGCCAAGTGGTACATGCAGTTCGATGACGACGAGAAACAGAAGCTGATCGAGGAAGTGCACGCCGTGGTCACTGTCCGAGATGCCAAACATACCAACTTCGTGGAGGTGATGCCCTGCCACCCCCCGCCTTTTTCCGTTGCCTTGCTTTGCCAGCCTCCTGCCCAGCCTCTAACTGCACCAACCCCTCAGACCCGCTTCCCTTCCTACGTCCATTCCCTTGACATGCTTTTATTTATTTATTTTTTTAAGATTTTTTATTTATTTGTCAGAGAGAGGGAAAGCACAAGCAGGGAGAGCAGCAGGCAGAGGGAGCAGCGGCCTCCTGGCTGAGCAGGGAGCCCCGACGCGGGGCTCCATCCCAGGACCCTGGAATCATGACCTGAGCTGAAGGCAGGTGCTTGACCACCCCCAATGTGGGGCTGGAACCCACAATCCTGAGATCGAGAGTCACGTGCTCTACCGCCTGAGCCAGCCAGCCGCCCCTCTTTGGTCCCCTTAAATCAAGAAGGCTCTGCCTGTAATCCCCATGGCATCAGCCAGGCTGCTGGTCCCGCAAATTCAAAATTCAACACATATTTATCGGTGGGGTGTGTGTGTGTGTGTGTGTGTGTGTGTGTGTGTGTGTGTGTGTGGCAGGCACTGTTCTAGGCACGGGAATAAAACAGACCCGAGTCCCTACCCTGGGAGAGCTGATGGTCCGGTTGGAGGGAGACTGAGAGTAAAGACAGCATCTAGCGGGTGCTGAGAGGTGCCAGAGGGAAAAAGCAGCCGCTGTAGGAGACGGGCTGGGGTGTGTGCACTGAGGGTTAGAATGCAGGTGTGAGTGATTTCTGCAGTAAGTCTGGAAAAGGTAACAGTGGAGCCGGGGCCTGAAGGAGTTGGAAGAGTAGAATGAGAGGATACCTGAGAGGGAGCACCCTGGACTCAGGGAACAGCAAGTGCAAAGGCCCTGTGGTGAGAATATACTGGGGAATTCCTGGAGTAGCAGGAAGGCCAGCATGGCTAAGATGCTGTAAGCCAGGGGGTGGGGGGGACACGGTCAAGGAAATACCAGGGACAGATGGCGGAGGGCCTTGTGGGCCGCAGGGAGGACTTGTGCTCTTGGGATGAAGTGGCAGCCTCGGGAGAGTTTTGAGCAGAGGGAACACGTGGGCCGACTTAGGGAAGAGCAAGTTCAGGGTGAAGACCAGGAGGGCGGTATCTGTTCACGGCCCCGCGGAGAATCCGGGAGGGAGTGGTGAGTCCGAGTGCAGAGAGAGGGTGGGACGCCATGATGTGGAAGGTTCTGCACAGAGAGGGCAAGGAAGGCAGAGTGAACAGGCCCACTCCCCTGGTGTCCTGCCTCCAGCGCCGTGTGGCCTCCCACCCCGAGTGCCAAGAGACCAGGAGCAGGTCAGTGAGGCAGGTTGGTCAGATGAAAATGTCACACGGGGGCCTGACACCCAGATCTCAGGTTCCTCCCGACCTCAGGCCATTCACTCATTCATTTGTTCATTCGTGCATTTATTTACCAGCCACTCCCAGTGTGCCTCCATTCACAGCGGGGACGGAGACGGCCCCGTGAGAAGCACAAATCTGTCCCCAAGTCACGACAGCCCTGAGAGGGTAGGGCCAGGAGGGAGCAGCGGGGCGGGAGGAGGGCACCTGACTCAGCCTGAGGGTCCAGCAGGGCTTCCCAGCAGAGGCAGTGCTATGGGGAACGAGAACTTGGGACTGTCAGGAGGAGGAGACACGAGATAATGTCTCTTACAAGACTGAGGTCACGGCAGGCTTCCTGGAGGAGGACTTGTGAGAGCAAAACCAAAGGATGCGTAGCCAACGAGAAAGGCTCAGGCCACCCAGACTTTCTTCCCCTCGTTTGTTCATTAATACACCTTCCCTAGTGCCTCTATGACTGTCCCGCATTGCCGTGCTAACTAATTTCTACAAACATAGTGGCTCAAAAGAACTCGGATTTTTCATCTTAAACAGTTCTTGAGGTCAGGTGTCCAAAACAGGTCAGCAGGGCTGGGTTCCGTCTGCAGGCTGTGGGGAGAGTCCATTTCCTTGCCTTCACTCACTTCTTGGAACCTCTCTCCCCAAGCCGCCCTCTCCTATCTTCCTCTTTCCCTTATGGGGACCCTTATGATCACTCTGGGCCCATCTGGACGATCCAGGATCCACCTCCTCCCCATCTCAGGATCCTTAGCTGAATCCCACCTGCACGGCCCCCTCTTGCGGTGTAAGGTCACCTGTCCGCAGAGTCCGGGGATCAGGGTGCGGACCCCTTCCAGTGCAGGGCCCTGCTGGGGACACGGGGATGACGGCCCTGGCTCACAGGCCAACGAGGAGACCGACCCATCCCTAGACAGTGACGCCTGGGGAGGGGGCCTAGTGGCGGGGGAGGGGTACAGAAGGGCGGCCTGCCCTGGCCTGCAGGAAGAGAGTTATCTGAAACTATGTAGCGGGAGAAGCCAGGAAAGTCTGGGGTAGGCCCCTGAGAAGCCTGCAAATAATTGACAACAGAGGTGGTGCTGGGACAAGCTGTCGGGGAGGGTGATGGCGGGGGAGGGAGAATTTCAAGTTTAAAAAAATGGAGAGCTGCTCAGGATCAGCTGCGACATTGTGATAGTCAGTGGTGGCACCTCTGGATGGTTTTCCTGTCCTCTCGGCCTATCTTAAACCCTCTCCTCCAGAGCAGGAGGAGCACGATCAAACATTTGATCATGTGTCTGTATCAGTTAAAAAAAAAAAAAAAGGTAGGGGCTCCTGGTCGACTCTGTCAGTGGAGTGCACACCTCTTGACCTCGGGGTCATGAGTTCGAGCCCCGTGTTGGGTGTGGGACCCACCTTAAAAAAAAAAAGTACAGTTTGCATCCTGATACGTGCTTATTAATCCGTGGGTTATGTGCGGGAATTAACAGTAATGTTAGAAAACATCCCTGAAGTACAGAAATTAACAGAAGAATGAGCTGGGGGGGGCGGGGGGAAGAGGCGGACAAAATCAGGGACTAATGTTGGCTTTTGCAGTTGCCACCAGGTGGCGACAAAACACACGCGCGCCCAGACCCAGCGCGGGGAACTTGGGGCCCATCTGGGCGGAAGACAGTGCTTAGCAAACCAGTGTGCCTGTTTGTATCTCTGTCTCTTGACCTGCTTCCCCACGCGCGCAAGATTAGAGTCTGCGTCCTTGGTCCTGACGTATTTATTCCTGGGTTGCGCGTGTGTTCGTTAGCGTAGAGATAGTTCTATTTTATGTTACAGCTCAGTTCAAAGTCAGGCTGGTGACCGCACTGCCCAGCACAGAGCCTGCCTCACAGGCAGCATTTGTGCAATGATGGCATGAGTTCCACCTTAAGGACTGCGACTTTCTCCAGAGGCGACAAGCATGGAAGGTGGGGGGGGGGGTGTCGTGGAATAGCCCAGCTCCCTCTGGGCTCTGGGCTTTTTCTCACAAGCTGTTCCCTCGGCCTGGAGCACTCCTGGCTCCTCCTCCGGGTCTCAGTCCGGATGCCCCCTCCTCCAGGAAGCCCTCCTGGGTCAGCCGCCCACACTGAGGATGACTCTCTCTCCACTGGAGCGGGAGCCCCGGCAGGGGAGGGCCAGGCCTGTATCAGTCACCACTGTGTCCCCAGCACAGGGCCAGACAGAGCAGGGCCTTAGGGACCGCGCCGGGGGTGGGGGTGGGGGGTGGGCGGGTGAAGGACCCTGCCCAGCCCGCTGGGTTCCAGGCACGCCCGTAGGTGACAGCCTCTCCGCCCCACAGTTCCGGAACTTCAAGATCATCTACCGACGCTATGCCGGCCTCTACTTCTGCATCTGCGTGGACGTCAACGACAACAACTTGGCCTACCTGGAGGCCATCCACAACTTTGTGGAGGTGCGAGGGCGGGCGGGCGGGCCCCGGGCCACCCCTCGTCTCCCTGCGGGGTGCACAGACCCCTGCCCCACCTCCCCCAGCGGCGGGCAGCTTCCCTCCGCCGGCGCAGCGCCTCTTTGTCCCTCCGCCTCTGTCCTCTCTGCCTTTTCTGTCCAACTGCTATCTGATTGTCCTTGTTCTTATTCCTGCCTCTGAGTGTCTTCGTCCCGCTGTCTCTTCTCCCTGTCCCTCCCTCGGTTCCTCTTGGTCCCTTTTCTGGTCTTCTGCCATCTCTTTTCGACGGTGACCTTGGCCCCTGGCCCGAGCGTCTCCCTCTGGCCAGCTCTCACCATCTCTGCCTCCTCCCCCAGGTCTTAAACGAGTACTTCCACAACGTCTGTGAACTGGACCTGGTGTTCAATTTCTACAAGGTGGGCTCCCGGGGGAGAGGGGGGGCCGCCCAGCGCCTCTGCTGATGGCGGGTGCCCGGCGCTCGGGCTTCCGGGGTTCAGACCCGTACCCGTTGCCGGTGGGCAGGGGTGCCTTTCCCTCACGCCAGGGTCTCCCCGTGCCCTCCCTTCGCTCAGGTTTACACGGTCGTGGACGAGATGTTCCTGGCCGGCGAGATCCGAGAGACCAGCCAGACGAAGGTGCTGAAACAGTTGCTGACGCTCCAGTCCCTGGAGTGAGGGCAGCCAGCCCCTCCGCCCTGGCCCCCCACTCCCTGCTCGCCCCCCTCCCCGGGCCAGGAGGAAGGCCCCAGCGGGGCCTGGGCCACCGGGCAGGAGACCGCACCCCACTGCCTCTGGGCCTGGCTGTGGGCAGAGGCCACCTCGCGTGAACCGAGTAACCGAGTAACAGTGCCGTTGTCGTGTGACGCTGTGAGTGCGTATGTGGAGCCCCAATAAACCTGTGGTCCCGCCCGGCCTGTGTCGTTGAGCCCTCGCCGGCCTGCCCCACAAGCCCCGGGCCCTCGGGTCGCCCTGCTGTGGTGGCACCCGTCAGCCGGTCGATAGACCCCCCTCGGCCTGGGCGAGGCCGGCCACCCAGGGGCCTTTGCACCTGCTGCTGCCCCCAGGGTGCCCCCCAGCCTGGAAGGGGCGGCCGATTTAGAGCACTGGCCTCCTGGCCAGCACCTGACAGCACCAAGCCTTCCCAAGCCTTAGCCGCCCGAGTCTTCACGAGTTCCCCGGGGGAAGGACCGTTAGTACCCCCACTCTCCCGGTGAGATCACTGAGGCTCAGGAAGAGGAAAAGACTTGCCAAGGTTGCGTCGCTAACGTGGTGAAAAGCCAGGTCTGTTCTAAGCCCGGGCTTCATCATCTGGGGGGTTTTAACCCCCAGACTGGACGGCCATCCTTTTGCCTCAGTTCTTCATCTTGAAAATGGGCTGATAACAGTTTCGACCTCACAGGGTGTGCTCGAGGATGAAGGAAGTGCTTGGAAAGTTTAGGAGGTACCTGGCATTAGCACACATTCACTCCGCAGACATTAAGCACCTGCTGCGTGCCGGGCCCAGAAGGGGACAGCGAGCGCTAGCTTCGCTGATGAGTATTTCAGACGCGGGAATCTGGCCTGCAGAGGGGACACCGTCACAGCAGCGTGTCCCTTTCTTCCCGCCGCTGCAGCCGGTGACAGCTTCAACCAACAGGGACGGGCGACTGGCCACCTGGGGCTGGGGGGCCAGGGCGAGGCCCGGATCTGCAGCCGGGCGAGGGGGTGGGAGCGGGTCAGGGGCTCGGGCGGCGGTTATCAGGACGCGGCGAGCGTCTGGGTTTCCTGCAGCCGCCGCAACACGTGACCACAAAGCGGATGGCGTGAAACGAGAAATGGAGCCCCTCACCATCCTGGGGGCCCGAAGTCTGAAATCAACGAACGCATCAGCAGGGCCGGGCTCCCTCCCAAGACTCAGGGAAGATCCTTCCTTGCCTCTTTCCTCCTGACATGCCCTGGGTGGGGGCCGCACTCCCCCCCGCCCCAATCTCTGCTTCCCTCTTCCCAGGTTCTTTGCTCTGGGCCTGTACCTCTCCCTTGCCTTTCTCTTGGAGGCACACTGGTCATTGGATTTAGGGCCCACCAGCATAATCTACACCATCTCAGGTCAAGATCTTTTGACAATTATACCCTCAAAGAGCCTTTTTCCAAATAGGGTCACGTTCACGGGCTCCAGGTTATGGACCTGTTTTGGGAGGGCACCACCCTCATTCACTGGAGTGAGTCTGAGAGACCACGGGTCATCCAGGAAAGGCGATCAGGAGGCCTTGGGACACGCGGGCCTGAGGCTCAGAGCGGGAAGGATGCAGGGAGCGTTGTGTGTATTCAGCAAATGTCTCTTGGGCGCCTGCTGTATGCCAATCACTGTTTAGCCCTGGGGGGAAGGGGGGTACTCCAGTGAGCAAGACAGGTCTCCTGAGGGTGATGGAGCCATGCCTAAGTAAGCAAGTCAATATGACACAAAGTCAGGAGTATTGTGGAGACAAGTAAAACAGCTAGGGGGCAGAGAAGGCTGGCAGACGGCTCTGCTGTTCTAGATGCTGGTCAGGAAAGCCTCTCTGGAGGAGGTGACCCTGAGCTGAGGGCGAAAGGGGTGAGGGAATGAACCGTGGGAGATTTTGGAAGACTGTTCCAAGCAGAGGGCATAGCAGGTGCAAAGGCCCTGAGGCAGAACATGCAAATAGGCCAGCGTGGCGGGAACAGAGTGAGCAAAACGGGGAATGGAGGCGATGTATTCAGAAGATAGAGGGATTGTGGGCAGTGGGGGAGGGGGGAAGCAGATGGCAGCGAGTCTGACAAGCCGTGGTGGGGACACTGGGTTTTTTTTCTGGTTGAGAGGAGAGCCACAGGAAGGGGTTTTGGAGAGTTTGAGGGGAGGGCAGTAGCAGCTTTCCTGAGACATAACTCACATACCATACAAGTCACCCACTTAAAATGTACAAGTCAGCAGTCTTCAGTGCACTCACGGGCTTGTGTTACTGTCACCACTGTCAATCGTAGAGTATTTTCGTCACCCTGAAAAGAAACCGGTATCCTTAGCTCTCCCCCCTCAATCCCTCCATCACCTTGTCCCAGCTCTAGGAAACCTCAGGGAAGCCTCTGGACTTTGGTTCAACCCGCTGGACCAACCCGCTGATCTTGGAGGGATGACGAGCTGCGAAATCTGGTTTCAAGAAGTCAAGGGTGGGAGCCAAGAAGCCAGGGAGGTGACTCTGAGAGTCTAGGCGAGAGAGGTCGCTAGCATGGGCCAAGGTCGGGGGGAAGAGGCATGAGTGGCTTTGGGGCACATTTTGAAGGTGGAACCAGGATTTGCTGACAATCGGGTGCCGGCTGGGTAGGAAACCAAGGTTTGCTCCCAATAGGACAGCCTGAGCGTCCGGGACCCCCGGAACCTTTTCCAGGAGGGCAGAGACAGTGGGAAGAATATGCCACATTTGCACTCTGAGTCTCCATTGAGGCGGTTGCGGTTACGTGGATCTGGAGCTCAGGAGAGAGGGCCGGGCCGGAGATGGACATCTGAAAGTCGCCCCAACACTGACCGTATTTACTGCCAGGAGGTCTCTGAGGTCACCCAGGGTCGGGGGCGGGGTGGAGGCGCAAAGAGAGAGAAGCGATTTGCAGATGGAGTGCGGGAGAGGAAGAGGAGAAATTGATTCTCACCAGAGAAGGAATAGCCAGTGAGAAAGAAAGACAAGCAGCCAGGGCGGCGCGATTGAATCAAGGGGGAAAGAGGGTTAAAAGGGGGAGGGTGCTGTTCAGATCACTACCCACCCCCATCAGACGGGGGCCACGCTACTCTCTGGATCCCTCCACTTCTAGCATGTGTGCTGCCCAAGCGAGCCCTGGGATGGTTCATTTAGAAACACCTAACGCCAGTGAGCCCTCAGAGCGACCGGAGCTCGGCGCTTTGCTGCTGGGAAGGCCAAATGGTGCAGTTGTTCTGGAAAACCGTCAGCCAGGTTCTTCAAAGTTAAACATTACACTGATCTCATGACTCGGCAATCCCACTCCTACCTGTTTACCCAAGAGAGAGAACATTTATGGACGCAGTCTCTACGGGAGCCCAAGAGACGTGAACGTTTATGTTCACACCAAACCTTGTATGTGAATGTTCATAACAGCATTATTCACAAGAGCCCAAAGGTGGAGACCACGCGGGTGTCCCCCCACTGAGGAATGGATAAATAAGATATGCTATAGCCACACAAGAGAATAGTCTTCAGCCACTAAAAAGGAACGGAGCGTTGAACCACGCTACCATAGGGCTGAACTTGGAAAACACCACGCCGAGTGAAAAAAAGCTAGTCCCCAAAGACCATGTGTGGTAGGATTCCGTTTATATGAGATTTCCAGAATAGGCAAATCCATACGGACGGAAAGCAGATGAGCAGTTGGCTAGGGTTTGGGGGAGCGGGAGTTGGGGGTTGATAGCTAAAGAGTATGGGACTTCTTTCTGGGGGGGACAAAAGTGTTCTAAAATCAGTCGCACATCTCTATGAAAATACTAAAACTCATCAAATGGTACGCTATAAACGGGTGAATTGCATCAGGACGTGAATTCTATCTCAATAAAGCGGTTCTAAAATAAATAAATGAAATTGACCTTGCAGTTGCAAAAGGGGGAAAAACCCCACACGTGGCTATTTGTAGTGGCTTTTGGTTTGTTTGGTTTTTTTTAGATTTTATTTCTTTAGTTGAGAGAGACAGGGGAGGGTCAGAGGGAGAAGCAGGCTCCCTGCCGAGCAGGGAGCTCGATGCAGGACTGGATCTCAGGACCCTGGGATCATGACCAGAGCCGAAGGCAGGCACCTAACCGACTGAGCCACCCAGGCACCCTCAAAAGGATGAATTTTAGTGTATGCGAATTCTACGTCAATAATCTGACTTTTAAAAATGCTCCCAATGAACTGATGAATCGACGAACTAAACAGATATCCATACAATGCAATACTATTCAGCCATAGAGAAGAAAGAAATCCGGACACATGCTACTACATGGGTGAACCTTGAAAACATGCCGAGTGAGGGAAGCCAGACATGGACGACCACATAGTGTAGGACCCCACGGATAGGAAATGTCCAGAATCGGCAGGTGCACAGAGATGGAAAGCAGATTTAGCGGTTGCCAGGGGCTGGGGACAGGGAGGAAGGGGAGTCACTGCTCAGTGCATAAGGGGTTTTCCTTTTTGGGGGTGATGTTCTGGGGCTAGGGGTGACGGTGATTACACAATCTTGTGCATATACGGAAAACAACTGAATGGCGCACTTTACAAAGGTGAATTTTAGGGCATGTGAATATACCTCAATTTTTAAAAGAAAACAAAGAGGGGTGTGCCCAGTGGGCTCAGTCAGGGTCTCATGCGATTTTTTTTTTTTTTTTTGACAGAGAGAAAGAGATCATAAGCAGGCAGAGAGGCAGACGGGGGGGAGGGGGAAGCAGGCTCCCCGCTGAGCAGAAAGCCCGATGCGGGGCTCCATCCCAGGACCCTGAGATCATGATGCGAGCTGAAGGCAGTGGCTTCAACCCACTGAACCACGTAGGTGCCCTGTGTGCGAGTCTTGATATCAGGGTTGTGAGTTCGAGCCTCATGTTGGGTGTAGAGATTATTCAAAAATAAAAATTTTTAAAAAGGAACGGAAAGAAAAGAAAAACTTCCGAGTGGTCACATCAGAGAAGAGCAGAGACTTGGCTGCTGGATTTGGTAAAGTGGGGTCAGTGGGGAACAGATAAGGGCCAGTGGAGGGGCGAGGGTGGAGTCCGTTCCCTGGACCCATCAGAAGTGGTTTCCTGAGAGCCTGTGAGAGAGGACCAGGGCACAAGCCCCTAGAAACTCCTTGGAGGAAGCGTTGCTATAAAAGAGAACAGGGTAGTAGCTAGAGGGGGATGTGAGAGCAGGGAGATGGGGATTGTTTTTAAGATGGACGGGTGGGGCCGCCTGGAAGCCTCAGTCAGTGAAGTGTCTGACTCTTGATCTCAGCTCAAGTCTTGATCTCAGGGTTGTGAGTTTGAGTCCCGAGGTGGCTGGGTGTGGGGCCCACTTTATTATTATTATTTTTTAAAGATTTAATTTATTTGACAGAGAGAGAGTGCACAAGCAGGGGAGTGGAAGAGGGAGAAGGAGGCTCCCCGCGGAGCAGGGAGTCCGATGCAGGGCTGGATCCCAGGACCCCGGGATCATGACCTGAGCCAAAGGCAGTCACCTAACCAACTGAGCCACCCAGGCGCCCTGGAGCCCACTACAAGCAAGCAAGCAAGCAAGCAAGCAAGCAAAGGGACAGTGTTAGAGCATGTTTGATGCAGATGGGATGATGCAATAGATAAGGAGACACCTGAAGGCACAGGAAAGTGGGGGTGGGGCGGGGGAGCAATCCGGGCCCACCAGGTAGCCCATTCCCAGGAACAGCTGGGAAGCCGGGATAGGTGGGCACCTACGCAGGTGGGGGGCCCAGAAGGGGATAGAAGTTCACAGCGGATTTTTCTCCAATGGCTTCCATCTTGTCGGTGATGTGGGAGGCAAGACCATAGGCTGAGAGGGAGAAAGGCAGCTGCCACTAGGGGGCGTAACCCCCTCCCTCACCGAGACCGTGGAGGGGGGCGGTGCAGAGCCTTGGACGTGGAGCCCACCTGCCGCTTCTCCACTCCGGCTGGTTCTTGCCACGTGGACACATGTGCCCAGGAGGGCTAGATCTTCTGATTTTTCTCTTTTTTGAAATTGTATTTCTTTCTTTTTAAGTAGGCTTCTTGTCCAATGTGGGGCTTGAACTCACGACCCTGAGATCAAAAGTCCAGCCAGGGGGCGCCTGGGTGGCTCAGTTGGTTAAGCAACTGCCTTTGGCTCAGGTCATGATCCTAGAGTTCCGGGATCGAGTCCTGCATTGGGCTCCCAGCTCCGCGGGGAGTCTGCTTCTCCCTCTGACTTTCTCTCCTCTCATGCTCGCTCTCTCTCTCTCTCAAATAAATAAATAAATAAAATTTTTAAAGAAAAAAAAAGTCCAGCCAGGTGCCCCTAGATCATCGCCTTCTTCCTCTTCTCCTTCTCTTTCTTCAAGATGTTATTATTTATTTATTTTAGAGAGAGCACGAGAGAGCAGGGGGGAGGGGTAGAGGGAGAGAGAGTCCCAAGCAGAGGAGCCCAAAGTGGGGCTCCATCTCATGACCCTGAGACCATGACCAGAATCAAAACCAAGAGGCAGCTGCTTAACCAACTGAGCCACCCCGGCGCCTCTCTGTGGGCCTTTCTCAAAGGAGCTCCAGGAAACTAAAACATGTGGGAAAACAAAACCACAAGTCAGGCAAGATCATTTTGAGGAGCAGTACAGTAGGGCTTGCCTAACCAAAAATCAAGATCATCATTACTCAGCCTTAGCCCACTCAGAGACCATGGTTATCTGTATAAGATCAGACAAGCAGATAAACGGAGAAGAAATGACAGCCTAAAACAGACCCATATATTCATGGAGCTTTCCTAGGAAACAGAAGCTGCTTTTCAGATCATGGGGGAAGGATGTGGGTTACCCACATGGGGCTATCTAGAAAAGACTGCATTGAAAGTAAAACTTGTAGACATCAAAAGATGCTATAAACAGAATGAAAAGATGAGCCACAAGCTGTAGGAATGTATTTGCAACACAGGTAACTGACAGAGGGATTCGGGTCAGATTCGGGTCCACAATATATAAAGAACTCTTACGAATCAATAAGAGTGCGACAACTGAATGAAAACAGTGGGCAGAAGAGGGAGGGGGAGAGGGGTCCAGAAGTCCTGGAAGGTGGGGAAAGGAGGTAGGTTATGCACTCGGGATGGGAGATCTCTACCTCATACCATACATAGAACATCTAAGATGTTGCCTTGCCTTGCCTGGCAAGGTTAGCCTTGCCTTTGGTTCTCCGTGATGCCTGCACTTAGCTGAAAACATTCTCTCTAATTGACATAGCACAGGGCAGCTGCTTCCGGCACACAGCTAGATGCTAAGTGCTTCCAGTAGCCTGTTTCCTTGAGCAGCATAGAAACCGCCATCCTTCCGGGCACGCAAGCTGGAAACTTTGAAGGATTCATGACTCATCTCTGTTTCTCACATCCCCCATCCCAGCCAGCAGGAAATCCTGTTGGCTTGACCTTCAGAATATACCAGAAGCCTGACCCTCATAGCTACCACCCCAGTGCCAGCACCGTCATCTTCCCCCTTAGCTGTTTCAAGCCCCTTTTTGCTGCTACCACCTTAGTCCCCAACAGAAAGTTTCTCATGTGGCACCAGAATCCATTCACCGTAAGTGCATGATGTCTTCTCCCTCTTTGGATC
The DNA here is from genome assembly GCA_028533885.1 of Nasua narica. Classification (NCBI taxonomy): domain Eukaryota; kingdom Metazoa; phylum Chordata; class Mammalia; order Carnivora; family Procyonidae; genus Nasua; species Nasua narica. The sequence goes on from CM052803.1 coordinate 6,445,427, forward strand.
CCTCCTGGGGACTCACAACACCTCTGTCCCCTCTGTTCCCTCACCCCTTTACCCTCTCTCCCTGACTCACTGAGTTCCATGCATACTGGCCTCTTTGCTGTTCCTTGACCCAAGGAGGCCTTTGCACTGGCCCCACCTGCCTGGGCCACACTCTTCCCCCAGATATTTGTGTGGCTCATCCTCTCACCTCTTTCAGGTCTCTGCTCAGACATGACCTCCTGACCCCACCATAGAAAGTAGTTGTCCTTGGGGCATGTGGCTGGCTCAGTTGGTAGAGCACGTGACTCTTGATCTCGGGGTTGGGAGTTCAAGCCCCACGCTGGGCATGGAGCCTATTTAAAAAAAAAAAAAAGATGGTTATCCTTCTCTTCATGTACCATATCACCATCTGTCTCATAACCTGTTTTATTTCTTGATTTCTTTCCAGTGCATTTATTTATCGCCAGTTGACACAGTGTGTGTGTGTGAGTGTGTGTGTGTGTGTGTGTGTGTGTGCATTATGTTGCTACTAGAGTGTCAGCTCCATAGGGCAAGGAGAGCTGCCCTTGTTAGGCTGTATTCCCATGTCTAAAGAGTAGTTCCGGGGGCACCTGGGTGGCTCAGTCAAGGTCTGCCTTCAGCTCAGGTCATGATCCCAGGGTCCTGGGATTGAGCCCCGCATCGGGCTCCCTGCTCAGCAGGAAGCCTGCTTCTCCCTCTCCCACTCCCCCTGCTTGTGTTCCCTCTCTCGCTGTCATTCTCTGTCAAATAAATAAATAAAATCTTTGGGAAAAAAAATTAAAGAGTAGTTGCTCAATAATTACACATGAGTAGATGCTCATGAAATAGTCCACGAATGAACAAATGAATCCTCTCCACAGCTCTAAAAGGTAGGGACTCTGATTCATTTTACAGACGAGGAGACTGAGGCACAGAGAGGCAACCTCACCCCCGCAAGACCATCCAGCTCCCATCTGTCGAGTTCTCGCTGCGCTCAGTCCTGGACATGCAGGTTCTCCGATGGGGGCCGGAAGGTCTCCACTGCGGGGCAGGTGGGGAGGGGCCATGAGACTCCCAAAGGTGAAATCGCTTAGCTGGGGCTCACAGCCAGGAAGTGGCCGATCCGGGATCAAAGCCTGTCTGGGGCCTTCCTTTCACCTCTAGCTGTCAACGAGTCGGTGTGAGAGGCCGAGCCAGAAGACTGAACATCCTCATTCCATCTGTCCTTGCTTGTTTTTCCTTATCAGCTTATTGGCTCACCCTGCATCTTTCCCCACCCAGGGCGTGCACTTGCGTCTATTTCGAAGCAAATCCCAGGTGTCCCATCGTGCAGCCACACGTCCCTTGGTATCCTGGCAGCCTGGGAATCACCAGATCTTCACCCATTAAAAAAATCATAAAATCACAGACTTGTCGACCTCTGGAGGTGACACCGTGACCTGCTCGGTGCTGACTCACTCTGCGGGATGGCTCAGAGTCGCGACCAACAATGAGGCCACTGAAGCCAAATGGCCCCGGTTTCGAATCCCAGCTTCCCCACCACCCCTCCAGCGCGCAGCCTGCCGAGAGGGTCTCAGTTTACTCATCTGTCCAATGGGGGCGATAAAAAACAGTCCTCGCTTCAGAAAGCTGTTGGGAGGTTTGCATGACTTGATACGTGTCAGGTACTTAGATCCATCAGCCGATGGACAGATTAGATTAACGCTACAGCAAGGCCGACTCTTGGAAACATTTCCCCGAGTGAAAGAAGCAGGACACAGAAGCTACATAGTGTTTCACACCATTTGTATGAAATCTCCAGAAGGCACACTCTGTTTATATCAAAAACCACTGACTGATACACTTGTATCTCAAAAGTTATGTGTCATGTGATTGCATTTACATAATGGGACAAAATTCTAGAAATGTAGAACAGATCAGTGGGCACTAGGGGCTCAGAAGGGGGTGAGAGCAGAGAAAATGGAGTGGCTGCACCAGGGTCTTGGGGGGGGTGGTGTCACCCGAAACATTCTGTATCTTGACTATTGCTGTTGGTCTCCTGGTTGTGATACTAGACATTCGATCCTCGTTACTTGTGGATTTCATGCTTATGAGTACAATTATGGAAACCCCCCCAAAGCCAATACTGCTTGCCCTTTTCTCGGTCATTCCCAGAGATGTACAAAGCAACAAAAAAATTTGAGTCGCCTGACGCACACATTCCCAGCTGAGGTTGAATGGGGCTACTCTCTGCCTTCTCCTTGAGGCTGCCACGCTGTAAACAAGTGTCCTTTTCACGGTCCACTTAATGCCACATTTTTCACATTTTTGGGCTTTTTGTTGGTGAGTTTGCTGTTTAAAATAGCCCCCGAACCCAGTGCAGAAGTGCTGTCCAGAGTCCCTAGGCGCGAGAAGGCTGGGATGTGCCTTTAGGGAGAAAATAGGTAAGATTTTTTTTTTTTTAAAGATTTTATCTTTTATTTATTTGACCGAGAAGAAAGAGATCACAGGTAGGCAGAGAGACAGGCAGAGAGAGGGAGAAGCAGGCTCCCCGCTGAGCAGAGAGCCCGATGCGGGGCTCGATTCCAGGACCCTGAGATCATGACCTGAGCTGAAGGCAGAGGCTTTAACCCACTGAGCCACCCAGGCGCCCCAGAAAATAGGTAAGATTTTTACATGCGCCAGAGATGCTTCCTTCAGGTTCAGAGTGTTGTTGGCCTGAGTTCAATGTGAGCGAATCAACAACGGATATTATGTAAGGTGTTTTTAAACAGGAACACACATGAAACGAAGTTACATAGTAATGGTTTCATGAACATGTTGTAACCAGAAGCTGTCAGCACCTAACCCTGTACTTCCTCCCCTCCCCCCACCCCCAGGAATGGTGGTTCAGTATTCGCTAATTCAGCATTTGCGGCAACTTTGTAGAACATCACTCCGCCAATGAAGAGAATCCCTGTACCATAGTTGTTGTTTTTTTTTTTTAAAGATTTTATTTATTTATTTGACACAGAGAGAGAGATAACAAGTAGGCAGAGAGGCAGGCAGAGAGAGGGGGGGAAGCAGGCTCCCCACCAAGCAGAGAGCCTGATGTGGGGCTCGATCCCACGACCCTGAGATCACGACCCCAAGATCACGACCTGGGCCAAAGGCAGAGGCTTTAACCCACTGAACCACCCAGGCGCCCCCCTGTACCATAGTTTTATAACATGTTCCCGCTGGAGGAAACTGGGTAAAAGGCACACACGATCTTTGTCTTATTTCTTAAAACTGCAATATGCATCTATAATTATCTCAGGATTAAAAGTTGAATTAAAAAAAATAGAGGGGTGCCTGGGTGGCTCAGTTGGTTGAGCGACTGCCTTCGGCTCGGGTCATGATCTCGGAGTCCCGGGATCGAGTCCCATATCGGACTCCCGGCTCTGCGGGAAGTCTGCTTCTCCCTCTGACCTTCTCCCCTCTCATTCTCAGTCTCTCGCTCTCTAATAAATAAAATAAAAAAAAATCTTTAAAAAAAAAATAGAGAAGGGCGCCTGGGGGGCTCAGTCGGTTAAGGGTCTGCCTTCCGCTCAGGTCGTGATCCTGGGGGGGGGGGGTCCTGGGATCCAGCCCAGCAGCGAGCTCCCTGCTCCTGCCTCTCCCTCTGCCTCCCCCTCATGCTCTCTCCCTCAAATAAAAAATGAAATTGTTTAAATTTTTTTTTTTTAAATAGAGGAAGCGATGCTCAGCCCCTTGGTGAGCCGGGAGAGTAGGTACTCTTCACCAGGAAGGTACCTGTAAGGTTTTCAGCAGTGAGGGATGTGGTCAGAAAGCTTTCTGAATAAGTGAACCTGGTTCCATATGAAATTATGAAGTAGCCTGTAAGTCTTTGGGTGCGAGCTCAGGAAAAACGATCCAAATGATTCTAATGGCACATTACCAAAAAATATCACAGGACAAAAATATCAGTATTTCGGCGATAAAAAAATAACACAGTGTACCGTACTACTGAAAACAGCTTTTGTTATCGCTAGACCACACACATACTCACATACCCTGATTTTGGAGACTTACTTAGTATTTCAACAAACATTTCCTTAGTACTTATCGTGGCCCTACGCTGTGCTGGGCAGTGCTGGGGACACAGAAGTGACCAAGATACTTCCAGCCCTGTCCTCATGAGGGCTCAGGGTCCAGGGGTGGAGATGGACCCATTCCTGGACAGAGTTGACCCAGACTGAGGCAGGAGGGGGAGAAGGGATCCCAGAAGGCTGGGGGATCCCAGAGTGGGCTCTGGACCTGGCTTGGAGGGAGAAATCAGAGAGGGCTTCCTGGAGGACGGGAATGGGAGCTTAAAAGGATGAATAAACACAAGTCCAAAGGAAGAGGGGGTAAGGCAAGGGTTCCAGGAGAGGAATGCAAATGTGCAAAGGCCAGGAAGAAAAGGGCAAGTGACTACCCTGGGGAAATGACACTATTTCTGTGGCTAGACTATTATGGGAATAATAATGGCAAAGACTTAAAAAAGCATCTATGTCCCAGGCCTTCTAAGCACTTTGCATGAGCTAGCTCATTCACTCCTCAGCCTTCCAGTCGCATCATGCCACGGGGGGCCTGATTTATAGGAGACGCGGGAAGGGCAAATGACTCCGCCAAGGTCACACCACTGTAAGCCGTGGCTCTGTTGGGTAGAAGGAGCTTACCAGAGTGGAAGGAAAGCCCGGAGGCAGAGTCCCAAGTCCTTGAAGGGGAATGACGGAGACAGGAGCCAGAGGCCAGAACCGTGATAAAGAGGCTACACATTATAAGCCTGGGGCTCAACATCCTGACCTTGTGCCTTCCAGGACCTTGCAGCTGACCGATCGGGAGCCACAGGTGCGGAACTAGCGCTCTCCGCTTCCACGTTACCCCAGGGTAACCCCTAGATTCATTATAATACGTTTACCTTGCGGTACGGCCCCGCCCCCTGGAGCGACGCCAAGGGGACAGTTCCGGGACACACCTCTGGGCGGTCAAAATCTCCCCCTCCCAACCTGTGGGAGGTGTTTCCGCAAAGTTACTGGGAGCAGCCTCCGCTGGAGACCACCCCCTGTACGTCCCGGCTCCTCCCAGCCCAGAGAGACCGAATAAAATCCAGTCCCAAAGCAACCTAGGGGCCGATCCCACCTGGTGGCACCTGCCCGCCCTCCCAGCTTGCGAGTGTATTTTCGCCTTAATAAACCGCTTTGTGCGTGCTAGTTTCCTTCCGGCGGAACGAGATCCCCAAGGTAAATCTAGGGAATGCAAGGGCCGAGACCGCCACTCGCACAACGCAGACTTTCACGGTCACGGATGGAATTCGTACCCAGGTGGTCTGACTCTAAGTCTGGCCTTTACGAAGTCCTTCAGAAAGCACAAAGGATGGGGGGAACAAGCAGGGCCGGAGGGGTCAATGGAGTGATGGGGAGTCATAGGCACGAGCTTCGTCCCAAGGCACTGGGGAGCTATAGAAAGCTTGTTTCTCTAAATAAACTTTTATGCAGGTACGTATTCGTTAACTGCTGCTGCGTCACAAATTACCCCCAAATTTAGCAACTTAAAACAACTTTTTTTTTTTTTTTTTTTTGCTGAACGTGGAGCCCAATGCAGGGCTCGAACTCACAACCCTGAAATCAAGACCTGAGCTGATACCAAGAGTCCGAAGCTAAATGGACTGAAGTACCCGGGTGCCCGGAAACCAATAAACGTTTACCTCACATAATTTCTGGGGCTAAGGAATCCAGGAGCGGCCCAGCCAGGCAGTTGCGTCTTAGGGTCGATCTTGGGGCGGTAGTCGGGCTATTTGCTGGGACCTCCGTTTGAAGACTCTGCTGGGTCTGGAGCGTCGGCTTCGAAGTTCACCCAGGTGATTAGGGGTAGGAGCCCTCGGTTCCTCCGTGGCTGTTGGCTGGGCCTCTGGCTGATCCTTTCCTGAGGATGCTCATGAGACGTGTCCATTTAATCAAACAAGGAGGCTACTAGGCTGGAGGGGCTCTAAGACCTTAGCCGCCTGGACAAGCCAACAACCCAAACCTAAGCCTCAAGTTCTGGACCGGGAACCTAAGGACAACCAATCACAACCAGCCTTTCCAAATAAGGCGCAGCTACGGCCAATCAAATAATTTCCTTGCTTTGCTTCCGGGTCTTCTCTACAAAATCTTTCTCTGGCTTCAGGCCCTGAAGAGGGTGCCTAACCCCTTGTAGCTGGGCGCTCCCCGATTGGCATCGGTTTTTTTGCTCAGATAAACCTTTAAATTGTTTGATATGCTTCCGTTTGTCTTTTAACACGCGGCTGCTGGATTCGTCCAGATTCAGGGATGAGGGAGAGGGGGAGAACCCAAGGTGGAAAGCGAGATCTTTTTATAACCCAATCTCAGAAGCGATGTTCCTTTAGTTCTGGTATATTCTACTCCTTTCAGGTGACTTCCTGAGTCCAGCCCACGCTCAAAGCTGCCCCTACCCACCCCCAGGGTGGGGTATTGTAGTCTAGTAGAAATATATTTGGGAGGTGCCTGGTTGGCTCAGTCAGCAGAGCATGTGGTTCTTGATCTCGGGATCCTGCGTTAAGCTCCATGTTGGGTGTAGAGATTGCTTAAATAAAAATCATATATATGTGGTGTTAGTCTCCTTTCCTGGCACAGGCTCCTAAAACCCTTGGGATTTTCTGAGAGATAGGGGCGTTCTTTGCTTTTCATAAGGAGCCCCTCTGGATCGCCCCTGAGTTTGTGCTAATGGGGTGACTTAGTGTGGGGTCTCTACATAGCCTCGGGATAGAGCTGGTCACCAGAAAGGGAGTGATTAGAGGGCTGGAACTTTCAGCCCCACTTCCCATCTCCGGGGAGCATGTGTATGAGTGTGTGTGTTGGGGGGAAACTGCTGGAGACTAAAACTCTTTAAGAATCATTTTTTTCTGGGCGCCTGGGTGGCCCAGTGGGTTAGGGCCTCTGCCTTCGGCTCAGGTCATGATCCCAGGGTCCTGGGATGGAGCCCCGCATCCGGCTTTCTGCTCAGCAGGGAGCCTGCTTCCTCCTCTCTCTCTGCCTGCCTCTCTGCCTGCTTGTGATCTCTCTCTCTGTGTCAAATAAAATCTTTTAAAAAAAAGAACGATTTTTTCTTTCCCCAGTTTACTTTCCCATTTTTTCTTTCTCTTCTCTCTCTCTTCTTTCTTTCCCTCCCTTCCTTTCTTCCTGAGATTTTATCTTTAAGGAATCTCTACATCCCACCTGGGGCTTGAACTCACGACCCGGAGATCTAGAGTTGCACCCTCCAAGGACTGAGCCAGCCAGGTGCCTCATTTCCCGTTTTAACTTAAGCGAATTTAAACCAGGTAGTTTTCCCTTTTTACTTTTATTATTATTATTATTATTTTTGAAGTAGGCTCCATGCCCAATATGAGGCTTGAACTCATGACTCTGAGATCCAGAGTCCCGTGTGCTGCCTGACTGAGCCGGCCAGGCGCTCCAGCTTTCCCTTTTTAATCACAAATAACATACTTGAAAATTTCATACTGAGGATTTGGAAAAAGAAAGCCTCCAGTAATCTCATGACTAAAATTATGAATTCGTTTTCATTGTCTAGAAGAAATGCGTAATTTCAATATTAGTGGAGCACTGTGTGGAGTTTAAAATAGTAACAAAGTTGGAGCAGCGGGCTGGCTCAGTCACAACGCCTGACTCTTGATCTCGGGGTTGTGGGTTCGAGCCCCAACTTGGGTGTGGCGATTACTTAAGAAATAAAAACTCTAGGGGTGCCAGGGTGGCTCAGTGAGTTAAAACCTCTGACTTCAGCTCAGGTCATGATCTCGGGGTCCTGGGATCGAGCCCCACATCGGGCTTTCTGCTCAGCAGGGAGCCTGCTTCCCCCTTTCTCTCTGCCTGCCTCTCTGCGTACTTGTGATCTCTCTCTCTGTCAGATAAATAAATAAAATCTTAGGGAAAAAAAACAGTTATGAGGTTTGGGTTATTTTTAGCTGAAATTTTAATCGTTCCTTCTTTAATTGTTCCTTTGTTATGGATCTGTAGGCGTATCTTCTGAAAAATTTCTAATTTGTTTGCAACCTGGCCTGAGGCTGCCCTTGAAGGTTAATTTAAGTTTTGTAGGCTTCTCTTTCCCAAGGGGCAAGGGGGTTTTGCCACTCACTTCGTTTCCCAGCAACAATGTGGGGCTCGATCCCAGGACCCTGAGATCATGACCTGAGGTGAAGGCAGAGGCTTTAACCCACTGAGCCACCCAGGCGCCCCTATGTATATAAAGTTCAGCAGTTAAGGGTCCAACATGACGTCTGGAGTCCATAGCCTGGGTTCCAATCCCAACTCTGCCCCTTAATATCCTGTGGCTTTGGGCAGGTGCCTGAACTACTCTGTGACTCAGTTTCCCCATCTGTAAAATGGGGATGATTACAGTCCCACATCATTGCGTTGTTATGGGGATTACATGCTTCCAAGAGGGCCTGGCATGTAGCTTAATAAACCAATACAGGGACACCTGATGGGCTCAGTGTGTGGAATGGGTGACTATTGATCTCAGAGTTGTAGGTTTGAGCCTCACATTGGGTGTGGAGATTACTTAAAAT
>CM052803.1:6454453-6478755 GCA_028533885.1 Nasua narica
CTTCCTGGCCTGATACCCCCATCCCACTCACGGCTTCTCCTCTGGCTCCTTCGGTAATTCACCATGAAACCTCGTGCCTCAGTTTCCTTGTCTGTACCAAGAGCGGATGGGACCCAGTGGTCTCTGACGCGCCCTCCAGGGTTGTGTCCTTAAGTGTAACTTGAGCCCCGGGTGGCAATGCCTTCCCCTGCCCTTCCCGCGCCACTCAAGGGCTCCCCTTGCCTCAGACGGCCGGGCGGGAGTGGCAATTTCTCCAGACTCACAGCGCCCTGGTCCTTGAGAAGTGACGCCCACATGGTCCCCCTGAGCAGCCCGTGTGATCTTTTACTCCCTGAACCCGCTCCTGACAAGGCCGGGTACCTTCAGAGCCCCACCCTCCTCCCCCCTCCCCCCTCCCCCCTGTGTGGCCAGGAAAGTTAATAATCACGGTAATACCCACTCCCCATATACTCATTTCTTATTTTTTATTATTTTTAAGTTTTTTTAAAAAAATTATTGATTGATTGATTATTTGAGAGAGAGAGAGAGAGCACAAGCTGAGGCAAAGAAAGGGAGAGAGAAGCAGGCTTCCTATGGAGCCGGCAGCCAGCTGATGCGGGGCTCGATCCCAGGACCTGGAGATCATGACCTGAACCCAAGGCAGATGCTTAACCGACTGAGCCCCCAGGCACCCCAACTCATCGCTTATTATGTTGCCAAGGCCTCTGCCTTGCAGGGGCTTCTGACCCGAGGTTTTATTTAATTCTCTTGCCACCTGGGGGTGAGAGTAAAAGGTCAACTAAGGAAAGGGAGGGCCCATCTCTCTGCTCCTACTTCCCAACACCCTTGACCATTATCCTATCCCGACTCCCTAGATGCATCAAATGTCCTTCTACCCAGGTCCCCCCAGGCCCTAGGCAGCTGTGGGGCCCCCGGGGGCAGGGCTTGGAGTGGTGGCGGGGAGGGGTTGGGGGAGCTGCCCTGGAAATGGCTCCCAGGATCTTGGGGAGAGGCGGGGAGGGCAGCGCCTGACACCCCTGCTCGGGGCTTCAAGGCCCAGAAACCTGAGTTACTCTTGTACTACAAGCCACAGGCGGGGCCTGACGGGCTGGCAGCCGGGGGAGGCGGGCCTGAGCAGCTCAGACGAGCCAGCCCCTAAATAAATAATCAGAAAGGTAGGAAGGGAAGGTCTGGGCCCTTCTCCAAGGCCCCAGGCTGCAGCTTCCCAGCCAGACCAGAATGCCTGAAGCCCCCCGGGGTCTATTTGGCTCTGACATACCCAAGCGTCCAGCATCCTCCTCTCCTTCCTGTTCTGGAAGGAATCAACCTACATTCCCAGAGTCCCTACTGGGGGCCACGTACAAGGCGATGCTGGGGACTCGGCGGGGGTCAAGACGGCCCCCACTCCCAGCCAGATGAAGGGGACAGATTCATCCCCAGATTGCGACCAGAGAAGCCTGGGGGTCTGGAGGACTCAGGCGATCCCTGAGTCGGAATCTGAAAATGTGGGCTAAGAGAGGGTTGTGTGAGAAAAAGACGGGGGGGGGGGGGCGGGGGGGGGGAAGGACCGCAAAGGTCAGGAGGGAGCAGACCGGGTAGGGCTCCGCAGACCAGCGTCTTCTAAAGGGTTTTGAATTTAAGAAACTCGAAGGGCGACAGAAGGCAGATTTTATTTGCAGCCCAGCATGTGTATGAATAGGTGTACACACGCGGATAAAGCAAAAAGCCACGAAACAATAATCACTTATGCACTATGGAGGGTGGGAGAAGCAGGCCCCCCAGAGGCTTGGTACCAGGACCCCGGGATCATGAACTGAGCCGAGGACAGACGCTTCACCGACTGAGCTACCCAGTTGCCCCTAAATGCATGATTTCTTTTTTTTTTCCCCTGAAGATCATATTTATACTTATTTTTAAGTAGGCTCCATCCAGCATGGAGCCCAATGCGGAACTCGAACTCACGACCCTGCGATCAAGAGCCTGAGCTGGTACTCCTCCCGCTGAGCCAGCCAGCCGCCCCTCCAGCTTCATTTCTCAGCACTTTCCGCTTTGAATTTTCCACTGTAACTAAACGCAACTACTCTTGGTTTCATAAACTCCTTACCTCAAGGTCGGTGTCCTTCCTGTGTCCTTTATACCAGGCCCCCCCTTTTCCTTTGCTAGTTAGTCCCGACATCCTTTGAAATTCAGCTCAGATGCCCCCTCCTCCGGGAAAGCTCCCCTGATTTCGCTTCCCAGACTAGGCTTCTCACCTGGGCTCCTCCATCCCCACACTTCTTTCTCACTTAGGGGTTGTTACTGTCTGTCTCCCCCACTGGACTATAAGCCCAGGAGGACAGGAGCTACGCCTGTCTCAGTCACTGCCGGGACCCTACTACCCCTCGGTACACGGCTGGGCACCCAGTAGGCGCTCAGAAAAAAGTTTGAGGAACACATGAATGCAAATCTGAGGGAGGAGCAGAGGCTGTGTCCTCTGGGAGCTCCTGATCACAGGTCTGATGGAGAAGGCTTGATGCCCTGAAGTTAACTCAATCTCACCCGGCGTCCAATGCCCGGTCCTCCCATGGAGGACGCCATTCCAAACAGTACCCATTTCACAGATGGCAAGGTGATTTCCAGAGGGTTGTCCGTGCTCTTTGCTGTCCAGATTCCACACTACTCAGCCCAGCCCCCTCCTGGCCCCTCTCACCTCCTTTCCAGAGCCCTAAACCTTTTCTTTTCCAACGATGAAATTCGAATCTGGGTAGGAGGTTTGGCTGAGCAGGAGGAAGGCCGGCTGAGACCAGTTGGTATACTTTCCTCCTCTCGCTGGAGGACGGAAGGGGGTGGGACGCTCCTGGCCAATCCTGGACCGGACCCTCCAGCCTTCCCCTCTTGGCCCAGACCCACCCCATGCTTCTCGAAAGTTCTGGGACTCCGGGCTCCCCTGAGTCCCGGAGACTCCTCCTTCCAACTTGCCTCCCCATCTGGCACCCTTGCACTTGAAATGTGAGAGCGGCGGCTATGTGAAGGCTGCCCTAGGCCCGTGTTGCCCAACAAGCCTGGGCCACTTCTCCACACCCAGGGCCCTGATTCCGGGGGAGGGCTGCCAGAAGCTTCCCTGCCCCCAGCCTGGCCACCTGCTGGCAAGGCACCTGAAACCCAGCTGTCGGGTCCCACCAGCTGCCTCTCAAGGCTCCTTTGGCCCGGGGGCCCCAAGGCGTGAACACTTCTGGGGGAGATGGGGTGGAGGGGGGGAAGCCGGGGGGGGGGGGGACGGGGGGGGAGGGGAAGAGCACCAGCCTGTGAGTCTGTGAGTCTTTTTCACTTTCACCTTAGATAAAATGTTGATTTCAAGAAGTCATCGTGGCTTAAAATACTGTGAGGCTGCAGTTTGCCAGCTACCAACCAAAGCACTTTATACCCCTGAACTTGGTGAGCCCAGACGCCTATTGTGTCTGCCTCACAGCTGAGCAAACCACGGGGCTCCGGGCTCAGGGCTTTCACGGAACCTCAAAGCCATGCTTTTCTTTCTGAAAGCCACCACTTGGAGCACCTCCTGTGAATTCTTTTTTTTTTTTTAATTGAAGGTTTTATTTATATGTTTGTTTGCTTATTTATTTATTCTTTTCTTTCTTCTTATTTTTTAAAAAATTTTATTTATTTATTTGACAGAGAGAGAGAGATCACAAGTAGACAGAGAGGCAGGCAGAAAGAGAGGAGGAAGCAGGCTCCCCGCTGAGCAGAGAACCCGATGTGGGGCTCGATCCTAGGACCCTGAGATCTGAGATCGTGACCTGAGCCAAAGGCAGAGGCTTTAACCCACTGAGCCACCCAGGCGCCACTCTTTCTTCTTATTATTTATTTGTTTTTCCTCACAGGTGGTGGAGTGCCCTGTCCTAGTTCCCTCCTCCTGTACCTTGTATGTTCCCCTTTAACAATATATATATATATGTATATATACTTAGAATTTATTTATTTATTTGACAGAGAGAGAGATCACAAGCAGGTAGAGAGTCAGGCAGAGAGAGGGGGGGAAGCAGGCTCCCAACTGAGCAGAGATCCTGACGTAGGGCTCAATCCCAGGACCCTGACACCACGACCCGAGCCGAAGGCAAAGTCCCCAACCCACTGAGCCACTCAGGTGCCCCAACAATATTTCTTGACACCCAATTTATTACTAAGACCTGCCCTCCACCCGGTTCCTCATCTGTCTCATTCTATTGGACGTCTCTCTGTGTTGTGTTCCATGGATGTGGGTTGTTGACTGATTGAAGGAAGGAATTACTGGATAGACAGACGCCCAGCTGATGAGTTTGGACTTTATGCCAAGGGAAGCCACTCAGAGGGTGGGGTGACCTGGTTAGATCCATGCTCAGGCACACTCTGGGCTCTTCTCAGCTCTGGGGCTTTGCACAGATGGGTCCCTTTGCCTGGAATACTCTCTCCCTGGGTTTGGTGCAACTCTTTGCTATCCCAGCTGGGATGTCCCCTCTGCCAGGAAGCCCTCCCTGACCAGCACGTTGGGTCAAGCTTCCCTTCTGGGCTCCCCACCCCTGCCCTGCTCTCTCTGTGTCATCCCTTTCTGAGGATGGGTGGTCTCCCTCATTGTGAGTCCCCAGAGGACAGGGCCAGGAAGGTATTGGACCCTGGCAACACCCACCACGGGGCCAAACACTGAGTTCAGAATAGATTACGGTCCCTTGAAAGAAATGCCTTGGTTTGGGAAGGAGCCAACTGCAGGGGTAGATGCGGGATCTGATAGGGGTGGAGGGCACAGGCTGGGGTCGGAGACACCTGAGTGTGAATTCCCCACCCAGGTGGGGGGTTCGTGTCCCCGGCCACTTCCAAATCAGTAAAGGCAGAGTGTGAGGTCTCAAGGATTAGTGGAGATAAGATAACATCTTGACAGCATTTCAGACAAGGTGGAAGCCTCTTCCTTGGCGCCTCAGGGCTTTGCACCTGTCCTTCCTTTACCTTAGAATGTTCTTTGCATACTGAAGGCTCCTTCTTGTCATGCAGGTCCCGTTGCAAATGTTGCCGCCCAGGAGTGGCCCATCCTGACCACTCCCTCTCTCTGCCATACAATGTTTCTTCTTTTTCCAGAACTTATTCTCTGGTAGGCGAAGGTTATTTCCCTGTCTCCTCTCACTAGAATGCTGGCAAACAGTTGGGCTTCCTTCCTGCCTGCCTTCCTGTCTTCCTTCCTTCTTTCCTTCTTTTCTTTCTTTTTCCTCCCCCCCACCCTCCACCAGGGCTGACTCCCTGAGGAAGGGCTCAAGGAATATTTGTAGAACAAATTAAGTGCTCAGGAACTTGTCCCTCACGTTTTGTATCGAGGGTCACTGGGTACACGCTCAAATTTATGCTCATGTCGGCTCCGGGACAAATGAGAAAACCGATATTCAGCAGTAAGTGGTGGAGTCCGGATTCGAACCCATGTTGATGTAGCTTTAGTGCCCACACTCTCTAGCACACAACCATGTGCAGGAGAGCTGGGTGGGAGTTTGTTAAATGAATACCGACTTCAGCCTATGAGGGTGAGATGGGGGCGGGGGCTTCCTGAAGTAGTCGAGGATGGGAGGACTTGGGAGGGGACAGCATCTGAGAGACACCTTCCGGCGGGCCTGGGAGGCCCATCTTCAGAGCCTGCGCAGACCTCAGCTCACCTGGCGTCAGCACCTGAGATCTTCCAGGACGCCACCGAAAGTTCTCTAAGCTCCTTCCCAAGTGCCTGTGGGGCTGGGGCTGCTGGTGACCAGGATGGAGAGCTCACTACCAGAGCCCGGGAGCCCCCAGAGCTGCTTCGAGCCCAAACCGTGTTCTCCGACAATAATCACAGCAATTACAGGAACCTTATAAAGGGCTGACCTGTGCCCTGTCTAAACGCTTTAAACATATGCTCTCAAATCCTCCCAGCACCCAAGGAGGTGGGATCTACTCTTCTTCCCATTTTACAGGTGTGGAGACCGAGGCTCACAGAGGCTGTGACTTGCCCCAGGCCCCGACAGCTGCCGTGGGAGGAAACTTCTGAGGTTATCGCTGTCTACAGTCTTTGAGCAAATGTCAGTGTCCGAAATGTCCTCAGAGAACAGGACAGCTGGGGAAGGAATTAGGATCTCTCTTTTTTTTTCTGTTTTTTTTTTTTTTAAGATTTTATTTATTTATTTATTAGGAAAGAGAGAGAGTGAGAGAGCGCGTGAGAGGAGAGAAGGTCAGAGTGAGAAGCGGACTCCCCATGGAGCTGGGAGCCCGATGTGGGACTCGATCCCGGAACTCCGGGATCATGACCTGAGCCGAAGGCAGTCGCTCAACCAACTGCGCCACCCAGGCGCCCTTTTTTTCTGTTTTTAAGATTTATTTATTTTAGAGAGAGGGAGAGCGAGCACGAGCGGGAGGACCAGAGGGAGAGAGAATCTCGAGCAGACCCCACACTGAGTGTAGAGCCCAAGGAGGGGTTCAATCTTGTGACCCCGAGATCATGACCTGAGTGGAAACCAAGAGTCCGATGCTCAACCGAACCAACCAGGCGCCGCAAGGAATTAGGATTTCAACACCGCCGGGAGGAGTAGAGAATGGTGACTGATTCACTGGAAATGACTCTAAACGACCAAGAAGGAATTTAGGCAGGCGACCCAATAGGAAGGGTTAGGAAGTTGGGAGGCAGGCATGCAATTGCCAGCTTCGTCAGGTTTGGCCTCGAGGCACGTGACTTCCTCTGGCCCTGAGCCCCAGTTTTGCGCATCCGAAGAATGGGGATAGTAGTGGGACCCACCTCACAAGCAGTTGTGAAGATTCCCGTGAAATCGGGCCTATCCATTTGTCAGAATCAGCAAACGGTGCTTACAATCTGTGCATTTCATTGCATGTGCGTCTCACCTTAAGAGGAAAAAACGGGGGGGGGGGGGCGCTTGGGTGGTTCTGTGCACCAAGCGACAGACTCTTGATCTCAGCTCAGGTCTCGATCTCAGAGTCCTGACTTCAAGTCCTGCATTGGACTCCATGCTGGGCGCGGCCCCTACTTTAAAACAATACCAATGGGGAAATACTTGGTGAAAGCATTGGCAAAATCATTAGCACATTGTCAGACTGAATTCTAATTTTTAACTTGGTGAATTGTGAATTACATACCCAGGGGTAAATGGATTACAATCCTAATCCATGAACTGCCGTTATCGATGTGTCCAGTTCTGAACCGGAAACATTTCTTTTTTTTTTAAATTGTTTTTATTATTTATTTATTTAAAAAATATTTTATTTGTTTGTTTGAGAGAGAGCGCGAGTGAGCAAGGATGAGCTAGGCGAGGGGCAGAGGGAGAAGCAGGTTCTCCACTGAGCAGGGAGCCCCATGCAGGCTGGATCCTGGAACTCCGGGATCATGACCTGAGCCAAAGGCAGATGCTTAACCCACTGAGCCACCCAGGCATCCCCTCCCCCCAATTTTTTTTCAGATTTTATTTTATTTTTAATTTTTTATTAACATATAATGTATTATTTGCCCCAGGGTACATGTCTGTGAATCATCAGGCTTACACATTTCACAGCATTTGCCGTAGCACATACCCTCCCCAATGTTCAGATTTTATTTTTAAGTAATTTCTACAACCATCCTACAACCCTGACATCAAGAGTCGCTCGCTCCACCGACTGAGCCAGCCAGGCGCTCCTGGAACGTTTATTATTTTTTTTATTAGCATTACAAAATAACTCCATCTAACTTAAATCTTACACCAATTATGTGTGGGATGAGCTTTAATACTCTGCATTTTACATTCAAAGAATCTGAGTTCCGAGAGGCGACAAAAGACCGAACTCAGACTGAAGGCGTTGCAGGCTGGGTTCTGAACCACTTGCGGCTTACTTGCACTTTCTAGAGACCCTCAAGCCCGAGAACCGTTGCAGGTTAACGGCCCCCACCAAAGTCCGGATTCATTTGGCGGGAAAAAAGTTTCCCCTCAACGCCCCGCCCCCGGCCGGGCCCCGTCCCCGCCCCCTACGGTGACCCCGCCCCTGGATGTAGCTAGACTTGGTTAGTCGGCCTTCTATGGGTGACTTGGCCAGACTCTGGCCTCAGCCCCACCTCTCGCTCGCAGGAGGGCTCCGAACGCGCCCTAGCCAATCGGCGCCCGCGATTCGCTCCCCGCCTTCTCAAGCCTCGCCCCTGCCCTTAATCCTGGAAGCTTCCGCCCCGTGGGCTCAGAGCCACGCGGCGAGCCCGCGAGCTTCCATCGGGGACCGTCTTCGTTACCTCGCAGGGACTCGGACCGCCGCCTTCCTCACCCAGGGGCCTGGATCTCCCCTCCCGGACTCTGAAGCCTCGCTCCCCTCTTCCCGGAGCTCTGTCTCTGGCCTCCTCGATTCAGGCTCCCCAGCCTCGGTTTCCAGGACCCCGGCACCCCGGATCCCTGCCTCCCGGATCTGCGCTACCAGGACCTGGCCTCTTGAGGACTCCGCCGCTTGGACGCCTTCAGCCTTCCAGAGCTAAGGCCCTCAGGTCTCAGCCTGATAAACCCCTGTATTCCCATCCCTAGGGCCGAAGAACCTCAGTGCTCCAAGATTTCCGGCGCCAGACACAACCTGGGAGAGAAGAGCCTCAGCGCCCAGCTTGGGGATCTCAGGCACTCCAGGAACCGAGGCGCTGTGAATTCCCAACTCCGGGGAACCTTCCAAAGTTCCAGCCTCCAAGGCTGTGTTATAAAACTTCTCGGTTCTAAGGAACGTTTGCGTCCCAGGAAGGAGTCCCAAGCGCGCCCAGCTTCCAGGCGCTAAGGAACTCCGGGCGTTCATCATGGTGGCTGATCCGCCTCGGGAAGACCCCAAGCAGTTTGCGGCGGCTGAGCCCACCGCGAACGGTTCCCCGACGTTGGTCCCCATAGAGGGGACGGACGCTACAGAAGGCGGATGCTGCGGTTCCCGGGACCGGGTGCGCCGCTGCCTTCGCGCCAACCTGCTGGTGCTGCTGACCGTGGTGGCCGTGGTGGCAGGCGTGGCGCTGGGTCTGGGGGTCTCGGGGGCCGGCGGCGCGCAAGCTCTGGGCCCCGAGCGCCTGGCGGCCTTCGCCTTCCCCGGCGAGCTGCTGCTGCGCCTGCTAAAGATGATCATCCTGCCGCTGGTGGTGTGCAGCCTGATCGGCGGCGCTGCCAGCCTGGACTCGAGCGCTCTCGGCCGTCTGGGCGCCTGGGCGCTGCTCTTTTTCCTGGCCACCACGCTGCTGGCGTCCGCGCTCGGCGTGGGCTTGGCGCTGGCTCTGCGGCCGGGCGCCGCCTTCGCCGCCATCAACGCCTCGGTCGGGACCGCGGGCGCTGTGGAAGAGGCTCCCAGCAAGGAAGTCCTTGATTCGTTCCTGGATCTCGTGAGGTCAGATCCCGCCCGCCAGGTGGATGGGGGTTGGGCGGGGGGGGGGAAGGGGGGGTGCCCCAGCCACGTGGGGAGGGGACACGTGAACAGGAGAGGGCATCCCCGGGGCCGGAGGAAGACAGGACGGGATGCGGAGGGGGGGGGTGATGGTGGGTGGCCCTGGGAGGGTTAGGGTACAGCAGGTGAGGACAGACCCCTGGGGAGGGAGGCTTCTAATGTGGGCACCTGGAGACGTAAGCCGGGACCCTACAAGAAGGTTGATAAGCAACGAAGTCTTAGAGAGGGAAGAAGGAGTAATGCTTGGGGAGGGAGGGGACATCAGAAGATCTCCGGGGAGGGGGACTTGGAAGGGGATTTGGGGGCTCCTAAGGGCCTCAGGATGGAGCTTCTGGATCAAGATTTGAGCCCAGGATCACAGGGCCTGTAGCCCCTGGGAAAGGAGTCCGTGGAGGACCCTGAGGAGATGTGAATGATCTCCAGCCCCAGGGCTCCCCACACTACGTGTCACCCGGACATAACCAGGTTCTGTTCTCAGCCTCCCTTCCCCGCCCAGTTCAACTGGGCCTTGGCAGCTTCCCTTTTATATGCATGTTCCTGCTAAACCCTGTCGCCTCCGAGGACTTTCCATTCCATTTCCTCCTGTCTGGAGAGCTTGTCTGGGCTTTCCCAACACCCGCCCCCCCCCAAATCCATGCACGGCTGCACGGAAGGGGGCAGTTAGCGAGCCCACTCTTTGCCTTCTGATCTCTGCTCCCCACCCGAGAATGACTCTCCCCGTTTTGAGGAGGGCAGACCCCTGGGTTGCCTTTGGGCCCTGCTGATTCAGGGTCTCCAGGCTGGTTGGGGGACTTCCTGGAAGTGGCAGGAGGAAAAGATGAGTCACGGAACTGGGTTCTCCCAGCCGCTTGGGGGATCGGTGCCTAGAAGCATTCAGTGGGCGGCTGCCTCCTGGCTGGGGGAGATTAGCAGGGTCCTGACCCAGCCCTGCGGGGGCCTGGGTGGGTACAGGCCTTCAGGCCAATGGGCACGCCCACTCGGAGGCTGTTGAAATGCCCAGGCTGCTGCCCCCGTGTGTCAAAATAGAAAGAACTGGCCCTTGGCCAGCTCCTGGGAGACTTTGCTGGAACATCTCAAGAGCCGCACGACTTTATAGCCAGTTGGCACACAGCTGGACACAGACGCTGGGCCACAGCTGCGGCCTCTCACGCTGACACATGGCCTTACACCAGTTGTCACACATGTCCTCAGGCACACGGAGGCTACTAGCTTCCTTCCACGCAGCCGCTCATGGATGTCACTGACTTCACCAATACGTCCCATTGCCTGGACATGCGCGCTCCAGAGCCCCTGCAGACCGACGCCGTCCCGCAGATCTGAACACTAACCTGCACCCCGCCCCCCACTGGATCCCAAAACTTGAGAAATATCATTAGTGAGGGAGAGGACACCAGAAAGCCGGAGGAGGGGGAGGCGGCTGCCTGGGTTCAAATCTCAGCTTAGCCACTTCCTAGCCAAGGCGAGTTTCTTTCCCTTTCTGTGCCTTGGTTCCCTCTTCTATAAAATGGGGGATCAGAGGGCTGTCGTGAGGATCAAGTGAGTGGATTTAGGGGCATCTGAGCGGCTCAGTCAGTGAAGCATCCGACTCTTGATCTCAGCTCAGGTCTCCAGGGTTGCGAGTTCAAGCCCCGAGTTGGGCTCCACGCCGGGCGGGGAGCCTACTTATTTATTTTTTTTAAACGGATTTTATTTATTTGAGAGGGAGACAGAGTGAGAAAGAGAGAGAGAGCGAGAGCGCACAAACAGGGTGAGGGGCAGAGGGAGAAGCAGACTCCCTGCTGAGCAGGGAGCCCGATGCGGGACTCGATCCCGGGACTCCAGGATCATGACCCCCCAGCCGAAGGCAGACGGGCAGACGTGTTTAACCAGACTGAGCCGTTCAGGTGCCCCCACGGGGAGCCTACTTTAAAAAATAAAATAAATGAGTGGATTTATGTCAAGCACTGCAGGGACTATAGTAGACACATTTGCTGGAATTTTCGTCCTACTCCGAGACACAAGAGGCTGTTGTTTCACTCCCTGACGCGCTCGCTGGGGTTTACTGCACACCGCTGCCCAGACATTCACGACACACACAGTCATCCCTTGTCACTCTTTCTCGTCACTCTCTCTCGCTAACCTCCTTGCAACACACACAGATCTTCCCCATACCTTGTCGCCCACTCAACCCGGGCCCCCCAAGACCCGAGCCTTGAGGGAGGAAGTGGCTGATGCAAGCCACGCAAGGTATTAAGTTAGCTGCTTCGGGTGGAGCTGAGGCCCGGAGTGACCCTGCCCCAGCCTGCCCTGGGAAGCCAGCATTCCTCACCTCCAGGGAGTCCCTCGGGGCTGGTCCAGGCTAGCAGGCCAGCCTGCGGGGGCCCTCGGAGGCCAGCTCAGACTTCCCACCCACTGGACGAGTGTGCGGGCCAGGGCCCAGCTCTGCCTGACCACATCGGGCCCGAGGCATGGGTGGGGACCACATCTGGGTGCCCACGGGGCCTCCAAGGTTCTTCCCATCCCAAGAGGCCAAGGCAGCCCCTCAGACACCCGCCCCCCCAAGCTCCTCCCGGGGTATTTAATAACGTGCCCCCTTCCATGTCTGTTTCTGCAGAAATATCTTCCCCTCCAACCTGGTGTCCGCGGCCTTCCGCTCAGTGAGTCCTTGGGGCCATGTCCCGAGGGGTGTGGGGCGGGCAGGGAGGGAGACAGCCGGCTGTAGCCCCTGGGTGCCTGATTTGGGTGCTGCCTGGAAATGCACGTGCGCCCACGTATTGACGAATGCTCTTGGAGGGTTCTTGGATGGCCTGTGAAACCCATCCATGCCCCTCATCGAGGAAGGAGAATATGGGTTCTGAGCCCCTTTGAGATTCTAATTCTAGCAGTGTGACCCTGGGGAAGTGCCTTTTCCTCTCTGAGCCTTGGTTTCCGCCTCTGGAAAATGGGCACATGGTAGGAAAATGCCACCTCAGTGGGGTTGCTGGTAGGATGCAAGGAGATCACGTTAAGCGGGTGCTTAGGGCCGGCTTTGAGCACTGTTAGCCCCAGGACGGGGTGGGCGAGCCTCCTTGGTGTTGATATTGACTCTTGCCCCCCCCCCCCCGCAGTATAGTACCACCTATGAAAACCGATGGGTCAACGGAACCAAAGTGAAGGTGAGAGAAGGGGACCCCTCCCTCAGCCCATTGGTGGGGTTTTTCTATTTTGTTCCCACCCCAGCCTTTGTTTGCCCCCCCCCCCCCACCGGGGTCTTCTGACACTTGGTAGTATTTGTTTTATACTCTGTTGCCGCTGCCCAAGTTCTGTTTTTTTCTGGTCTCTCCATTTTTGCCCCCTTCTTCTCCCTCCCTGGTGCAGGCCTCTCTTCTGCCCCCACCCCACCATGGCCCCCCTCTCCGGTCTGCCCCCGGCTCCCCACTCCCACCTACCCTCAGCCTGGCATAAAGCAGTCTTTTCCCAAAGCACAAACCAGACCCTGTCTGTCCCCTACCCAGAGCCCCTTTCTGCTCCCTAGTGCCCTCGGAAGAAAGCCCAGGTCCCTCGCCACAGCCCATGAGACCCTATGAGATCAGGCTTCTGCCCAGCCACCCACCCAGCCTCATGCTTTGACTCTGGCCGGCCTACCCCAGCCCCAGTGGATTTCCTTCTATTCTTTGAATGCCCAAGGTGCTCTCATTTCCAGACTGCTGCACATCGTTTCCCCTCTCCAGAACCTTCTACCACCTCTCTTTACCTGCTTAATCCTCCTGTGGTCCAGATCTCAGCCCCTTCCTCCACGAAGCCCTCCCTGATTCCCCCACCACACCACCTACCAAGCGGCATCCCCTCTTAGTTCCAATACTCGCCTGGGTTTCCCCTCTTCCCCAATCAACTCTGGGTGGTCCCTGGTGACAGGTCTATTTCTCCTGGCCCTGGACTGTGAGCCTTGGGAGGAAGGGACAAATGAGCTCCAAGAGCTGTTTCGTCCGTGTTGGGTCCCAGCAGGGCCCAGGACGGGCCCTTAGTGACCGTGCAGGTTGACTGTGCAACCTCCTCCCAGCCCAACCTGTTCCTTTCCCCAAGGTGCCCGCTGGCAGCGAGGTGGAGAGTATGAACATCCTGGGTCTGGTGGTCTTTGCCATTGTCTTCGGCGTGGCCCTGCGGAAGCTGGGACCCGAGGGGGAGCTCCTCATCCGCTTCTTCAACTCCTTTAACGACGCCACCATGGTGCTGGTCTCCTGGATCATGTGGTAGGTGGTGGGGGAGGGTCGGGAGGGGCGTGGGATGGGGCCGCCCTCCCATCTGTCTGCCCCTTGGAGCGTCGCCCATCCCCTGGCTGTGTGACTTTGGGCGAGTGACCTACCCCGTCTGTGCCTCGCTGTCTTCATTCTAAGACGATAGTGCTGTATTCCCTGGGAGCTAAGACTGATGCCCGCACCTTCTGGATCCTCCTGGAAGGGGACGAAAAACCAGCCAGGCTCTGGCCACAGCTTAGCCAATGCGGCTCCGTGGCAGAGATTTGAATGGGATCCAATGTCCGCGTTACCATGAAAATGAAATGAGGACTAGGAGGTGTAGGTCAAGCACTTATAAAGTGTTTTAAATCCCCGGCACCTCCTGAGCTGCTCTTGGCTATGATCATTATCATTATGACTTCCCACCTGTGTGTCCTATCACAAGTGACGTAACCACGTTCTGCCTCGGTTTCCCCATCTGGAAAATGGGACTGACAGTACCAGGCACAAATGAGTGTAAACTTCTTGGGGCACCGCCTGACCGATAGCATGCCTACAATAAAGAGTATCAGCTAATGTTTATCGAACATGTCCTTGTATAACTTCTGGGCACATCCCACTGGCCAGAACTTGGACATTGGGCCAAACCTACCTGTACCAGCTTTGAATCATTTACTGTGTACAAAGAGCTTTCAAGGCCCTTCCCATGGCACCCCATTTCCCCAACATTCCAAGGGGCTAGCAGCCTTAATGTCCCTGTTTTACAAACCTATTAGATTTAAAAAAAATTTTTTTTTAAGATTTTATCTATTCGAGGGCGCCTGGGTAGCTCAATGGGTTAAAGCCTCTGCCTTCAGCTCAGGTCATGATCTCAGGGTCCTGGGATCGAGCCCTGCATCAGGCTCTCTGGTCGGCAGGGAGCCTGCTTCCTCCTCTCTCTCTGCCTGCCTCTTTGCCTGCTTGTGATCTCTCTCTCTCTGTGTCAAAAAATTAAATAAAATCTTTAAAAAAATTTTTTTTACTTATTTGACAGAGAGACAGCCAGCCAGAGAGGGAACATGAGCAGGGGGAGCAGGAGAGGGAGAAGCAGACTTCCCACCAAGCAGGGAGCCTGACGCGGGGCTTGATCCCAGGACCCCGGGATCATGACCTGAGCCGAAGGCAGACGCTTAACCGACTGACCCCCCAGGGGTCCCTACAGACCTATTAGATTTTAATTCAACTGTAGCTATGGAGGACTAAAATAGGAGCTTGTATGGCATTGTGGGAAAGATTCCATCATGTTCCAGGGCTCAGCCTATCATAAATGCTCTGTGTCTAGGCGTTGTTATTAAGACACGAGCTATAGACTTTTTAATTTTCATGATGCGGTGAGAGGTTGTATGGGTTTAAATCACTGTAGGTGCTGTAACATACACACCCAGACATGTAAATGACTCACTTGTGGGGGCCACAGGTGAAGTCCGAATCTGGTTAGTGATTCAACTCCAAGTGGCTTTAGAAACCCCGAGGCTTCTTTATCTCCCTGCTGCCCTGTCTTCAAGGAGAAAGAGGCTGGAGGATGGCAGGCAAGGTGCCTGAACTTCAGCACACGCTGATCCGGGTGTTTCCTGCCCACAAGGGGGGCTGTGGTCAGGCTGTGTACCGAGCCCAAAGCCTGGTGCTGCGTGAGCACATGGTCAGAGGCTGCAATCTGTCTCCTGGGCACTTAGGTATGCCCCTGTGGGCATCTTGTTCCTGGTGGCTGGCAAGATCGTGGAGATGGAGGACGTGGGGATGCTCTTCGCCAGTCTCGGCAAATACATCCTGTGCTGCCTGCTGGGCCACGCCATCCACGGGCTCCTAGTGCTGCCCCTCATCTACTTCTTCTTCACCCGCAAGAACCCCTACCGATTCTTGTGGGGCATCGTGACGGCACTGGCCACTGCTTTCGGGACCTCTTCTAGGTATGGCCTTGGGGCAGGACTAGTGTAGGATTTCTAAGCTTGGGCCTGGAGTGGGCAGCAGCTATCTGGAGACCCTTGAAATTTTGTATTTGGGGACAGTGGAGCTGGGTGTAGGGGGACATTGTGAGTTTCTCGTAAGGTTCTGGAATGAACCGCCCCTCCTCCACAAGGCCTGGCCCTGGGGTGCAATGGTCTAGTGCTCGACCCTGGATCTAATCCCTTAGGAGCCCTTTTCCACTCTCTTCTAGGTATTTTGTCCTCAGAACTTGGCCTTCCCCAGAGCAGCAGCGTTCCTGAGGGAATAGCAATTCTTAGCCAGGATCTATTATTGGTGGAGAGGGAGGAAGTGGGGGTCAGTGAGCTCCGAGGCATTACAGAATTTAGGTTTGAATTTTTGTGTGTATTTTGAAGGATAGCAGTCTGTACTCTCCCAGGGGGTTCAAGACTCCTATAATTTGGACAGGGGCCTCTGGCTCTGGGAAGAGAAGGGCATGGAGGGCTGGGGGGCGCTGGGGGGGAGATGGTGGGAGGAGGGGGAGGGGTCTCGGGCGGGGGGGCGGGGGGCGGGGCCTGCGGTGCGCTGATTGGCCCGTGGGGCGGCAGACTGGGCGGGGCTTCGTCAGGGGGCGGGTCACACGCGCTGACCGCCACGCCTCCCCTCAGCTCTGCCACGCTGCCTTTGATGATGAGGTGCGTGGAGGAGAGGAACGGCGTCGCCAAGCACATCAGCCGCTTCATCCTCCCCATCGGTGCCACCGTCAACATGGATGGTGCGGCGCTCTTCCAGTGTGTGGCCGCGGTGTTCATTGCACAGCTCAACCAGCAATCCCTGGACTTTGTGAAGATCATCACCATCCTGTGAGTGTGGGGTAGCTGCGGCCGGGACCCCCGGCCCATCGGACCCCTCCCCCGAGAATGGACACGGACTGGAGGGAGCCAGCTCCTTGGGGTCCCCGAGGCCCCTGTCCCTGACCTCCGCTCTCTTCCCCCAGAGTCACGGCCACAGCGTCCAGTGTGGGTGCCGCGGGCATTCCCGCTGGGGGCGTCCTCACTCTGGCCATCATCCTGGAGGCGGTTAACCTGCCGGTCCAGGACATCTCCTTGATCCTGGCTGTGGACTGGCTGGTGTAAGTGTGGGTTTGGGGCATCAGGGGCCTAATGGGGATGCCCCCACCTGGGAAAAGGGGGAGCAGCAAGAGGGTCCTTGAGAGCCTGTGGATAGCAGAGAGGAAGAAAGGGGATGGTGCCTTAAACGTTCTAATCAGACGGAACGGAAGGATCTGGGGATTCTAAGAAGAACCCCAGAGAGGTAGTGTGCCTCAGTGGTTAGCAGAGTGGACTCTCAGGCCGGGCTTCTTGTGTTCAAATCCCAATGCCACCTCTGCTAGCTATTATGACCCAGATTGAATCCTTCATCTCTCGTCTCAGTTTCTCCATCTGTATAATGGAGACAGTGGTCTCTCCTTGAGGATCAGATGCCGTGAATGTCTAGCTCCCTTATAAGAGCCTCTGGTAAGAGTTAGTTTGTCAGCCACATCACTCCTAGGTGCAATGCCAAGAGAATGCAAAACAGGTTCACAAAAACTTGCACACGAATGTCCATTGCGGCGTTATTCGTGATAGCAAACAGGTGGAAACAACCCAATGTCCGCCAACTGATGAATGGATACCTGAAATGTCATACGGCCATAAGATTGGAATTTCATTCAGCAACAAAATGGAATGAAGCTTGGAGACACATATACACGCTAGCACATGGCGGACCCTTGAAACTCTCATGCTAAGTGAAAGAAGGCAGAACACAAAGGACCACACAGTGTATGATTCCATTTCTATGCGATGGCCAGAATAGGCAATTCTATAGACCAGAGATAACAGTTGCTGGGAGCTGGGGGAGGAGGGAATGGGGGATAACTGCTTGGTGGGTGTGGGGGTGTCCTTTTAGAGCAGTGAAAACGCCCTGGAATTAATAGCAGTGATGGTCATACAACTCTGAATATACTAAAAACCACTGGGTTGGATGCTTTTTTTCCTTTTTTTTTTTTTTTTTGGTAAGAGAGAAAGCATGCGCATGGTGAGGGGGAGGCAAAAAGGAGGAGGCAGAGGGAGAGAGAGAATCCTAAGTAGGCTCCACACCTAGTGTGGAACCCAATGCAGGGCTCGATCTCATAGCCCTAAGATCATGACCTGAACCGAAATCAGAAGTCAGATGCTCAACCAACAACCACTCAGGTGCTCCTGGATTGTATACTTTTGAAGGGTGAATTTGGGGCGCCTGGGTGGCTCAGTTGGTTAAGCGTCTGCCTTCAGCTCAGGTCATGATCTCAGGGTCCTGGGATCGAGTCCCATGTTGGGCTCCCTGCTTGGAGGGAGGTCTTTTTCTCCCTTTCCCTCTATCCCTTCCCCCCTGCTCGTTCTCTTTCACTCTCTTTCTCTCAGATTTTTTTTTTAAAGATTTTATTTATTTATTTATTAGGAAAGAGAGAGAGTGAGAGAGAGCATAAGAAGGGAGAAGGTCAGAGTGAGACACGGACTGCCCATGGAGCTGGGAGCCCGATGTGGGACTCGATCCCGGGACTCCGGGATCATGACCTGAGCCGAAGGCAGTTGCTTAACCAACTGCGCCACACAGGCACCCTCAGATTTTTTTTTTAAAAAGGATGAGTTTTATGGTATGTAAATTATAGCTCAGTTTTCTAAAATGGTGCACACACAGACACACACACAAACACACAAAGTATAAAGAGGAAGTGAAAAGAGATCTTTAGGATTATAAATAGAAAGGCCTGAGTGAGAAGGCAGTCTATCAGAGGGCAGAGGAGAGGTGGGTGGGTCTTCTGAGGCCCTGAGAGAAGGGAGGGGTGACTTTTTGAGGTTCTAGGAGGAGCAAATCTTGTGGTTTTTTGGAAGAATCATTTGGTGTCCTGGGAGGATGGAGGAGATCTTTGGGGTTCTGAGACAGAGAAAGTGTGGGGATGGATGTCTTGGGATTCCATGGGAAAGGAGAGAGTAGGGGGCTGCTTGGATTCTGGATGAAAAGGTCTTTGAGGTTCTAGGACGAAGGGATAATTTGGGATCCTGAGAAGATGGAGGGATGAGCTGGGTTTCCATGATGGAGGGCGCCATAAGGACTCCAAGGTTTGGGGGGAAGAAGCAGGAGGGTTGGGCCCTACCCTCTCTCCTCCCACTCACCTCTCTGTCATTCCTGCCCCTTCAGAGACCGGTCCTGTACTGTCCTCAATGTGGAAGGCGATGCCTTTGGGGCGGGACTCCTCCAAAATTACGTGGATCGCTCGGAGTTACGGAGCTCGGTGCCAGAGTTGATCCAGGTGAAGAGCGAGATGCCCCTGTCTCCACTGCCTGCCCCCACCGAGGAGGGGAACCCCCTCCTCAAACGCCAGTTGGGACCTGCTGGGGATGCGGACCCCTGCGAGAAGGAATCAGTTATGTAAACCCCACAGGGATGTTCCCTGCCCTGATGGGGGCCGCTCTAGACATTGGGATCCTGAACTGGGGCTCTGGAGGCCCTGTCTGCACATTCAGGGGATCCAGGGGCCCCAGGTGCCCCCCCAAACCTGGCATCAGATCTGGGAGGCGTCAATGCTGGGGTATATGTGTATGTGTGTGTGTTTCTTCCCAAATCTTCCCCGGTCCTCGTGTTTCCACCCAAGGCTAGGAAACAAGATGGAGAAATAGTGTAAATGTCTTCTTCTGGGCTCCCCATCTCCGGGCACCTGTCGTCACGTGGACTTCTGCCCTCTTTGACAGGAGGAATGTTCCAGTGGGTTGCTGGCTATTTTGGTTAGCTGCGTGTGTGTGTGTGTGTGTGTGTGTGTGTGTGTGTGTTTTGTGACTCTACGGTACATCCCCCCCCCGTCCCCAGGCCCTCTATTCCCTCCACAGTAACAGAAACACCCCACGGGACCCCACCGGGGTGGGGGACACCAAGGACAATAACTGCTGTCACTCCAAAAGGCCCTTTTGAGCAATAAAGTTATCAACGTATCTCATCAGATGCTTGTTATCAAGTCAACGTACGTGCACTTACCAACAGCTTGGGAGTCCCACTTAAACCAAAGAGAAAAGAAAACTGCCCCCCAAAGTCCAGTACACAAATGTCTTTATCGACTCCCCGTAATTACCAAAATTTGGAAATGCATTGGCCAGTAGATCAGTACAATTGTTCCTATGATGGACGGCTGCTCAGCTAAAAAAAAAAAGAAAAAGAAAAGAAAATATGATCTGTTCCATTTGGATGCATTCCACGGATAACATTTGCAGTGAAAGGAGCTGGAAACTGTTCACGCTACTTATTCCATTTCTATGAGGGTCTGGAACGGGCTAAACCAGTCTATAGTGAGAGAAATCCAAACTGATGATCTACGAGGGTGACTTTGTGACTGGGAAGGGACCCAGGGAAACTTCACGATCCAATAAACGTTCTGTATCTCGAGACGGGCATTGCTTACACAGACCTATGCATCTGGAAAAATTCACCTGTGCGCTTAAGATGTGTGCGTTTTAGCCCGCGTAGACCATCTTCCAGTTGAGAAACTTCCGACGACTCCCGGGAAGAAACTGACTTTCCAGTGTCACCACCTACATAGGAATGCGGGCGTCCCTTGATATTTGAACTCTCTCTGTCCAAACAGTGCCAGTAGGGACAGGTCCCCTCCCTTCTTTTAAACCCCGAATTTGCCATTTGAATAAAACCCCCGCCGTGCAATTGTTTTTAAGTCCTATTTGAGTCCCGGACGTGGATGGTACCAATGGAGCCTCACGGGCTCTAACGATCCTGCCTTTCACTTTGCTAAAACATGTTACACATTACTGATCATTATCTTCCTCTTCCCAGGGCCTGACTAGTATCTTGCCAGGTGCCTGGAGGCACCACCAATCTGAGTCCAATTACAGATGGTATCTTGCGTTTAGCTTTTTTTTGTTGTTGGTTTATTTAGTTACATCTCATGATCGTTGCAGGGCGGAGGGAAAATAATAATTCGTATTTGATTCAGGGCAAAATCGTTGTGTATTGCACACGAATATAACCACTAATGAGTTCAGTAAGTGTTGAATAATGAAGTAATTGGCGTTTTCAGTGCTTTCTGTTATGCCAAAATCCTTGGTGGGTGGTTATAAAAGTTTTTTTTTTAAGAGTTTTAATGGTAGTGGGCGCCTGGCCGGCTCAGTCGTTCAACGGCTGCCTTTGGCTCGGGTCATGATCCTGGGGCCCTTCAATTGAGCCCCAAATCAGGCTCCCTGCCTGCTTCTCCCATGCCCACTCCCTCTGCTTGTGTTCCCTCTCTCACTGTGTCTCTCTCTGTCAAATAAACAAATAAAATCTTAAAAAAAAAGAGAGAGAGTTTAATGGTATTTGGGGACATTGGTTGGGGTTGTTGGAAGGAGTTGGGAATGCGTTATTGTCCCCGCTTAAAATAGTTGTTTATCTTCAAATTTTCTATGTAATGCTTTTGGGGGATGGAATAGATTTAGATTATGAAAGATGCCTGTTTAAAGAGATTCACGCATGCGTGTGTAATATATCGCATATCTTATATCTACGATATGTATACATACAAGGAATCCATAACAAAGCCAAGTTCCAACTTCTCCATTTTTCGATTCCATCTTCAAGGCTCGCTGGGCACATGCTACTAACGCCTAAGATGCTGATCTGTGTCATTTAAAAAAGTTTGGAGCCATTTCCAGCCTCCTGAGTGTACACAGGGGCTCCCAGACCCGGTCCGCACTAGGATGGGCACCCCACGAGGGAGCCACCTCTGTCCTGTTCACCACTGTCCACCCAGAGCACAGCACGGTACCTGGCACGTAGCAGGCACTCAGTAAATATTTGCAGAGGGCCCCTGGGTGGTCAGTGTCTGTCTTTGGCTCGGGTCGTGGTCCCGGAATCCCTGGGATCAAGTCCCGTGTCCGGCTCCCTGCTCAGCGGGGAGTCTGCCTCTCTCTCTCTGCTTCTGCTCCTTCCCCAGCTCATTCTCTCTCCGGCTCTCTCTCAAATAAATACATAAATAAAATCTTAAAAAAAAATAAAAAATAAATATTTGCAGAATGAATGCATCGGGCTCCAGCTACAGAGGCGCCTGGCTAGGAGAGGAGGCTGTCGCCTGGTTGAGATCCTGTTTCTGCCGCCTGCCTCTCTGTTGCCTTGTGTAAGTGCTTCGGGGTCTCACCCTCTGCTGACAGTAGCTCTGTTCGGCCCCAGCCCAAGGTCACTGGTGAAGGTTACATAAGAACAAAAGGAATGGGGTGCCTGGGTGGCTTAGCGGGTTAAAGCCTCTGCCTTCAGCTCAGGTCATGGTCTCAGGGTCCTGAGATCGAGCCCCGTGTCGGGTTCTCTGCTCAGCAGGGAGCCTGCTTCCCCCTCTCTCTCTGCCTGCCTCTCTGCCTACTTGTGATCTCTCTCTCTGTCAAATAAATAAATAAAATCTTAAAAAAATAAAAATAAAAAAAAAGAACAGAAGGAAAAGCACCTGGAGAGCCACCCTCGGGGGCCCTGCTCCCACCTCCCTCTCCCTTTCTCCATGACTCCCCCAACCCCTGTTTTGGGGACATCCCTCTTGCTCCTTCGAAGGAGCCTGGCTTGGGAGGGAGTTCTCACAGTAGCTTCGCACTGGGCCTGGACTTGCACTCTAGGCTCATAGTAACAGGATCGGGGGCTGGCAGGCCCGGGGTAATAACAGCTTTGTCTTTTCTCGTGACAATATTTCTAGGCCTGTTGGACTCCCTCTCCCAATCTTTTTTTTTTTTTTTTGCGGGGGGGGGGGTCAGGTCAACCTTATTAAGATATATTTTGCATACAATAAACCGCATCCATTAAAGTAGGTATTTGGACAAAATTGACTGATGCATAGTTAGTGAAAAATCACCGCGATCCAGATACTGGATATTCCCACCATCCCCAAATATTCTGGTGCTCCTTTGCCTTCTACCCCTGCCTCCACCCCCAGGCCCAGGCAACCACTGATCAGCTTCGGGATGGCCGAGGATTAGTTTGTCTCGCCTCGAATTTCGCATTAGTGGAATCCTACAGCAGGTGGCTTTTTGCGTCCTGATTCTTTTACTTGTATAATGCCTTTGAGATCTTGTCATGTCTGTGCACCTATCAGTTTATTCCTTTTTGTTTTTAATCACCGACCAGTACTCCACTGTGTGGGTGCTTCGGTTTGCGGCTCCGTTCGTTGGGAATGGACACTGGGTGGGTTCTGGTTTTAGGGCTATTGTATAGAAAGGTGTGTAGGGACGCAGGTGGTTTGCCTGCCTTTGACCTTCCATAGCACATCTTTTGTAATGCCCAGGGAGGACACACAGATATTCACTGCTTGGTAGAGGGAGCAGTGCCTCCAACAGCACTAGGGACATGAACCTTCTTCCCTGCTGGGGGGTTGGTGCGGGGGCGGGCAGGGAGAAGTCCAGGGAGTCCCCACGGAGAAGCATCCGTGGTGATGACCGTTTACCAACAGATCGGTAATCTACAATGTAATATTGTCATATTCTAACCACCCTTGTGGCCACACCAGCACCTATGTTGGCTTGAGTGTCAGCTCTGGGAAAATCCTCTCAACTCTGCTGACACGAAGGTCACGGATACTATGACCTACCTGCATGTGATTTTATGTTATTCGTTTTTATTTTTTTTAAAGATTTTATTTATTTATTTGACAGAGAAAGAGAGATCACAAGTAGGCAGAGAGGCAGGCAGAGAGAGAGGGGGATGCAGGCTCCCCGCTGAGCAGAGAGCCCGATGCAGGGCTCGATCCCAGGACCCTGAGATCATGACCTGAGCTGAAGGCAGAGGCTTTAACCCACTGAGCCACCCAGGCGCCCATTACTCATTTTTAAAAGTTTATTTATTTAGTTTTTAGTGATCTATACCCCTAAAGCGGGGTTTGAACTCACGACCCTGAGATCAAGAGTCGCATGCTTTTTCCAAGGGAGCCAGCCGGGTGCCCCTGGGGCTCGGATAATTCTTAACCAGGTTTTTCCAAGTGAGGCTAAAATTTGGTTAACATGCACTAGTACGAATGTGCTGGTTTTTACAATATCGAAACGCTTCCGTTCCTGCTGGCTAATCATACAAGCAGCATTGCGAGAGCACTGAAACTTAGTCATACGTATCCTAATATAAACTCATTAATTCAAGTTAATTGCTGCAATAGGTTTTCCTTCATATTATTTACCTAGTCGAGAATAAAGATACTGAATACACAAAGCTGTCAGGCAGTATTATAAAGGCTACAAGTGGGTTTTTTTTTTAGATTTTGTTTATTTATTAGAGAGAGAGTGAGAGAGAGAGAGTGCACGAGAGGGGCTAAGATCAGAGGGAGAAGCAGACTCCCCACTGAGCAGGGAGCCCGATGCAGGACTCGATCCCAGGACTCCAGGATCATGACCTGAACCAAAGGCAGTCTCCCAACCAACTGAGCTACCCAGGCGCCCCAAGGCTATGAAAGTTTTTAGTGTAAATTGTTGTTCATTCAGGGTCGCCTGGGTGGCTCAGCCGTTAAGCGTCTGCCTTCGGCTCAGGTCATCATCCCAGAGTTCTGGGATCGAGCCCCGCATCAGGCTCCCTGCTCAGTGGGAAGCCTGCTTCTCCCTCTTCCACTCCCCCTGGTTTTGTTCCCCCTCTCACTGTGTCGCTCTCTGTCAAATAAATAAGATCTTAAAAAAAAAATTTGTTGGGCCCCTGGGTGGCGCAGTTGGTTGAGCGACTGCCTTCAGCTCAGGTCATGATCCCGGAGTCCCGGGATCGAGTCCCACATCGGGCTCCCAG
>CM052803.1:6479255-6494577 GCA_028533885.1 Nasua narica
TCCACGGGGAGTCCGCTTCTCACTCTGACCTTCTCCCTTCTCATGCTCTCTCTCACTCTCTCTCTTTCCTAATAAATAAAATAAATAAATAAAATCTTTAAAAAAAAATTTGTTGTTCATTCAGGAACAAGGAAGAGAGGAGAAAACACCAAAACACTATGGATGGTGCTAAGAGATATTCTTAATCTGTTGAGACCCCAACTCACCTAATGGCACTCGGTTTAATGGGAAGTTGCCTCCCTTGATGTGCTTCTCTTATCAAATCACAGCTAAGCCAGGGTTATTTTATATATATTTTTATATAATAAATAAGTAATTAAATAAATGAATATATATGTATATATGTATAGCATTTCAATCAAGAAATCGCACCAACAATTTCTAAGTAAATTTCTAAATAAAACAAAGTCATTGCATGATTTAACAATGATTTGAGCTTCAGCTCATGTTCTTGGCAAACAATTTAAGGAAATACGTATATAGAGATCGTTTCCAAACTTCAGAGAAGAAAAAGGAAATATTTAAACATTCTGATGCATATATTGACATATATATCAATTTCTAGCACCGTGCCAGTTGCAAAAGATTTTGAACATCACATTCCCTTCAGGGATGTCCAATGGGACTTTCAAAACCGTATGTGACAAGGGCAGGTGCTTTACCTTGTGGGGAGGCCCCACATATGATGACATCTCCATCCCTGGGCTACGCCTACCGAGAGCCAAAAGCACCACCTCACTCGCTGATAACCCAAATCATCCCCTTCTGTTTCCAGAATGCTCTGTGGTAACCCAACAGTCTCTGGGAGCCACTTGCGGGTTCGGTGGCTAAAAACAGAGGTTGTGCTCTAGGAAGTCGGGCTCTGGATGTCCGAGCCACGTGTGAGATTGGGCCAGATTTGCATTTATCCTCCCTTGCAGGTCTGGGGCGCCTCCTCCTGCGAGGGCTTCCTGCTTCTGTGATCTCACCCATCCCCCACACCCACCCTACAGGTCCTGCGAGGCAGAGACTTGCCTAAGATCACAAATAAATGGGGCCACAGCACCCCTGTGGGGGGGAACGTTCACGACCCGCATTTCCCAGGGGCAAAGTAGAGGTTGGGAGAGGCAGAGTCACGATGGCCCAAGTTCCCAGTGGGAGAAAGTGGCGACACTGGGTTTTGACCCCAGGCCTCTCCTGTCTCAGAGCCCGTGGTCCCAAATGGGACAAGTCACTGAGATGAGCCAAATAAACAAAAGCCGCTGTGTTTAGTTCAAATTTTAAAATGGAATAATTTAAGCCTTATTACTTATATACAGAACTATAGAAGTACCTGTATATAATTTATAAATAAATACGTATATTCGCGATACGTGCCCAAACGGCATTTACTCTTGGGTGCGTGATCGCGAGAGGAAGGCCGCCATGGCTTCGCCTAAGGGGTGCGGCCTCCCGGGGACCCCCCCTCATGTAGGGTAACTAGAGCATCCAAATTCAGTGTGGGTTCCGGCCCGACCGCCTGGGTTCAAGTCCCTGCTCTGTCGCTTCCTAAGCTGTCTGACTTTGGGCAAGTGACTGCCATTCCGGCCTCAGAGGCTTGGGGCGAGAGATCGAGCCGTTAACTCCGCGTCCGGCACTGAGAAGGATGCTCGGCGCACCATACGTGCTGAGGAACGCGAGCCCGGATTGCTGCTTACCCTGCCTCGCAAGTGGGCTACCGGGTGCGGGGCGCGGAAACAACGAGGTAACGCAGTTAATATGGAGTGGGTGTGGCATAGGTCACCCACGACTAGGTCACCCTCAGCTGCAGCTCGGGGCCGAGCCTGCTTCCTCCTCTGTAAGATGGGGTTCCGAGCAGCATGCATTTCACAGGGCTCTCCCAGGAGGCCAGCAGGTCGCATTCTGGAAGAAGGGAGACAGTCATCCTGTCCCGCCAGGTACAGGGCGTTGGAGATAACCAAAAGCCTCAAGAGTCAGGGAAGCTCCAGAAACCCAAGGTCCTGGGTTTACCCGGGGCCTTGGCCCCAGAGCAGGACAGAGGCGCCCTCTAGTGGCGGAAGCAACCCCAGCAACTAAGCGTCCTGAGGGCTCTTTGTCAGCGCGACGCTGCGAGGACACTCAACTGAATGCTGGAGAAACTGGGACGCTCGCCCAGGCCCGCCTAGCTAGTAACTGATAGAGCTGGGGTTTTAATCGCGGCAGTCCAGCCGCAGAACGTACACTTTGTCCTCTTTACAAATCTGTCCGTGCTCCCAGTAAAACCCAAGTTCTCGGAAATCTTGGGCGGGGCACGTCTTCTAAGTCCGGCACCGTGCAGGGCCTAGCCACCCGGCAGCTGAGCATCCCCGCCCGCCCACCAAATGCCCGCAGCACCAAAGCGAAGGCCAGCCCCGCCGCGTGAGTGTTCTCCAGACCTCCCGGAGCGGGCGCCGGAGCTTCAGGCGCTTCCTGCCAAACTCAGGAGGGACGGGTTGGGGTACTCGGGGTTCTCGATGACCCCGGGGCCGAACTTGAGCTCCAGGAAGCGCCGGTAGTTGTTAGGTGCCTGCGCCACGAAGCCAGCAAAGGACAGGGGCACGAGAGGCTGCAGGAAGTGTTCAGGGAACTCGACATCCTGCCGGTGGTCCAGCCACGTGTCCTTGGTCATGACTCCGTTGCGGGGGTAGAAGGGCCACAGGTCCACGTGCAGATGGTTGCTCTCGCTGTACTGCACGCGGAAGAAGTCGCCCTCCACCGCCTTCTCCCACACGAAGCCGCGCTCGTCTACCACCGAGCCCGCCTCGGCGCCCCGCAGCTGCTCGCAGTTGCCCACGTCCTCCAGGTAGATGCCCAGGTCCACGTCGTAGTCCCACGGGATGATGTCCCCGTGGCGGGCGGCCCCGAGCAGCGAGCCGCCCTCCAGCCAGTAGCGCACGCCCGCCGCCTCCAGCACCCCCACCACATAGCGGGCTGTCTCGCGCAGCGCGCGCAAGCAGCACGGGGGCGTCCAGCGCTCCTCGTAGAGGTAGGCCGGCGTGTCGCCCACCACGGTCCCGAAGCAGCGCGGGGTCTCCTTGCTGCAACCAAACCACTCGAGGCGCCCACCCTCCCCGCTCACCAGGCGGATGCCCAGCGAGCGCAGCAGTGCCGCCCGCCGCGCGCGCCCCTCGCGCTCCGCCTTCCAGCGCGCGTGAGCCGTGGCCAGGGGGGGCTGCCGCGCCGTGCCGAACTGCAGGTCCAGCAGCTGCACGGCCCAGCCGCGCAGGGCCGTCTGCAGGAAGAGGCCGGTGCCCAGCGGCCGGGCCAAGGGCGCCGACAGGTTGAAGAGGTCACGGGCGCGCAGGA
This sequence comes from Nasua narica, assembly GCA_028533885.1. Lineage (NCBI taxonomy): Eukaryota > Metazoa > Chordata > Mammalia > Carnivora > Procyonidae > Nasua > Nasua narica. The sequence goes on from CM052803.1 coordinate 6,482,559, forward strand.
GCACCACAGCGTCTCCGTCCAGGGCGTCGCAGCGGGGTGCGGAGGGCGCGGGACCGTAGCGGGCCGTCCACTCCCGCAGGCTGATGTTCAGGGCCAGGCACCGGGCGGGGTTGGCCGAGGCGACGGGGGCGGCCACCAAGCGTGCCCCTCCCGCCCGGAGCACCTCCACCATGCGCTCCAGCTGGCCCGGTGCCTCGGCCCTCGCCCCATCGGGCACCAGGGCCACGAACTCGGTGGCCACGTAGGTCTCGGGGCGCGAGGCGGCAGCAGGCCGGTCCAGGGCAGGCTGGAGCAGCGCCAGGCGAACGTTGGGAACGCGGGGCAGGGCCAGGGGCGGGTAGGGGAGTGTGTCGGCGGCCACCACCACTGGCTGGGTGGCGTCTTGTTGTAAGAAGGAGTCCACCAGCTCGGGCACCGCGTTGTCAAAGGCCTCGAACTCCCGCACCAGGATGGTGACACGGGGGCCGGCAGCTGCTCCACGGCGGGGACCCCGGGCCCGGGAGTTCCTGGGCTGGTGCTGCAGCCACGAGACATAGAAGAGGACCAGGAGGTTGAGCGTGATGGCGGCTGCCAGGGCAGCCTGGCAGCGGGTGAGACGCATGGGGCCAAAGTCGGGCCCTAGCTGGGCTTCCAGGGCATCCTGGGGAGGGGAGAATGAAAGTGAGGCTGGTGCTCATTGTCCTACCCCCCACCCCTCCCGTCGTCAGTGCTGCCCTTCTCTCCCAACCCTTTTTCTATTTGGTTTCAGCTCTGACTTCCCCTCCTCCGGGAAGCCCTCTTTGACTTCCCATCCACCCCCTCTGGGCTCCCTCACCTCCTCGGGTTCTCCCACGCTAGCCCATCACTCTATGCCCTTTCCGCGTGGGGACAGGTCTGTATCCTCCCACTGGGCAGGTTCTGAGCTTGTTTCAATCACTGCTGGGCCCCTAGTTCCACCCAGCACAGAGCCTGGTGCTCAGCAAGGTTTTTATTGAATGATTCGCCTTCCTTCCTTCCTTGTTCAATCGCACCTAATCTTTATCCTTTTCTTTGGCAACTTCTTATTCAGGTTTGGGGTTCAGTTATAAATGTCCCACTCTATTCCCAGGCCATGCTTGTACCTTCTGCTCCACCATTCCCTCCTCCAGGAAGCCCCCCCTGATCTGTCTCTCCTGTCCCTCTCACACTCTGGCTCTGGCTCCGGGCAGGGTGTGTGTGTGTGTGTGTGTGTGTGTGGCTGCTGGCCTCGGCACTGGCCCACCAACCCCTTCCCCCACTGTCCCCTTTTCACTTCCTCAAATCCTGGGCCATCTGGCCGTCTCCTTCCTGATGGCCAGCCAGGTCGCTTTGGTTTTGCAAGAGAAGCTAGAAGTGTTTTCTTAAATCACAACTATCCCAGTTTTTAATCTTGACCACTAATTAAAAGACAAAAAAAGCAATTTTTACCATCTGTGTTAACTAACTAGAATTTAACTAAAAACCTGAAACTAAAAAATAAAAATACTTTGAATTCTAAGTCCTATCAAATAAGAAATAAAAAGGTAAAAATAAAATAATGATTTTTTTTTTTTTAAAGGGGAGAGGGGCAGCCTCTTTTGACGAGCGGCTGTGGACCACAGGACACACCCCCCTTCATGCACCCGCTGCACTCCTACACAGCCCCCAGATGGCGCTGTCTCCCGGTCCCCATTGCAGCGGGAAGCTACTCACTCCCTGGGCTCTGAGCAAATACTCAAAACAAGTTTCCCCTTGAGGGATTTCCATAGGTTTCTATTCCTCCCAGAAAGGGGGACATCGGAGACCCAGCCAACCTCCCCTTCAACCCTGGTCCGCCCAGATTCGGGCTCAGCCTCCCCTGGTCTCCTGACCAAGTCTGCTCCTCATGGCAGCCAGAGGGGTCTTCATAAAGCACAAACCTGACCTCTCCCTCCCGGTGCAGAACCTGCCATGGCTACCCAGTACCCTGAAGAAAAAGTTTAAGTTTCTTACAACCTCCCACAAGGGCCAGGGTGACCCTGGGTCTCTTCTGGGCCCACCAGTCCAGCTCCAGCTCCTGCCCTGTGTCAAATTCTGCCTACACCACCCTGGACTTTTCCTCCCACAGATGTTATTTCTAGGCCTTTGTCCATTCTGTTCTTTCTGTTTAGAAGACTCTTCCCGAACACCCCTTCTCCCCATGCCTCTCTTCTCCTGGAGAACTCCTACTTATCCTTTAGGCCTCGGCTCTGATGCCTCCTCCCCCAGGAAGCCCTCCTTGAACCCCTGGCTGGGTCAGAAATCGCCTGCGGGCTCTCGAAGACCCTGGGCTCCCCATCCCAGCCCTGCCCATTCTGACTGGGCATCATCTGGTGATGGGTCTCTCTGGCCCACAAGACTGTGAGACCTGGAAGGGTAAAGCCAAGGCTTCCTCAATCACCTCTGTGTTCCAGCACATGGGTGGGCACCAAAAGTGCACTTGACGGAAAACTGATGCCCACGGCCGGGGTTCTCAGAGTCTATAAGGCCTCAGGTTCCTGAAGCCAACTCTGTACTGTGGCTCAGGGCTCCGGGTCTTCCTGCCTCCTCTCTCCTCTCTCTCTCCTACCCGGAATGCCCTCCCCCACCCCCTTCACCCATCCCGGGCCTGCTTGCCCTTCTCTGACCCAGCTTGGTTGGCATTTAAGAATCCAAGTTGCACTTTTTTTTTTTTTAATTTTTAAGGTTTATTTATTTATTTGACAGAGAGAGACACAGCGAGAGAGGGAACACAAGCAGGGAGAGTGGGAGTGGGAGAACAGGCTTCCCCTGAAGGAGGGAGCCCAATGTGGGGCTCGATCCCAGCACCCTGGGATCATGACCTGAGCAGAAGGCAGCCGCTTAATGACTGAGTCACCCAGGCGCCCCTCCAAGTTGCACTTTAAGAGCAACTTCTTAATCTTTAAAACCTTGGTATCGGGGCTCCTGGGTGGCTCAGTTGGCTAAGGCCTCTGCCTTTGGCTCAGGTCATGATCTCAGGGTCCTGGGATCAAGCCCCGCATTGGGCTCTCTGCTCAGCAGGGAGCCTGCTTCCCCTTCTCTCTCTGCCTGCCTCTCTGCCTACTTGTGATCTCTCTCTCTCTGTCAAATAAATAAATGAAATCTTAAAACTAACAAACAAACAAACAAGCAAATAAAAACCAAAAACCTTGGAATCGCCTTCTGGACCTTAGATTGATCCTTCCTTCCTTCTGTTCTTCCCTCTCTGTGAAACTCCTACAACATGCACTATTCTAGGCACTGGGGACCCAGCAGCGACACATAGCACACAGTACACAGTAGACCACAACCCTGACCTCACATTACTGTGCGGGGAGCGGGGGCGGTGGGAACCTTTGGAACCATAGAATCTTCGAGGTTTTAAAAATCTTAGACTCTTAGAGCTTATGTACGCAGAAGCACAGGAGAGATCACTGATGGTTCTAGAATCTTCTAAAGACTCTATAGAGACCATCCTTCTGCTCTGCCCCTCATTCCCTGCCACCCCCAAGTCTGTTCCCCACTCGGCGCCCAGAGGGATCCTGTGAAAATTCAAATTAGATCCTGTCCTGCACCTGCTTGAACCTACTATGGCTTACGACTCAAAGGAAAAGCCAAAGTCTTCACCGGGGTCCATGAGCCTCTCCGTGACCCCCCAGCCTCTGCCACCGACTCTGTCAGCTCCAGCCACGCTGGCCCCAAACACCGGTCTTCAAATCCTCCCAGGGAACAGCGCCCAAAGCCCTGGCTATGCCCTCTGCCCGGATGCTCTCTCCCAGGTATCTGCACGGCTCCTTCCTTGTGGCCCTCCTGTCTCTGCTTTGATGTCACCTGTCCAGGGAGCCCTTTCTTTCGCTACTCTCTTTCAAAACATATCTCCCCCCCACCAAAAAAAAAAAAAAAAAACACCCAAACAAACAAAAAAACGTATCTCCCTATCACCCAGGTATTTCCTGTGCCCCATCCCTGCCTAGTCGTTAGCATGGAAATTTGACTTATTCCTTCGTTCCCTGCTGTGCGCTCAGAGCACAGATCAGTCCCTGGCACGGAGCAGGTGTGGCACGAATGACTCTGGTTGTTCAGATGGCGAATCTGTGGCCCAGACACAGAAAGGGCGCAGGGAGAACCCTGGTCCCTACCTCCCAGGCCTGGCGCTTGGCATGTTCCATCTGGTTGACTCTGGGCCACAAGGTGCCCGGCAGGACAGAGGACAGAAATCAGGTCCTCGGAGACCAGTGGGTACGACAACCAGACCAGCAGGTGAGGGGACCAGAGAAGAAAGAGCAAGGAATCATCTAGTACCCTGATGCGGTTGGTCTTGGCTTCCCCAACTATAAGGGCTCGAAACTCCTTTATTGAGACAAAGGGTCTGAAACGATGATTCTGAAGGTCCGAATGTTCTGTGTTTCTCTGATGATTCTCAATAATTCTAGCCGCTCATGATAGGGCCAGATCCCTTTCTAAGCACTTAAATTACCTTGTTTCATTTTCATGTTCTGACTACATTTAAAGATGAGGACAAAACAACACAGAGAAGTGAAGGCACTCATTCAAGGCCACACAGCCGGGAAATGGTGGCCCCAGGATTTGACCCACAATATTGGCTCCAGAGTCATGTCTTCAACCAATAAGCTCTGCTCTCTCTCTTGGGTCCAGCTTGCTGTCCACCTTCACTGAGCATTCTGCAGCCCTAACCTGACAGGTGCTCTTCAAAGCTGAATACAGCAAATTACCTAATCAATTCGCCCACTCACTTAACAGGCAGATATCTACTGAATATTCTCGGCGCCAGACCCCGTGTTCTGGGGACAGGGAAAGACTGAAGCAGCCACTGGGCAGGCCCTCCAGAGGTCGGAAGACAAAAACCACACACAGAACTTACAGACGGGTCAGGAAACCGGCGGGGGAGGGGGTCATAGAGAAAAGGCGGTCTGGGGAGGAGAGGACAGTTGAGCTGAGACTTTGTCTCTCCATTCGTTGAGTGGATCCAGATCCACTTTAGGCCTACGTTCACCTGGCCTGAGCTCTGCTCTGGATGGAGCCTCGGCTGCCACATCTGTGGAATGGGAATGTGACAGGCAAAGAAAAGGAGCGATGGGGGGGGGAGGGCGGGGGGAAGGGCGGTGTCCACAGGAGTGCTGGTGACATTGGGGAACTTCTTACCTCCTAGGTTGCTGCGGGAGCTCCGGGTGGGCGGCGCCAGCCCAGCTCAGCTGCACTGCTGAGGGAACGAGAACCAGAAAACCCCAAATCAGCCAATTTTGCATAGCAGAGTACAATATCACCTTGCCTCCAAAAGTGGAAATGCGAAGGTCAGAGAATCCTTTCTCTTGGAAGTTCCAGGAGCTCAGGCACCACCCGGGGTATCTCAGGAATGGGTGGGAAGGATGTCAGTTATCCCAGCAGCCTATAACCATCCCTTTCTTACGAATTGTGTCCAGAAAGGCGGGGCTAGAAGTGACCAAGGCCGTTACCGTGACAACCCCTTCGCTAGACCCACTCCATCCTGAGACGCAATCTTAAAAGTGTCCCCTACCTTGGTGGGCCTGGTTCTTAGGGACACCGGAAGGGGGACTATCCTTGTAGGTCCCAGGTTACCATAGCAACCAGGGGTTGGCCTTGCCTGTTTCCACCTCCTGGTCCAGGCCCTGTAACCATAGCAACGACTCCTCACCAGAGCATCTTCTCTAAATAAAAACACCTGGTTGGTTTGGTCCACAGACCTCCCACTTTGAGAAAGGGCGTACCAACGGTTACTATGGTAATGCCAGCTAGGTAGCTAGGGGGAGGGGTTGGGAAAGAGGTGTCCTTGGGGCTGGGGTCCTTTCTACCTGAGTGCTAGGTGAGGTTGTCATAGTAACCAAATAAAGGTAAGGGCAGAAGGACCACCGGGGACTTAAGTTACCTTAGCAACCTCCTCCTGGTGCAGGGACAGGAGAGGCTTGGGGCTCCATAACCACAGAGGGGGAGGGTTCCAGGCTGGGGAGGGGTTACCATGACTACCGACCTGGGCCAGGAATCAGGATGGGGCCGTAGCTGAAACCACCCCTGGCGGTCGCCCTTTCTCTGAGGGCAGTGTCAAGGAGAGCGACATTTGGGTCTGGAGTGAGTTAGAAATTTTCTTTGGGCCGAAGCAGGAAGAGAGGGGCAGAAATCGGCTCCTCCCAAAGTCCCGCTCTTCCCAGGAGAGACCCTCGGGCTCGGCCTGGGTCTCGGTACCCTCTCCGGGGCGCGCGCCTCCGCCCCGCCCCCCCCGCCCCTCCCCGCCCACTCGCGCGCGCTGCTTTCGGGGTCGACCCCGGTGGGCGAGGCGCGCGCCCGGCCTCGTTCCCATCAACGGCCCCCTCGGCCCCCGCCGAGCGCGCGCGCGGGTGGTGAAGGGCGGGCGGTGGGGGGGCGGGGGGAGGTTGGTACGGCCGCGCAGGCGCGCGAGGCACAGCGGGCGCGCGGGCCGGCCCCGGGGCCTCCATGATGGAGGAGCGAGCGGCCGCAGCGGTCGCCGCCGCCGCCTCCTCCTGCCGCCCGCTGGGCTCCGGCGCGGGCCCCGGCCCGACGGGGGCGGCCCCGCCGGCTGCCCCTGCCCCGGGGCCCGGCCCTGCTGGTAAGGGAGGCGGCGGCGGAGGTAGCCCCGGGCCTACGGCGGGGCCCGAGCCCCTGAGCCTGCCCGGGATCCTGCACTTTATCCAGCACGAGTGGGCGCGCTTCGAAGCGGAGAAGGCCCGCTGGGAGGCTGAGCGCGCCGAGTTGCAGGTGAGCGCCGCCCCGGGACCCCCGACCCCCCGCCCGGCCCGGCCCGGCCTCACCCGCCGCCGCCGCCGCCGCCATCTTGGAGCAATGGCCGCCGGGACGGCCGGGGGGGCGGGAGGGGACCACGACCGGCCCGGAGACGGAGTGAGGGGCCGTCCGAGGGGGGTCCTGAGGGCACCCGGCGGCCGGAGGCGGTGGAGGGGGCCGGGGCTGGAGGGTCCGACCGGGGCCGGCCGGGAGGAGGGGCGCAGGGGACCGGAACTGGCTGGGAGCTGGAGTGGGAGTGAGCGGACCGGCAGACGGGTTCCCTGGAGAGGGACCTCGGACCCTGAGGGGAGCCCAGGAAACTCAGCAGAGTGTGGTGGGAGGACTTTGGGGAGGTCTAGTTGGGAGTGAGCAAAAGCTCGAAAGGTGCCGCTGGCCTCTCACCCCCGTCCCTGACCGTGTGAGGGTTGGAGGTGGAGCCTGATGGGCTTCGGGTGGGAGAGAGGGGGCGTCGGGGAAACTTGGGAGCCGCGGAGGGCGAGAGTGAGTCGAGCAGGGAACTGGCCTGAGTGGGGAGAGGAAGTCAGGGAGCCTGGGACCGGGTGTGTTTCGGAGCGTTTGGACCGAAAGATGGCTGTATGAGAACTCGGGATGAGAAGAGGACCGGGGGGGGGGGTCCCAAGAGGAAGATGTGTGCCCTCTCTTCTAAGGAGGAAACTTTGGGGAGCCCACCATGTGCGGCTTTCGAGTGTAGGGTGGGGTCCCCCGGGGGTGGAAGCACGGACAGGGCCAGGACTTGACCTAGGAGACTCTGGAAGAGCTGTGGAGCGGAAACTCTAGTGTGGGGGGGTGTGGAGGAGTGCCGCGGAGCCGGGGGGGGGGGCGGGGGGGTAGGGGGGTGGGCAGGCAATGGCCTTGAGATGGAGGTGTGTAGAGGATGTCAGGTGGAGAACCCTGGGGTGTAGTGTGGTGTCGTCCAAGGAGGAGATAAAGGGACCTGGGATGGAGACGGGAGGACTTGGAGGGGGTGGGGACCTGAAGGGTAGAGGGGGAGGATTTTGGCGAGCAAGCAGAGGGCGTTGAAGAAGCATTTCAGAAGGACTCTGGGAGGAGATGTGTTTGTGGAAGTTTCTGGGAAAGGACGCCATGGTTTGTGGAGTAGCTTGGGAGAGGAGTGTGCCCTGGCATGGTGTTTGTTAGAGCCTGAGGAGTTGGGCTGGGTTTGGGCTGGGTTTCGTGACCTTGAGAAGTGTGGGTCTGTTTGCCGAGTGAATGAAGGATCGGGCATCAGAGTTGGGAGGATTTGAAGGGACCCAGGGATGAGCCACCAGGACTCTGAGGGTTCCTGAGCTGGGGTGTAATTAGAAGAAGCTGGTATCTACTCTGGCAGCCCAATTTTCCCCTTTTGGTTCACGGTTTCCTGTCTAGTTGATATGGGGACCCCAAATACATAACTGATTAGAATATTGTCCCGAGGATGAACGAAGAGAGCATTCTACAGTTCTTCCCACCCCCCGCCCCCATCCCCAAATAGGGATCTTAGCTGTGTGGTAGCTGAGGCTTGGCATTGAGGTGGGAGAGGAATCCTTACGTAAGCACCCCTCACTTTTGTGTTCAACTCTGTTTCCGGAGCTCTTTCCCAGCATACATCTCGCTTGATCTCAATACCCCATTATGGAGACCGGGCAGGTGTCCTTACCCTCACTCAGCAATAATGCCAGCAGCTGCTGTCTGTTGAGCACATAGGAGGTGCCAGGCACGGGGTGTAGCACTTTGGATACTTGTGTATCATTTAATCCTTGCAACATTCTGCAAGCAGAGTTATCCTATTCCCCTGCCTTTGCTTTTTGAGAAAAGAATCAGAAGAGGAAAGGGAGGCTCTGAGGGAGAGACAGTCGGCGACTGATCTAGGATCCCAGCTTGTGGGTCGCAGGGCTGGTCTGTGAGCTTTTAAAAGCCCATGCTTTGTACCTCTCTGCTGCCCACTACAGAAGAGAAAAATGCTCCGCCAAAGCCCGGAGGGCTCCTCAGGGTCATCCCAGCAGTCGTCAGCAGACCTGGGATGGCATCTCGGTCTCTAGGACTTCACGCCAGTGCACCCTACAGCACCTACCGTACCCCTTCTCGTCCTTGAGACTCGAGAGAAGAGTTGTATGTTTATGCCCTCACCTAGTGGCCCTTCTTGGAGTTAGAGAGGAGCTTGTGGAAAGCGCCTGGGTAGGCTCTCTCGTGTCTCGGCTGCAGCATCACTTACCGTGTACTTCTCTTTCCTTTCGTTCTGTCACATTAGTAAGAACTCGAAGGTCTCAGAAGTGTGTGTGTGTGTACGCACATATGCATGCGTGTATACGAGTGAAAAGGGAAAGCGCCCCCTCCTTGTCCCTTTTCTGCTCTTCTCTGCAACTGTTCCTGCTGGGAAAGTAGTTCAGCTCTGTGTGTGTGTAAAACATGAACTCACATACGAATCATTTTGCGACTTTTTTCACATAGCGGTGTCTTGGCGTTCCTCTCCCGTTAGCACCAGGAACTTCCGTGCGGTTTTTGGTAACTGCGTTCCACTGGACGTTTATACAGGAGCTCCTTTAGTTGACCCTTGGTGACAGACTTTTAGCTTCTTTCCAGAACTCTCCCCCCCACCCCGCCCCTGTCAGAAATGGCTGCAGTGCGTATCTGTCTGTTCCCAGAGCGGAATAGGGGGTGGGAGGGTAGAGCAGCTCTGTTTAGGAAACAGCAATCGGCCCTTCCGCGGCACCTCACTTGACACACCTCTCTTCGAACACTTCCCGCTGAACAGAGGTGTGACTTCTCCTGTGAGATCCTTGAAGGCCTGGCCCGTGTCAGACTTCTGTGAGGAACCCTGAATCCCTCTTCTCCAATTCGCGGCACTCAGCTGCTCCTGGCACGGGACGTGCTGTGCTTTAGGTGTGCCCAGTGGGGGTGGGGGGTGGGAAAGGCAGCCCCCCCACACCGTGAGGCCCTGCCGGGAGGTACCCAGAGATCAGAGCAGGGAGGTGGCGCAGATGCCGTCCGACGATAAGCAGGCCTTTGTCAGGTGGGGGGTTCTGAGAAGCAGGCAGTGAGGTTTCTGCCCTTCAGAAGCTTCCAGGCTAACAGAGGCGGCTAGTTTGCCCAAGAGCCTGCAGAGAACTGTGCACACTCACACACTAGTGGAGTTACTTGATTGTGTGGCTCTGCTTGCAGCACCGTGATCATTTGGATGGAAGCATAAAATATTTTAATGAAAACGTAAGATTATAAATATTTCCAGTTTCAAAGATACACCTGTGGTGCATTTAAGGTAAATCAACACAGGATAAACACAAAAGGTCACGTACAAACCCTGTTTAGTTTATAGACCTGAGGCACTTTTGGGGAGGGGAGCTCCCCAAGGACAGGGGAAACCTCTCAGGGGAATCTTAACTGGACATTCCTGGGGATCAGCCATAGGGGGATGTGGGGAGCCAGGTGGCAGCAGAGAAGGTGTGGCACTGCCCCCCCCCCCAGCCTCACCCGGGGCTCTGAGGGAGTCAGTGGTGGGGGGTGCGGGAAGCATCCCTGCCAGGAGCCCCTGGCGCTGGGGAAGGAGTGTAGGAGATACTAGGTGGGTCCTGGAGGGAAACAGGCAGGGCTGGCAGCTGGAATGGAAGGTCAGCGGCAGGATACGGAGAAGCATCCGCCAGCTCCTGGGAGGACTGAGATACTCAGGCTCCTCGGGAAGCCTTTCCGGTGCTGCCTGGCTGGAGAGGGGGAACAGCCGCAGGAGAGGCGGCAGCCGCGTCTGGGCACGGTCCTGGGGGCGTGTGTGTTCTAACAGTCTGGCCGGAGGGAGTGACAGTGGGTGGATGTGGTGGGTGGAGAACTTCCAGATCCTGGGCTTACCTGCCAGCCCCCCCCTGCCCCCCCCCCGCCGCCCCCGCCCTCACAGATGAGGAGGCAATGGCTGCTGGCGTTTTCGGCGGTAGGAGGAACTGCCCGCCAACACTTCCCCTTCTGTGGGATTCCACCAAGTTGGTTCACTTTAGCCACGTGTTTCTGGTTCTCTTTTCTCCCTTCTTTGCCAGGGGAGCTGGAAAGGGGACAACAGAGCAGAGCGGGCTGAGTCAGGTTCTCGCACCATCATTAGGAGAAGGGAGATCGGGGCTTGCTGTGGTGACAGCAAGAGATAAAGGGGCCAGGCCCAGCGAGTGTGAGGGTCTGGTATGCTCTCGACTTCCCTTCTCCCCACAGACTGAGTCACCTGTCATCAGTCCTGCCTCCTTATCACAGCCAATCCACTAACCCGGCCCCCCTTCCTAGTCTGGCCCACTGTCATTTCTCCCTGGGATTTCTGGGACTGCCTCCTGCCTCCTGTGACGGGGGGCCTTTAGCATCCCCCCACCCCTCTACAACCCCTAGCCATCAGTTCTCTGCAATAGAGCTGGAATTGCCTTTGTAACGCGCACGGATTACATCTCTCCTTTGCTTAAAACCTTTCCATGGCTTCCTCTGTGCTCTTAGGACAACTTTCAAACTCTAATGCTCTGTGGTCCTTTCTCGGGCCTGCAAGCCTCCCTGCCTTTCCTCACTACCCTGTTACACGTGCTCATGCGGCCGTACTGGCCTTCTTAGCGTTCTGTCAGCCTGCCACGCAGCTCCTGTCTCCGTCCTCTGCCCGCCGCACACGCCACTCCCCTGGCCAACTTCTGACCGCCTTCAGGTCTTGGCTGAGCTGCACTGCTTACCTCCAGGAGCAGGTTGGGTGTCCCTCCTCCCGGAGCCTCCTTTGCTGCCTCGCGGCGCCCAGTCGCATCGTGTGTTGGTTGTCGGTGCTCCTGCCTGGTTCCGCGCTGCCCTGAGCGCTCTGTGGGGCCGGGAACCGCTCGTCTTCCGCCTGACTCGCCAGTGCCTCCCGCGGGACCTGGCTGTCGGGGTTGGATGTTGGATGTGGAATGAACGGAGGTGTTCGGCAGGCGGTTCCGGCGCTGGGGAGTGGAAGGCTCGCTAGGAAAGCCCCGGAGGCTAAGGACGACAGTGAGGACGTAGGAACTTACTCGGGGCTTGCGTTTGGTGATTGACCTTTTCCTCTCCACCTCTCCCCCCACCTTCTAAAGGGACTGGACAGGGTGGCTCTGGGTGACTGAGGTGTTACACAAAGGACGAAAATACAGACTGCCAAGGTGGTGACCGCGACTGAGTCTGCCTGTCTGGCCTTAGGTATTTATGCACGTGTGTGTTGATTTAAAGTGTGGAGAGAGGGACGCCCGGGGGGCTCAGTGGGCTCAGCCTCTGCCTTCGGCTCCGGTCATGATCTCAGGGTCCGGGGATCGAGCCCCGC
>CM052803.1:6494677-6515335 GCA_028533885.1 Nasua narica
GCTTCGATGTATGTATGACCCGCACCGGAGGTTTGTGAGTGCCGGGCCATAATAGCACGTGCTCAGATCTCAGCCGAGCTGAGGGAGAGACCTGGTCCCTGGAGCAGGACCGAGGCCACGGTAGGCTTGTGGGCACAGAGCTGTGCCACACTCCCAGGTGACCGGGGCAGGTGGGTCCTCAGGGAGAGGGAGAGAGTGCGGGGTGGGCATCCGAGAGGCTGCTGAGAACTTCCGGCCCTGAAGCCGGGCTCTGAGAATGGGCACAGCCCGGAAGAGGGGTCTGTGGCCAGACCCGGGGCTTTTGGTGGAGTCACTGAAGTTCACCAGCGAGCGCGGGGTGCGTGGGGATTGGCCCCAGGGAGATGCAGCTGCCTGTCGGGGCAGGAGGCCTGTAAGCCACGGGCGCCTCTGCTGGAAGAGGCTTGGGTCTTGAAGAGCTGGGCCTGTTTCAGCGTTGTGGAAGAACGAACAGGGAGAATAAAAATGATGAGAGGTAGGAGCTGGCATTTATTAGCCCTTCTTCTGTGCTAGGCCTCGGACTGAGAAGAACTTAACACATGAGGGGCAGGCACTCTCGTGAGCCCCATTTTCTAGAAGGGGAAATGGAGGCTCAGAGAAGGCCGATGACCTGCCTAAGATCAAGCAGCAAGTAAGTGGCCGAGCCCGGCCTGGAGCTCAGGCTGTCCCAGCCTGTAACAGCAGAGCACTTGGGGAGAAGCCAGGGTTGAGCCCCGCTCTCAGGGCTTTGGCACAGGACTTCTGGAACATGGTCAGGGACCAGGATCCCGCCTCGAAGGCCGTTGGCCCACTGTCTCCAAAAGACCTGTTGGCAGACCAGCGCAGGCTGGGGTGGCCCACGCCGCAGACGGTGGGAAGTGGTTGGCAGGGGCCCTGGGCCGTGTCTGTGGCATGTCTCGCTCACCCTGGGCAGACTCCGGCGGGACGCTTGGTCCCCGCGGTGGGGGTTGGGTGGTAAAGCTTTTGCATTGGAGCGGGAGCTGAGCTGAGCCACCCACTCTTGTCCCTAAGCTCCCGAAGTAGCTTCCTACGCCTCCCAGAGACAGATGCTCTGGTAGAAATAGTGAGACACCACCTCCACCAGCAACCTCGGGGACAGCACCTGCCTCGGTGGGGTGGAGATGGAGCCCGGGGCTCTTCGTGCCTCCCTCCCCCACCTTCATCCCCAATCCGCTTCTCCCCAAAAGGCAGGGGCCAAGTTACCCATTTTCGTGTCAAAGGTTAAGGACTCCTCCTCAGCTCTTTTGTGGTGGGTCCCACGGCAGGGGACTCTGGAAACAGATCCAGCATGCCCTGTCACTGCTCCACTGAACCCTGGCTCAGGGTCTTCGCGCCCGAAGAAGTGGCTGCTGCATGTCATTGTGGGGGCGGGGGCTGGAGCCGCTCGTCCTTGCGGGAGCGAGGGACACACGTCAGTGAGCCTGAGCCCTGCTGTCCTCCTGTTCCCTTCTGTCCCCCCCAGGCGCAGGTGGCTTTCCTCCAGGGAGAAAGGAAAGGGCAAGAGAATCTCAAGACAGACCTGGTGCGGCGGATCAAGATGTTGGAATATGCGCTGAAGCAGGAAAGGTGAGCCCTGCCGGCTCGGGTCCTGCCTTCTGAGAGGTCTGGCCCGAACGGGAGGCTCAGGAGGCCGGCCACAGTGCCTTCCAGCCCAGGGAGCTTTGGAATCTGGCGTTCTTTTCCCTGTCGCCCAATACTGTGTGATTGTGGCACAGGGGGACAGAATAAGACACGGCGGGTGGGGTTCAGGATCGGCACTAGTAAGAGTATTCGTAATGTCAGTGGCCCCCACGGAATACTCATCGCCTCACTGACCCCTTCCAGTCACCTCATGGGGACAGGTGAGGCTTCTAGAGGGGGAGGACTTCTTCAGGGACTCCGGAGCTGGGGTAGCACCCCGGTCTGCCTGACTTCAAAGAATGGGTTCTTCATAATGCCGTGTGCGGTGCGGCTTCCACCAGGGCGGCTTCCTAAAGGTGGGGGGTGGGAGGACGCCTCAGCCTCAGCAGTGGGGGAGCAGACCGCGGGAGGCCCTGGGATCTGGGATCTAGGATCTCTGAGGTAAGCGCTGGCCCTGTCTGTCCTTCTGCATCTGTCATCGTTAAGCCTCTGCTCTTCTAGGGCCAAATACCATAAATTGAAGTTTGGGACGGACCTGAACCCCGGGGAGAAGAAATCAGAACCGACAGAACAAGGTGCCCACCCCCAGATCTGCCCCCCAAACCACCCCCCCAAACCGAGCTCAACGTGGTATAGTTGTGCGGAGTCGGGCCACCTCTTTCTGCTTTGCTCCACGGAGAGCAGACTTGACCGGGGGTCTGGGGAGGGCTTGAACTTCACTCTCAGTGCCCCTTCACGGGCTGCTCTGCAAGGCCCCCGAGTGCGGGAGGGGGCTGGATCATGACGAAGAAGGCCAGTCCTGCCTGCTGTCCCTCTGTGACACAGACGGACACTGTCCCTGATATTCTAAGCTCCTTGTTCACCAACAAATAGGTAGGGCAGGTGTTCCAGGTAGAGAGACACATGTACAGAAGCATGGCGATGCAAAAGACAGTGGTGTGTTGGGGGCCAGGGGGTTACTGGGTGTGACCGGTGGGACAGTGGAGGGGAGGGGCTGGGCGACCCATCAAGGCCTTCAGGGCTGGGTTAACAGCAATGTTGTTCTTCACGTCAGACCCCTCCCACCAGGATGGGAGTCCCACGAGGGCAGGTGTCTTTGTAGCCCGGGCGCCCAACCAGGTGCCTGGTAAATGCCCAATATATAGTTGGCGAATAAAATGAACAATCTCATTTAATCCTCACAAGCATCCTGAGAGCTAGGTGCTACTATTATTAACTGATTTTCTCGGAAGAGGAAGTTGAGGCTCAGAGAGGTAAACCAACTTGCCCGAGGTCACACAGCTAGGGAGCGGCAGAGCCGGTCCTGAAGCACAGTCTGCTCTGCCTGCGCTCTCAGCACGGGCCCAGCTTCCTGTGTGGCAAAGTGACAGAATTAGGCTGCGTCTGCAGGTAGTCTGGGGGGTGGTTTGGGGAATGACCTCAGGAGGGTAGAGGGCGTGGGGGGGGCATGAGGGTAGGTCACAGACGCCCTCAGGAAGGGACTCGGCAGGACGTGTGACGGTGACCAGTAGTGACAGGAGGGTTTGAGGGGCAGGAGGGTGAGGGAGGCGATGGGTACCCAGCGCTGCCCGAGGACAGCCTACCTCCTGTATCTCCACTCTGCAGTCTCCAATGGCCCCGTGGAGTCGGTCACCCTGGAGAAGAGCCCGCTGGTGTGGAAGGAGGGGCGCCAGCTTCTCCGACAGTGAGTGTGCAGGACGGGGGGCAGAGAGGGCCGTGTTTGGCTCGGGAGATAAGCCTGAGGACTCCACAGCCCTTCCTGTCGCCCCTGGGGGTGGGACACAGGACTGTCAGCACCGCTGCTGGTCACGCTGTGGGTGGAGCCCCGCCTGGGAGGGAGGGCAGACTTGCTGCAGGAGGCAGATGTGGGGGGCCCTACTCTTGGGAAGTGACCCCAGATATCGCTCACTTGAAAAAAAGGACGTTATGTGTTACTATTAAGGAGGTAAGTGTGTTTTAGAAAACTCAAGAACTATAGGGAAACACGCACACACGCACACAAATAAAATCACTCATAATTCCACCACCCAAGGAATCTCATGCTCCTGTAAACATTTTGGCGACTCTGGTGGGGCTGTGTGCACATGTTTAGAAAAGCAGGTGCGTGTTTCTCTGTGTTTTCTGCTGCCTTGTTTTTGCTAAGTGCCATGGACGTCCTTGCACGTAAATTAGTTAGGTTGCATCATAAGAGCTGTGGGGTCGTCTGTCACCCGGATGACCGTCACCGTCCATAGCCAGTCGCTTCTCGTCCATCTCGATGAGATGGCTCCGTGGCGTGACAAGTGTCAGGAAGGTACTTGTCCCTACCCCCGGTTTCCCTGAGCCGAGTGTCTGGAGCTCGCTAGCCGGCCGCGGGCGCCGGCAGTAAGGGTGCGGCGGTGCCTCCAGGTGACCCTTGCTGGGGGCTTGTTAGCGCCGTGGGCGCACGTTGATGCCCGGTGGAAACTCCCACACGGCGAGCTACCAGTGTTCCCCAACACAGAAAGGCAGGGCGGGTGTGTGCTGGCGGAAGGTGACACCGCCTGTAAGTGGGGGTTCTGAGATGTGACCTCAGGCACTCGGCCCCCAGAGCCCGGCCTCTTCACCAGCGTGTTCCCCTGTCTGCCCTCAGGTGGGGAGGGGCCCCGGCCCCAGGCGGGCACGGGCGCTCTGGCCGGTGAGGGGTGGGCTCGGGAGTCCCAGAGGGACCAGGTCGTGATAGACGGAAAAGGCTTCTGAATAAGCAGATATCCACAATTGGTTTTTTTTTTTCCTCTATCTGTAACTTTTAGACCAGTCCCAGCTAGCTTCCATTGTTTGAGATTGCGGAAGTAATAAACACTCATTGGTAGAAGCGAGTAGAGTAAGTTGTAAAGGTTGCTCTTAGGTCTTGAATCCTTATTCCGAAAGTCCAAGGTCACTGCCGGTGGGTTGATTATGCATCTTTTCAGGCCTCGTGGGGGCACGTTTCAAATACGTGTTTGCGTGTGGCCTGTACCATATATGCGCTCTTTCTTTCTTTTTTTTTTTTCTTAAAACAAACATGAATTGTTGTGGCTCACATAACTTAAGATTTGGGTTATGCTGCTTATTGTGGCCGTCTTGGCCCTGTTCCTCTGTGATTTTCTGCCTCGTGTCCCCGTCAGTCATTTGCGGCCATGCTTGTCCACGGTGGGCATGTGGTGAGGCTCCTGTGTCCGGGCTTTGCTGCGGCGTCTCCAGCATCCGTGTGACGCCTCCTGGCTGCTTATAAAGGCTTGCCCTCGAAATAGACTTGAAAGTGACGCAGTGGGGCCTGGGGTGTGCTTATTTAAAACACAGGCCTGTAGTCTTAGGTTGCTTCTCCAAAAAGCCTGTCCCCGTTTGCATCAGCTCCCCCATGGGACCTAAAGAAGCCAGGAGACCCCCGCACCGCTCTGGTTCTTTCTCCCTGCAGGTACCTGGAAGAGGTGGGCTACACGGACACCATCCTGGACATGCGGTCCAAACGCGTGCGCTCCCTCCTGGGCCGCTCATTGGAGCTCAATGGGGCCGTGGAGCCCAGCGAAGGGGGCCCCAGGGCTACGCCAGGCCCAGGGGGCCTCAGCGGTGGGGAGTCGCTGCTGGTGAAACAGATCGAAGAACAGATCAAGAGGTGAGCCCTTGGTGAGCCCCGACAGGGCCGGTCCTCTGCGGCTCCTCCTCCTGGTGACGCCCAGTGTCAGAAGCAGTGCTCCTGGGTGCTCTGGTGGCTACTTCCTGCCTGGAACATACTGTGGGCTGGTTTGTTCCAGAGCCCTCGGTCCCTTTGCTATGGGATCCCTGGATCCTGTTCTGGGCCCCCCTGCGCGTCCTCCCCCGTGGCGGCGTGTTCGTGCCGATTTTGTGCCACAGCTCATGCCCAGCCCAGCCCAGCCACCCCCCTGAGGCTCAGGCCTTACGATGCTCCGCACACGGAGGTCGATCCTGGGTGGCGCGCCAGGGCCCAGTGGGGAGTAAACGCGTGGCCGCGCCCCAGGACTTCTCCTGGTCCCTTCTCCCCTCTGTAGTTGTTACTCGTCAACACAAGTGATGGAACGGTTGCTGATGTCCGGTGCTGCAGAGAAGGGTGGAAAGAAAGGAAGATGGGGACGTGGGCAGTGGTGGGGGGCATTCTTCACAGAGGTGACATCTGGGCGAGAACCACAGGAAACGGGAGAGTAGGCCCCACAAGTACTAGGAGAATGTTCTAGGCATGGAGGATGGCGATTGTTAGGGTTCCACTTGGCACGTTCAGGAACCCGCAGCGAGTGAGCACATGGAGGTTGTGGTCTGTGGTGAGGCTGAAATCTCAGGAGTCAGATCAGATGGGGCCAGAGCGGCCACAATAGGCAGTTTGGAGTCTACGAATTGTGGGAAGCCCGTGGTTTTGACGCAGCCCAATGGGCTGGTCCGCTTGGAGCAGGAAGGGCCCGGGGCCGGAGCGGGAGCCTCCTGGGCCTTCCAGGTGAGAGGTGGTAGGTGCCAGCGGCGGAGGGGGTGAGGAGTGGCCACACTCGCCGCGGGTCTGCTTTTTAAAGAAATGGATGTGGGGGAGAGGAAGGAAACGAGGGGGTGGCTCTGGGGTTGGGTCCAAGCAGTGGGAGCAGCGCGGACCCCAGTGGGGAGGGCGAGGACGGGAGGGAACGGCAAGGGGGCCGTCTGGGGCGGGTGGGCTTGGCGGTGCCGGGTCGCCCCCCAGCATGAGTGATGAGCAGCCAGCCTGGAGCTTGGCTGGGGGGAGACAGCACCCCGAACTCACCTCTGCTTCACCGGTGTGTGGATGGGACCTGAGAGCCGGAGGCAGCGGCACAGGAGGCTGAACGGGCACAGCCAGGGGTGTGTGTGGGGGGGGACCCGAGCAGACGCGCTCCGCTGGGAGGCTGTGCGCACGGCGGCCGGGGAGGGAGCGGCGGAGAGATCTGTCCTCAGGGCAGTAACCGGGTTCAGTTGGCAAGAACCCTCTAGAGCATTGGCCTAGCGGCAGGAAAGGAGGATGTTTGCATTTATCCGACCTTTGAATTTCACTTGCTTTTCTACTCTGGACTCAGATTTGGCAGATACGTCTTTGCTAAAACTGGTCATCCAGTCGGAGGCATTAGACAGTTGGCCAGGAGTGGAAACGGGAGGCCATCTGCCAGTCGGGAGGGTACGGGCTCATTGACGGCAAGCCTGGCAGTAGGGACGCAAGCATTTGCAAAGTGACCGGTTCCTCTTTCCTGCTGGGCTTGTTTGCCGCTTGCCTGACCTGTCGGGGGTTGCCCGGGCCGTGGGAAAGGGGGCTGCTGAGTCAGTGGCGCTCTCGGCCGCTCTCCTGACTCCGCATTGGCCCAGCACGTGCCCTCGGGGGTGTGGTCGGGCAGGGGCTCGTGCTCCGGGGCTCAGAGCCCGGGAAGGAGGGGCCCTCCGTGGGGTCCGTGCGAGGGCGTTCGGGTCGGGGTGAGTGTGCGTCAGGAGGAGGCGGGGACTAGAGCCCCTTGTGTGATCGGGGTCCTGGCTCTGGCCACGGGGTCCCGGCTCAGCGCCCTCCCATCTGAGCTTGGTCACCTGGCAGGACTGATGGCCTCCTCTGTCCCCGTATCGTGGGCAGGAACGCGGCCGGCAAAGATGGCAAAGAGCGCCTGAGTGGCTCGGTGCTGGAGCAGATCCCCTTCCTGCAGAACTGTGAGGATGAGGACAGCGACGAGGACGATGAGCTGGACAGCGTGCAGCACAAGAAGCAGCGCGTGAAGGTGCGCTCCCCTCCCCTCCCCCTTGTGGAGGGCACAGAGGGCACAGCCGTGGGTGCTCTTGGGGCTCCCTTCACAGCCCAGTCTGTGCGCTGCCCGACCCTGTCCCTTCTCAGGGCCCCCGGCCCCTCTCGGCCAAGCCCCTGCCTCAGTGCTGTGTCAGGGCCCGCCTCTTCCCCCCCAGTCCCGTCTTCCCCCGTCCTCCCCTCAGCTCACACGTTCCCGAGAGGCCCGGACCCCCAGACTGGGCCAGCCGTGCACTGTGCTCTCACAGTGCGTGCCCCCTCGGGCTAGCCTTATCGCTGTCACGCCGAGATAGCTTTGGTCTCTGTCTTCTGCCTTAATAGATTGCGAGCTCTGCCAGGCAGGGGCCGGGGGGTTTTCCTTGCTCTTCTCTCCCCAGCGCCCAGAATGGATGTGGCAGGGCCCCAGGTTCAGCCTGGGGCCCAGTTGCGGGTCCCATGGGGACTTTGTGGGCGCAAGTGTCCAGTTTGCTCTTCTGTCAGGACCTAAGCCCAGGGGCCCCCTGCAGGGTAGAGTCCAGATCTCAGCTCGGCTTCAAAGTAATGGCTCCCGTCGCGCTGCACCCCTGCTTCTCAACCTCCGGAGCCACCATGCTCCTGCTGTTTCAGTGGCACTAATCTCAGGCATGGCCTAGGCTCCGCTGGCCAGTAAACGTCAGTTTGGGCCTTTGTGGGTCTTGCCCTGCGCCAGCAGCAGCAACGTGGAGACAGAGGTCCAGTCCCTGGCTTGGGGGAGTTTGTGGCCAGCGGCGTGCCCATGCAGAGGGCCTGTGTGTGGCCTTCCCCTCACTACCCCTCCTTGCTTCCTTCAGTCTCGCTTTAGCATCCCTCCTCCAGGCAGCCCTCTCTGACCTCTCACCTGCTCTTCTGCGCCTTCCCTCGGCAGGGTTGGAGCCATCTGGACCCAGACCACTCTGGGTCCTCCCTGCCCGGTATCCCCATGGCTACGCAGGACCAGCCCTGTCTCCCGTGTCCCCAGCGTGGCTCAGCGCAGGCTCCTGCCTGGGTGCTCAGGGAACGCGCACAGAGCCAGCTCGCTAGAGCTGGGTTACCAGAAAGTCAGGGTGGCGCTGGGTCTGGGGCCTCTACCCTGTTCCTGTTCCCTCCTGCCCCTGCTGGGATTTTCACTCCTTTCTCAGCCCTTACCTCATCCTCCTGAGAAGCTCCCGCTCCTCCCTGCTCCTCCCAGCGGCGATGATTGCTGACTTGCCACGCTCCCTGAGGCCTTTGTCTGTCACCGTTCCGGCCCCGCGGGCCCGCTGGGGCGGCTCACCGTGCAGGGCTCTCACCCGCACACCTGCCGTGACCAGGCTGACTCCAAAGGCCTCCGGGACTCCCGCAGCGGCCGTCGGCCTGGCTGTGTCCCTTTGGGCACGTGTTTCTGTCTGGGCTGCAGTTTCAGAATCCTTGCCTCTGGGTCGTCGAGGATTTATTAACGTGAACTCGTGCGCAGAAAGCCCTTGGCCGCGCTGGGGCCAGGGCGCCGAGCACTCCGTGGTGGCTGTGAGAGCCGGGCCGGCATCGCGGGCGGAACAGGATTTCTCGGGAAGCCTCTCTCGCGGGCGCCCCCGTGGCCTCTCCGGACGTGCCGGCTAAACCTGGAGGCCGGGTCTTCCACAGGGAAGGAAGGGGAGGTGACCGTGTCCTGTCCCTCCGGTCGTCCCACACAGGCCGGCCTCGGGATGCCTGAGCGGTTTAGACGCCGGTCCCGGCTTGGAGTGCGGTGCCTGTGGGAGGGCGAGGCTGGCCCTGGGGTGCCCAGTCAGGGGGCGCTTGGGAGGGAGAAGCTTCCCCGGAAGAGGCGCTGTTTGAGGTGGGGGTGGTCAGAGCCCCGGAGCCGGGACGGGGTACGTTCGTTAGCCAACCCTTCCAGCAGAAGTCAGCCGTCAAAACTGTTAGCGTTCTGGGGCTCCCTTAAGCCATTTTCTGCCACCTCTGAGGTTCCAGGCACACAGCCCCTGGATGGCACTACTTTAAGGTAGTGATGTCACTGTGGGAGGCATCCCTGCGGGGAAGTGCGGGTGCCGTGCCACCTCGAGACCCCAAGTCTGAGCCGGGCTCCCAGCGCATGCATCGAGGAGCACGGGGGGATTGCTTCCTAGCGCTGCCCGCGCTCCCCGGCCCCGGCGGCCTACTTCTCAGGGTCGGGGGAGCGGTGCCGTCCTCTGTCGTTCCGGAAGTAGCCCGCGCTTGTCCCCTGAGAAAACGAGCTTGAGCCGACGGAGGGCGCTCTGAGGAGGACTCTGAGAACCCCTGACAGGCTCAGGGTCCAGAGCTGGCTTAGTGGGTCTCAGTGTGGCTCAGGCTGGGGCCTGAGGCCCGGGGCGCCGCTGCTCGGCCAGTTTGCTCGTGAGAAGGATCGCTATTCGCGGGGTGCTCAAGTCCCAGGGGCGCCGCCCGGTGCGCTGAATTACGCACAGAGGCTGGTGCCGCCATTCGCCCGGGGTTCTAGACATTCCCATTGTGCGCCCCGTGCACACACTTACACACAACTTGCTCCTCTGTGTGGACTTGTCTTCCCCGAGAAGTACCGGTGCTGAGGGGGTGGGGGCGGCAGCAGGGGAGGGAGCTGGAAGAGCTGGGGCAGAAGCCAGGAGGAGGGTCCTGGGAGGACCCCACGTGGAGGTGGAGGTGGCGCGCTCAGTGGGGTGCTGCGGGGCCGTGAAGGCTCCCAGTAGGGGGAGCTGAAGGGGGCCCTGCAGGGGGAAGGCGCTGGGGGAAGGGAAGCAGAGCCGGCCGCTGGTGCAGGATGCTTCTAAGCAGGGCGAGGCCGAGGCCGGACACCCTGACCTCTCTGCCGCAGAGGCCTGGTGGGCTCGGACTCCCGGCCGGAGCCTCCTGACCTGTCTGGCTTTCTCCACGCCCAGCTGCCCTCCAAGGCCCTGGTGCCCGAGATGGAGGACGAGGACGAGGAGGATGACTCTGAGGATGCCATCAATGAGTTCGATTTCTTGGGCTCAGGAGAGGAGGGGGAGGGCTCCCCGGACCCTCGACGGTGCCCTGGAGAGGGGACCCACCATGAGCTGGGTAAGCGGCGGGTTTCCTGGCCGGCCTTCCTCACTGGGTGAGGTAGGGGCACACGCAGCCCCCGGCAGCTGCTTCCTGCCCCGGAGTCTCCACCGGACGGATACGCTTCCTGAGAGGAGGGTGGCCCAGGAGAGCAGGAGGCCCACACCGTGGTGGCTAGGCCCTCACCCCTTCCCTGGAAAATCCCTGCAGGGTTGCAGCAGGCCCAGCTCTTCCTGGAGCGGGGCCTCCAGCCCTCCCTGAGAGCAGCTCGCCCTCGGCGGCCCGCAGGGAGGAAGGGGGAGAGGCAGCCAGGGCAGTGCCGCACCTTCCTCCCATTCCGTGCCTCCGAGCCGCAAGGCCCTTAGTGGGCGTGTAGGATGGCTAGGGACTGAGGCGCCTGCCAGGCTGGGCCCGACGACGGCCCCAGCTCAGTCTGTCACCTCCGCCCGTCCCCCACTCCCACCTTGAGCCCTGCTCTGTGGGGCTGACCCTTCCTGGCTGTCCCACGTTGGCAGGAGGGGACGGTTGTGGCTGGGTGGGACTGGCGAGCAGCTCCAGCCCTGGGCTTTTGTCCCCCCAGAAAGCCGGCGGGTCAAACTCCAGGGCATTTTGGCCGACCTCCGGGATGTGGACGGGTTGCCCCCTAAAGTGACTGGTCCCCCTCCCGGCACACCCCAGCCCCGGCCACACGAAGGTAAGAGGCCCCTCCCCCCGGCCCCGGCCCCCGGGGCCCACGGCAGAGGGGGTGCTGCAGAGCTAAGCCCAGGGCTTCTGCGGCCTCCGGGTCAGAGCCTGGCCTCTAGTCTGCAGCCTCCCTGTCGCAAAAGTTCGTCTGTCTGTCTGTCTCTCTTCTTGTCTGTCCTGCCGTCCGTCCGTCTGTCTCTTTCTTTCCAGCTGTGATTCTGCGTCTTGTCCTCTCCCTGTCTCTCTTTCTGACTCCTTGCTTATCTCCCTCTCCGCCTCTCTCTGTCTGTCTCTCTCTCTCCCTGCCCCCCTCTGCCCCCTCCCTCCCCTACCCCTACCAGGTTCCTTTGGCTTCTCCTCAGACGTTTTCATCATGGACACTATCGGGGGCGGGGAGGTGAGCCTGGGGGACTTGGCAGATCTCACCGTCACCAACGACAACGACCTCAGCTGTGACGTAAGTTCTCGGGGTGCTCCCCACCGTGGGCCTTCACTGGGCGCCCCGCACCGTGCCTGCCCTCGCTGAGCTCTGCCTGGGTGCCCTGCGCTCAGCCCCTTGGTGGGCGGATGCTGTAACATTACTCAGCTCACCCTGGTTTACGGGGGCGGGGGGGGGCTGCGGACATGGTCAGGGGCGCGGGGCTTGATGGGGTTCCCGAGGCGCAGGGTCTGGGAGACACAGCCATGCAGCCGGTGCCCGGCTCCTGCAGCCGGTGTGCCCTTCCAGCCCAGCTTACGTGCATCTCGCGTCCAGGGCCCCCACAGGCTGGGAGCAGGGCGAGGGGCACGGCCTCTGAGGAAGGGGGCCCTGGGTCAGCACAGCGCAGGGAGGATGGTCTGTGTGGGACTGAGCTGACTTCCGCAGCTAGAAAGCGCAAGAGCAGGCGCAAGTGGGGCCGGTGGGCAGATGGGCCAGGGTGGAAGGAGACGTCAGGGCCAAGTGTTGGGAGCCCAGCACCCAGAGAGGGGCCTCTGGCCATCTGGTAGCCTCCGTGTCAGGTGCGTGTGTGCGCTTCCTGGTGTCAGAAGAGCCACCACAGCTCTCAGCCGGGTCTCAAGTGCTCAGGGATCCCAGCAAGGTTGGGGAGACGGCTGTGGGATGCCGGCTGGGGGGCCGGGGTGGGGGCTCTGAGCAGGGGGTGTGCCCGTGGGGGCGTAAATGCGCAGTGGCCGA
Source organism: Nasua narica (assembly GCA_028533885.1). Classification (NCBI taxonomy): domain Eukaryota; kingdom Metazoa; phylum Chordata; class Mammalia; order Carnivora; family Procyonidae; genus Nasua; species Nasua narica. The sequence goes on from CM052803.1 coordinate 6,506,911, forward strand.
GGCTCTGGCCCTAAGGAGCTAGGGCAGTAGTGACGGGGGAGGTGGGGATCGTGGGGGATAGAGCCCACGCGACGGGGCTGGTCAGGTGTGAACCCTGTGTTGGGGCAGGACACTGAGTCTTTCCCGGCAGTCTGCTCATCATCTTTGCCAGCTGGCTGCCCCTGGGTCCCTCACAGAGAGTGCCACCACCGTCCACCAGGGCCTGGGCAGTGTCTCTGGCTCCCCCCCCCCCCCCCGCCGGCAGGTTGCTGGTTCTGCTCCCCAGTCTCCCCCCACTGTGTGTACCTGTCCCCATTTCCACTCCCCAGCGTGTGCTCTGTGCACCCTCCTCCTTCCCTGAGAGGCTTCTGTCCTGACCCTTTAGTTTCCCTGCAGCCACCACATCTTCCCAGTCCACGTGTTTTCCCTGCCCTGAACCCTTCCCGGGCTCCCTGTTTCCCTCCCGGTGACACGCAGGTTCCCGAACGTGACTCCGGCCTCAGCTCCTGCCACTCTCTCCCCTGCCTTCTGTGACCCGGGCCTCGGCTCAGGCTCCGGATGCGCTCTGGCGGCCGTGGGGACTTGGTGCCCGCGGTGTCGTTCCTCCGTGCCCTCGCCTGACCTGGTTAGGTCCTACTCCTTTGGCGGCTTCTCAGGAAAGGCTGACCGACTGGCGCAGAGCCAGCCAGGCTGCTTGGGTACCTCTTCCCGGTCCGTTTTTAATTCCTAGCGCTGCTCAGAGTTCATGGCCCCGGGTGCTGTGGGGCGATCCGGTGGTCTTCCCCAAGCCCCCTCTGAACGGACTGTCTACTCCGCAGGCAGCTGGTGCTTGCGCGCTGTAGGACTCACTGAGTTGGGGGGGGGTGCTGCAGGCAGGGTCCCCCAGGGCTGGAGGCCAGTGGGGGGCTCCACGGGGGTCTGGGTGACTTGACATCCTGGATGCCAGTCAGTGTCCGCGGGACTGTGGGGATGCTGAGGCCGCTCCCCCCACCCCAGCTCTCTGACAGCAAAGATGCCTTTAAGAAGACATGGAACCCCAAATTCACTCTCCGCTCACACTACGACGGCGTGCGCTCCCTGGCTTTCCACCACAGCCAGTCCGCCTTGCTCACCGCCTCCGAGGACGGCACACTCAAGCTCTGGAACCTACAGAAGGCGGTCACGGCCAAGAAGTGAGGGTGGCATCCCCGAGAGGGGGAGGGGAATCTGGGGTCAGGGTGAGGAGGGGCTCTCGGTGACATCGGGCTCCTCTGCCTCCCCCAGGAACGCTGCGCTAGATGTGGAACCTATCCACGCCTTCCGGGCTCACAGGTAGGGCAGCGGCCCAGGGGAGTCTGGGCCCTGGCCCCGCTCACAGCTACCCCAGGGGACTGACAGCCCTGCGCGGGCACCCCCTTGCTCCCGGTGCCCCACAGACCAAGTTCCCCCATAGCTGGTTCTAGCCCCGTCTTTGGAAAAGGAAACGGGCGTGGGGAGGTGGGGGGAGGCAGGCCTGGAGATGGGGCACCACCAGAGCCCCAGATGCTGAAAAGTCTGGCAGAGCATCTGAAGGTCCCATGCAGGGGGCCTGGGGAGGGGTGAGATTGAGTGTTTCATCTCCCCTCCACCACCCGTGCGTCCTGCAGGGGCCCCGTGTTGGCAGTGGCCATGGGCAGCAACAGTGAGTGCTGCTACAGTGGGGGGGCGGACGCCCGCATCCACAGCTGGAAGATTCCGGACCTCAACATGGACCCCTACGATGGCTACGGTGAGGACAGCTCCCTCTGCCCACCCGCCCACCGTGTGCACGGGGCCTCTGCGTTCCCTCGGCATCCCCCCGAGCCTGACGTGCGCCCCCAGCCCGGGGGAGCGTGGGGCAGTGTGTTCAGCTCGGGACGGGGGTCGGACAGGCTGAGGCAGGAAATCGGCAGCGTGGGAGGACTGCCTCCCAGGGGGGCTGAGGGCGAGCTGACTCCACATCAGCCCCGGGTCGGGGAGCAGCCCATGCGGAGGCGCGGTGGCCCTGGCGGTGCCTCCTGGGGGACTGAGCACAGGGAGGGGGCGCGAGAAGAGCAGGCAGAAGGGAGAAGTTAGCCGTGGCTAACTGCAGCCGGCCGTAGGGAGTCTGCGCTTGGTCCCGGGCGCGCCTTTACCAGCCAAGTGCAGACGCGAGCGCGCTCACTTCTCTTTGGTTCTGTCCCTGGCGACCCCTCTTTCCGGAACTCTCCGGATGACCCGCAAGGCTCTGTGCGGCAGGCGGGGTTTAGAGGTCTGTATCTTTCCTTGGGGATCTTTTGCTGTTTTCCCCAAGGATTGTCCCACCCTGTGAAAGGTCAAAGGTCAGTCCCAGGGAGTGTGCGCTCGGCCATGCCCGCTGCCCCACTCTGGGGGTCGGCAGGGCCTGAGCGGAGTGACCCATGTGGACTTGAGTGACCGGGGAGGCAGGGCTTGTGCCCGGTGGGGCCGGGCTGCAAGGAGTACGACTGGGCCAACCCCCAGGGCCCAGGCTGCAACGGGTCTCGGGGCCGCAGAGCTGCCATTGTTTCTTCTGCCCTGAACTAAGTCTTCAAGATCACGTACCAAGTGCCTGCTTTGTGGGACCTGGGGGGTTGGCAATGAACAGGGGGCGTCCCTGCCCTCTGAGCTTCCATTCTGGTTGCCTTTGGAGTCCTGAGATCTTCCCAGTAGCGCCAGTGGTCAATGTGTGAGCACCTAGCCGGGGCAGGTTCCAGCGGTGACAGCTCTGAGGCCGGGAGGAAGCTGGGGAGGAAGCCGGGAGACTGGGGGGCCCCAGCCCGGCCGCTGGCTCTCAGCAGAGTTGGTGCTCTCGAGTTGGCTAGGTTGAGGCTGGCGGCCCTGACGGGGCCCATTTCCTCCCTTTGGTGCGTCTAGACCCGAGCGTGCTGAGCCACGTCCTGGAGGGCCATGGGGACGCTGTGTGGGGCCTAGCCTTCAGTCCCGCCTCCCAGCGCCTGGCCTCCTGCTCTGCCGACGGCACCATCCGTATCTGGGATCCCAGCAGCAGCCCAGCCTGCCTCTGTACCTTCCTCACAGCCAGCGGTGAGTGGGGGGAACAGGCCTAGAGGGACGCCGGCACCTCACGGAGGAGCTGTATAGAGCTGGAGGCCCCCATAGCAGCGTGACTGCTCATGAGGGACCGGGCGGCCCACGTCCCGTCCTGCAGCCCTGGGGAAGGACCAGGTCTGTGAAACAGCCTTCCCTCCCCTCTGCCCTCAGATCATGGGATCCCCACCTCAGTGGCCTTCACCAGCACCGAGCCTGCCCACATTGTGGCCTCCTTCCGCTCCGGTGACACCGTCCTGTATGACCTGGAGGCTGGCAGTGCCCTCCTCTCGCTGGAATCCCGGGGGAGCAGTGGTAAGAGGCGCCCAGGGCCCGGGCCAGTTTCTGAACACCTCCAAGGCCCCAGTCCCTCCTGTGGCTTTGGTGACATCCAGTGAGCAGGAGACGGCTTCCTTACCCGCCTCAGGGCCTCTGGGTGGGAAGGAGATAAAGCCCCAGCTGCCACCGCTGTGGCCAGCACGGGGCTCTCGGGAAGGCCAAGGGAAGAGAGATCATCGGGGACTCGCCCATCAGGCCTGCTGGCAGAGCAGATGGCCCGCGTGGGTGGCCGTCCTGTGCCATCCCCGGCAGGACGCGGTGCCCGGCTTCCAGATGAAGCACCATGCGCCCGAGCAGGAGAGCGCCGGGCAGGGGGCGGGGCTGCGGGAGCGTGGTTCTCCTCTCGTCTCTGGCCTGGTCTCCGTGATTTCCCCTATGTTCTTCCCTCCTCCTCGCCTTCTAGGCCCAACCCAGATCAACCAGGTGGTGAGTCACCCGAACCAGCCCCTCACCATCACCGCCCACGACGACAGAGGCATCCGCTTCCTGGACAGCCGGACAGGTGAGGCCCCGCCTTCCCGGCCGCCCCCCTCCCGTGCTCCTGGGGGAACTGCCCATGTGGCAGGCTCTCGGCGACCCGTCTGCGTCTCCACCTTCCCAGACAAGACGGTGAGGGAGAGTAACCTGCCCCCCTCCCTCCCCAGGGAAATCTGTGCACTCCATGGTTGCCCACCTGGACGCGGTCACCTGCCTCGCCGTGGACCCCAACGGCGTGTTCCTGATGTCGGGAAGTAAGTCGGGACCCTCGGGGCTCCTAAGGAGCGAGGGTGTGTGGGAGCAGAAGTGGAGACGAGGGCGCTGGTCACAGGGGTGCGCCGGGGCTCCCTGAGCTGGGGGGGTGGGGGCGGGGGGCCTCTCGGCAAAGCGTTGTGTGCGCAGAGTCCCCCCGGAGGCATTTGCCTACATCTGGGTTCATCCAGTAACCCTGTCGGGTGGGGGTGTCGTGCCCACCGTGCGGACGTGGAAACCAGCTCAGAGAAGGGTCGTGCTTTGGTCACAGCGTAGTGGTTTGGTTGCAGGAATGAAGTTGGGGTCTGAGTCTCAGGCCCCCAGGATCCTTAGCGTTCGGCAGCACGTGCTCTGTGTAGACATGGGCGCCGAAGCCCCAGAAGGATGGGGTGGCACATGGGCAGACGGAGGAGGGACCGGAGCAGCCCAGGGAGGGGAAGGCTGTGCACGGCTCATCAGGGAGGCCATGGCAAGGGGCCTCCCACCACTCGCCTCTGCTCCTCGCCGTCAGACCTGTGGGAGGTGACGAGCGAGCACATGGGATGGGGACCCGTCCTGGCCTGTGATCGTAGCAGCTGTCTCCAAGGGTGATGATAGAGGGGGTGGTCAGTGAGATCGGGTCCCGGGCAGAGAGGCTTTGGGACAGGGCCCAGGGCCGCCCCCCGCCCCCCCCCGTGAGGGACAAATAGAGCCGGTCTCCGCCACAGCCAACCTGATCCTTCTAACGCCTGAGTCAGGCCATGTCCGTAGGTGGCTTGTGCCTCCGGGCCCAGCCCTGTCTGCTTCTCACTCTCTGACCTCTGCTCCCCAACCCAGTGCCCCCGCTCAGGCTGCTCCGGCCCTGCCCACCTCCTGCCAGTCCCCAGAACCTTCCCTTGGCCCACCCTGCTAGCTGCCACTCTCTTCCTCCCCATACCGCCTGGGCCATTCTGTCCCCATGCTGACCCGTGCCCACTGTCCTGACCCGCTGCATGATTCGTCCTGCTCCCTCCTTTCCTCCCTGCCACGCTGGAATGTCAGCAGCCCTGGTGCGGGGAGGTGGACCTAGTACATTCACTGTGCCCCTAGGGCCCGGTACACGGGGCCCACTGAATACTCGGCCGCTGGATGGATGGAGGGCGGGCTGGGTGCCCACAGATGGCGGGGCCGAGGTGGGTGAAGAAGAGGCCGGCGCCCTCGCCCAGCGCCACGGCTGGCTCATCCGGAGGCTGAGGGCCGGGGGAACCGGGGGACGTGCTGGGGGACAGCCCTTTCTGCTCCTGCACCCGTGCAGGCCACGACTGTTCCCTGCGTCTGTGGAGCCTGGACAACAAAACATGCGTGCAGGAGATCACGGCCCACCGTAAGAAGCACGAGGAGGCCATCCACGCTGTCGCCTGCCACCCCAGCAAGGCCCTCATCGCCAGCGCCGGCGCCGACGCCCTGGCCAAGGTCTTCGTGTGACGCCGGCCCGGCCCCGCCCTGGCCGCCACGCCGGCTGGGGAGCAGGGCCGGGCGGGTGGCGCTGAGGTGAGGGGCCGGATGAGAGGGAGGCTCGGCCTGGGAGGGCAGAAACTCCTTGCCTCCTCACCCCGAGAGGACCTCACACGCGTCCCTTCGCTCAGCCCTTCTAGAGGGTGCCGTGTCCCAGGCTGGTGGCCGAGGCACCTCGTGCAGATCGTCGAGGTAGCCGCCCCTGGGCATAGAGGGGGGGCCGAGGCAGCCTGAGCTCCAGTACCATCACACTCCAGCCTGCCTTCCCTTCTGTCTCCCTCAGGTGACTCCTAGCCTCAGTCTGGGGGCCTGGAGGCCCGGCCTCTTCCCACCTGCCTGGGAACCTGGTGGTGCTAACGGCCCCTTTCCCCAGGAGGCCGTCCCCCACGGCCTGTCCTTCCCCAAGCATCCAGCCTGGGGAGCAGCCTCCTTCAGGAACCCGCCTCCGGGATGGCCTCGGGGAGTTTCCTCTGTGCCCCGACACCCAGTCCTGGTACCGGAGCTGCCTTCTCGGGTGCAGCACAGCCGGGGCTGGGTGTCCTGGGGGATCAGCTTTTCCAAGACGCCAGAAGGTGCCAGGTTCTCTCTTTGAACCCCCAACCCCCCTTCTTCATCTTCCCAGACCTGAGGGGAGCTGTGCTGCGCCCCTGCTCTGGGTCCCCAGGGAAGCCATGGAGCCGGCTGGACCCTGGGCTGTCCTCAGGGGGAGTGCCCGGCCCGGCCTACCCCAGAAGCACGCCCAGTCGTCCCCCCCGCCGCCCCGTTCCCCTCCAGTTCCCTCAACACAGCTTTCCAGACACTACCCAGCGCCTCCAGGGCCAGTAACTGCCTGGGGAACAGGTGATGCCCTTGGGGGAGGCGCCCACCCTACCTCCCCCGCCGCTCCCAGCACTCCTCCAGGGGCAGCCCCCCAGCCCCCATGGGGTCACCCGTGGGGAGAGATGGCCTTCTTTTGCCCCTCCCTGGGGCATGGAGGCTGGAGGGGCCCCCTGGGTCCCCCACAACTCCCTGTATATCTGTATAAATAAATGGGATGTTAATGGAGCCCCGCCCCCGCCCCCATGTCGTTATCACTGTGTGATAGTCTGTGTCTCCTCTCCTGGTCCTCCACTCTCCCCCTCTATTTATTTCACTCTCTTTTTTGGGTTCCACCCTGAGCCCTCGGGCCCCCTTCCAGGTTCCTGTTTATAAGCCCCCATCCCCTCTGCCCTGGACTTGGATGTGAAACTTGTCTCAATAAACCCTTTGGAGTAAGATGGGTGGCGGTGCTGACTGTTGGGGGGACTCGGGGGGCCGGGGACTTTGGGAGACAGGTCTTGGGCTCTGCCTGGGCTGGGTGGGGCTCAGGGAGGGGATATGGTGGGTTGGGGTTTTGTGGTAGGGTGGGGGGCGGGAAGAGAGGGGCCCAGAGTTTGGGCAGGGTGTGGGTGGAGGCCCGGAAATGGGGGCACAGGACCGAATCTCCCCGCACCCCTCCTTTCTGTTCCTAAGTACTCCCTCCCCAGGGGCCTCAGAAGCAGCCTGGGGACAGAGCCCTGACAAGCAGATGATGTGAGGTGACAGATCAAGACCTTCCCCTCCCACCCCACCCCCCGCGTGATGGGTGGTAGGAGGCCAAAGGGCTAGCCCCGAGTCCTTAAGCCCCCACTTTCCTCCCTCCCCACGTGGGCCTGGGCTTGTGTGGAGCCTCAGCCCACATGGAGTGGGGACGGGAGAGCCTTGAGACCCGCCCCGCAGAATGCCTCCGCCCTCCTGGGTTCCGCCGCCAGGGCACAGGCGATGGAGGCGCTGGGTCCCTCACTGCTGGTGCTTTGATGAGCCCCTTCCCTTCACCAGGTCAGTTCTGCACTTAGCAGGAGCCGGAGCCCGTGCTGGGTTCCTCACAACAAGCTCAGGAAGTCAGGATGGGGAGCACAAGTTACAGAAGACAAGATGGGAAGCCGCTGCTCAGGGCCCCCAGCAGGTCATCAGAATCCGTAGCCAGTCCCGTGGGGTTCCCTCTGAATTTCTAGGGGTCTCAGCGTCCTCTGTACAGTGGGCCTGGTGCTAATGCCCACCCCCTGGGTTGCCAGGGGCTGCGCCCGAGTGCCCAGTATAGGACCTGGCCTCTCTCAGGGCCCTGGGAACACTTGAAGAAGGACACAGGTGGCCAGATGTCCATCAGGTGACACCGACAGGAGCCTAGCTGCAAGCTCCACGTGGCCTCGCTCCCCCTCATCCTTCAGGGCTCTGAGCAGCTTCCCCAGGTGGTGGTTTGGGTTTTCACTCCAGCCTCAGACTTCCTTCCCCAGCCCCAGCCAGCCCCGGATGTGGTGGCAGAGTCACTACTGTACCGACCTCAGCTGCCCCCCGCAGCCCTTTAGTGGGAAGGGGGGGCTCCTCCTGAGGCCCCCACCCCCAACCAGCCCTGCTGGTCTGGAACCCAGGTGGGTGGGTGGCCCATCTCTACTGGGTTGCCTTCGAAGCTCAGAGCCAGGCCTTGACCCCTCGGTGAAGGGGGTGGGCTGGCAGCAACTCTCGTGGTGATGTTGGACAAGTCATTTTGCCCTGAGGGGGTTCAGTTTCCTGAATGTAAACTAAATGGCAGCCACTCTTTTATTATTAGCTGAGGAGGAGAAATCCGCCTGAGCTGCTCCGGAGCAGGCTAGAAGAGCTATTTTAGCCCAGGCATGGCACGTCCCATAGTAGGTCGGCATTCAGTGCTTGCTGGCTGGATGACTGAACGATCGGACTCCGAAACACGTGAGAGTTTGAGGTGCCTACCCCTTTATCTCTGAAGAGTTCAGTTTTGGCCACCGCCTACAGAACTTCAGCCCTGGGCCGCCATCTCATTAATCCCCCCAAAGACCCTCTGGGCTCAGTC